>OZ012713.1:42001369-42341369 GCA_963942605.1 Poecilus cupreus
TGAGTTGAAGCCCAATGGGGCCCACCAATGTTCTTTGTGTCACAAATGTTTCAGTCGCGAGTCAGTTTTGACGCGACATATGTTAATACACTCGGGGCAGCGCCCCCACCATTGCAACATCTGCAATAAAAACTTCACACATAAATTTAATCTCAAACAACACTTATTGATACACTCAGGACACAAAAGTCACCATTGTACAGTCTGCGACAAAGGTTTCATTAAAAAATCCGACCTCGATCGTCACATGTTAACGCATTTCGGTGAACGAATCCATCATTGTTCACTTTGCAGTAAAAGTTTTGTCCGGAAAGAGAATTTAAACCAACACATTTTGACCCATACGGGACAAAAACCTCATCATTGTACTCAGTGCACCAAAAGTTTTTTGAGAAAATCGGATTTGAACCGACACACTTTATTGTGTATCAGTAAACGGTCTTAAGTTTATTTTTAGGGAATTTTGTACAACTTGATTTTTTGTATTTTTCTCATTAGTTTTAAATTAATAACAATAATACTTTACCAAATTATAACCTAAGAGATATGTATGTTTAATTATAACAATAAATATATTTTTTAAGTATATAAACAGTGTTTTGATACTATATATCTTCAAATAATCAGTACATAACATAAAAATTGGGATAATCTTCAAAAACAACACTTGCATTAAAATATTAAAATTTGTAATAATCTTGCATTAATTTGTTGCAATAATATTTATATACATTTATACATCATTTACAATCAATTTTGTACCCTCCCGTACCCTATTTTATTTAAAAATACCCTAAAATAGCGACTTTATTTAATAATACCCCTAATGTATATGCAACCAGTTATACACAGATGTAATGTTGGTTACAGTACATTAGGGGTATTAAAAATAAATTTTCATGTTATAATTAATACTGCGTTAATTAGTAAATCGATTTAATAAAACTATGGGTAATTAGTAATTAAACCATGCTGAATTCAAAACTGGAATCAGATTTGAGGTATCTAGTCTAATATTGCAGATATACGTCAAGAAAGTTAAGTATAATAAAATGTTTTATTTGGTTCTTAAAATAAATTAAAATTAATGTATTTTTTGCTATGTATATAAGCGGTATTTTCATATAGATCATAATATATCCATAAACAAGCAGTACATACCTTAAAAGTTGGGTAAATCGTCAAAAACAACACGTAAAATTAAAATTTTTATTAATTTATCAACTTGTATATTTATTGCATAATTATTATATGGTTTTATGCCCAATATCTTGATTAATATCTACATATATTAAAAAAGCTACTTTTGTCCTGTAAAATACATTAAAATACTCAAAATATTTAAATATTTAATTTTGAATTTCGTGGTGCAATGCTAGCGCCATTTGACAGTTGCAGAGAAACTGTGAACTACAGCAGACACAATTGACAGTTGTTTAAATTTCCTGTCGATATTATTGATAAGTTTTTCCTTTAAAACATGTATTGTTTATCGAGTTTTTGTTGTGTTTGCCTCAGTAAAAGTACCGATTTGGTTAATTTAAATAAATTGGACGAAGATTGCATTCCGATTATTAATAAATTGATCTTTATTGCTTTTGGACATGTGAGTAACCTCATTCTTTGTGGGAAAAACAATTAAAAACTTATTTTTAGGAACGTTTGGACCTTGATGTGACCAAATTAATATGCAATTCTTGTTTGAGGGACCTTAGAATTGCATATAAATTCAAGACAACTTGTTTAACTAGTAATGAACTCATACTAGGTTATAATTCTCAAATGAAGTATTTTACTGGGTTTGTGGGGGTTCAAAGTGATTTAAAAGTGACTTTAAGTGATAGTGAACGAGTGTTAACCGATAAAAAAGCTCAGGAGGAGGTGAAGACAGCTCCGGGGAAGAAATACAAACCAAGACCGAAGTGCAAGCAAGCAAAATATCTTGTGAAAAAAGAAGAAGAACCTGAACCTGAGAAAAAATATCGGTTCAAGTGTAAACACTGTAATGAAACATTCCCTAGAGGTATTATGAGACTCATCCATTTCAATAAAAAACATCATAAAAATCTCCGAAAGAATAGAATAAACACTGAATCTGTCATATTATGCAACATGTGCCAAAAGTCTTTCCCTAATCAAAAACTACTAAAATGTCACATGTTTAAAGATCATTTTAGCAAATCTAAACATTTTTGCCGCCCTTGTAAACATCACTTTGCCAGTCGGAATGGCTTCTTAAAACACATCAAAAACATCCACAACTTTAACAATTTCACTTGTCACATCTGTAACACCAAATACATAAAAGAGATTAACTACCAAAAACATATGACGATGCATGCGGAAAACAAAGTAACAAAAAAGAAACGCGTGAGTTATCGTGTGAACCAGGCGAAAAAATTAAAAATGATAACTCGGTATTTAGTTTGTAAAGTTTGCGATGATATTTTTCCGAATTCCGAGCAACTTGAAATGCATATCAAAACTCACGAGCCTCAAAATAATGACTCGCTTCTGCGACAAATTCTTTCCGATCCGCCGCAAAATCAATTTGAAATGACGCAAAATAATATCGACGATATTGATATTAAACTCGAGCCGATTGTTGAAATCAAAGAGGAAATAATCGATGATATTTTTCAACCTGCGGTGAATCCCTTAAACAATAATGACTTTCAAGATCTAGAGATCCCCAAAATGAATGGTTCCGATGACTCAACCTCTGAAGTTGAGGTGAATAAATTTAAATGTACAATTTGTGATAAACAATTTCATGTACAATCGTTCCTAAATGCCCATTTGTTGATCCATAACGGGGTGGGCCCCGGTTTTCAATGTGTACGGTGTAAAACTGGCTTTCAGAATCAAGCTGAGTTTGCGAAACATATACTTTCGAACGTTTGTTCGGAGCTCCACCCCACAAAACATTTTGCGTGTCATGTTTGTTTTAAATTGTTTACCAGAGAATCAGATTTGGGAGAACATCTAAAAATTCATTAAATTTATTTTTTTTTGTTGGTATTAGTGGCCAAAACATAATGAAAATTGTATTTTTTTATTATTTACAAGTGAAGAACTGACAATTTTGTAAGAAATAATGAATTTATTTATTTGTTATTGTATTCAATTCTAGCATGACTAGGTAATAATTTTCTACCGTTTATTGTAATGTTTAAGCTTCCAACACTTTTGTTTGTTGTAACAATATTATTCAAATATTAAATAAACATTTTTACACCATATTCAATCTATTTTGTACCCCTCTGTGCCCTAGTTTATTTAAAAATAGCTTAAAATACCAAATAATTATTTTTAAAATACCCCTAGTGTGTATGCAACCTGCTATGCACAACTGTAATGCTGGTTGCAGAATATTAGGGGTATTTAAATAAATTTTCATGTTTTAATTAATATTGCCTTAATTATTAGATCGATTTTAATGAATATTTATATAATTAGTAATTAGAATATGCTGGATTCAAAATTGGACAGAAATTTGATGTATCTATTCTAGTATTGAAGATATATGCTAAGAAATTTAAGTATAAATGATTCAACATATTGAAGCTATTTAAATGGATTTTAATATTTTAATTAATACTGGGTTAATTACTAAGCCGATTTTAATGAAACTTTGTTTATTTAGTAATTAAACCATGGTGAATTCATAACTGGAGACAAATTTGATGTATCTATGCTAGTATTGAAGGTATATGCCAAGAAATTTAAGTATAATAAAATGATTCAACATATTAGAAGTTGAATTTTCATATTTTAATTAATACTGTGTTAATTACTAAAACTATTTTAATTAAACTTTGGTTAATTAGTAATTAAAGCATGCTGAATTCAAAACTGGAGACAAATTTGATGTATCTATTCTAGTATTGAAGATATATGCCCAGAAAGTTGAGTATAATAAAATATTTCAATATGTTACAAGTTTATAAATGGATTTTAATATTTTAATTAATACTGGGTTTATTACTAAAATAATTTTAATGAAACTTTGGTTAATTAGTCATTAAACCATGCTGAATTTAAAACTGGAATCATATTTATTGTATCTATTCTAGTATTGAAGATATATGTCAAGAAAGTTAAATTAGAGGTATTTAAATGGTTTTTTACATTTTAATTAATACTGGGTTAATTACTAACTCGATTTTAATGAAAGTTTGGTTAATTATTAATTAAACCATGCTGAATTCATAACTGGAGACAAATTTGTTGTATCTATTATAGTATAAAAGATATATGCCCCGAAAGTTGAGTATAATAAAATGATTCAATATATTAGAGGTATTTAAATGGATTTTTACATTTTAATTAATACTGGGTTAATTACTAACTCGATTTTAATGAAACTTTGGTTAATAAGTCATTAAACCATGCTGAATTCAAAACTGGAAACAGATTTGAGGTATCTAGTTTAATATTGAAGATTTACATCAAGGAAATTAAGTAAAATAAAATGTTTTATTTGGTTCTTACAATAAAATAAATTAAAATTAATGCATTTTTCTCAAAATATTTTCACATATCAGGTAAAATAGGAGGACAAGTGCACACTAAATGTTTATCGCCGTAGATGTCATCGATGCGTCCGACACTGGGCCACACTTTATTTTCCTGTCTCACAAAGGGCTGCGCAAAAACACAAAAACATATAATTCCAAGTTTACGATGTACAAAAGCTTACTTACAGCTGGAAAAGCAGCCTGTTCTCTAGTGTAGGGCCTCGCCCATTCCGTCGCAACGACTTGTGCTTGAGTATGTGGGGCCATCTTCAACGGATTGACCCGGGAATCCATTTTACCGGACTCAATTTCGCGGATTTCCTGTCGGATGCTAATCAGGGCTTCGCAGAATCTGTCCAGCTCATATTTGTCTTCGGATTCTGTGGGTTCTATCATAAGAGTTCCTGTCACCGGCCATGACATTGTGGGGGCGTGGAAACCTATTAGGGATTTTTATTTTAACTGGGAAAGTTATGGGAAATTATAAAACGTACCGTAATCCATTAAACGTTTTGCTATATCGACTGCTTCAATACCAGCCGTCTTTTTGAACTCCCTCACGTCCAAAATAAATTCGTGAGCGACCAGACCTGAACTTGGGGCTTTAAATAACGTTTTATATTCTCCTTCTAATCGTTTACTCATGTAATTTGCATTTAAAATGGCGACCTAAAAGTGTTGTTACATTTACATAATTTTAAAGATGTTACATTTAATTATTATAAACCTGAGTGGCTTTACGTAACCCGTTGGGCCCCATCATTTTAATATAAGCCCAAGAGATAGGTAGAATTGCGCTGGACCCAAATGGGGCCGCAGAAACGACCCCAAAAGACCTACTAGCATCTGGAAGCCCTAGATTTGTCAAAGGGTCGATTATTGGATGACTAGGCAAATATGGAGCTAAATGAGACTTTCTACACATAAAAAAAAAATAAATATAAATTATTTCACCCTTAAATGCGTCCCTTACACTCCAATAGGCCCCATTCCGGGTCCTCCGCCCCCATGTGGAATACAAAACGTTTTATGTAGATTTAAATGTGAGACATCGCTACCGTAATCCCCAGGACGACACAGCCCCACTTGAGCGTTCATGTTAGCCCCATCGAGGTAAACCTGCCCCCCATGTTGGTGAATTACATCACAAACATCTGCTATTGTTTCCTCAAAGACCCCATTTGTCGACGGATAGGTTATCATCAAACACGAAAGATTACTAGAGAATTTCTCCGCCTAAACAACTCTTAATAAGCAAGAATCTCTCGCAAATAATTGGTGTTTCACTTACCTTTGCTTTCAAGTCATCGACATCAATGCTTCCGTCAATTCGAACACGAATTGGTTGGACTTTCATACCTGCCATTTGAGCTGAAGCTGGATTTGTACCATGAGCTGAAACTGGAATTAAACAGACATCTCTATGGGGCTCCTGTCTAGCCTCGTGGTAGCACTGAATAGTTCTAAGCCCAGCATATTCTCCTTGGGCCCCACTGTTTGGTTGGAAAGAAATCCTACACGAAAAAATTACACTCCCGTCATATAATTCAAAAACTAAAACACTTGGAGATGTAAAACCTTCACTAATGGATTAAGCACAGTTTTATACCTAAATTTGTGTATTTTCAACACTAATAATTAATAAATTAATTAATTACACTAAAAAAACCGAAACAGTAACACAATTTTTCCCCAGCGATTTCTCTGCATTTCAAATTAAGCAATATGACATTTCACACATCAAAATGATTGTCAAAGGTTCAATAATTGCTTATATACTTAAAATTATGTCCATTTACTCCTAATTAATGTATAATTAATGAAATTATTTATGTTATTTTTAGGCAGAAACTGACAGTTTGTATTGGCGCCATCTGTGAAAATAACCATGAACTACGACGGAGCATCGTACCGTTACAATAGTTTATTAAAAATTAAATGTTTTATTTATTGATAAATAAATTATTTGTTAATACAGAAAAATATTGTATAATTATGTTAATATATTGCATAAATATACGGGTAAATAAAGCTGTAACAAAGGAAATAATATTTTTGCGGGCAACTGTTTAACATAAAGGTAGAAATATAATTTAGTGACAAAAGTACTGCCAATGTCTGAATAAAGTTACCAACGTTAATCAAAAATTTATTTTATTTATTTTCGTTAATTACTCGATAATATTCATTAATATACATATTTATGACAATAGAAATAATTATTATAATTTAATATAATTGTGATGTGACAGTTTGTAGTTCACGTCTTTTTGCAGAGATGGCGCAAATGTACCAATGTTATTTTTGCGAATAACTCCAAAGAAAATAATCATCATTCTAACCCTTATATACATATACAATAAGGGTCATTGGCCTAAACTAAGCATTCTTGTAGATCGCTTATATCTCTGAAACTATAATAGATAGCGAAAAACTTAACATTGACGAGTTGTAGAAAACAAAATTATCTATCTATTCTACATTTAACATTTTCCTGTAGCCCTTACGGTTTCCGAGATACCGGCCGTCAAAATTCGACATAGTTGTAACTTTAAACTGCGATTTCTCAAAAACTAAGGCTCGTAGAAATTTTTGGACGCCAGTTTCGGAATCTGCAGGTCCGAATTAAGGGGATAGCGTTCCTAACTCGAAACTTTTTTCCCGCCAAAATCAAAAAAAAAAACATGGACTAACCCCTTGATGTTTTTTTGGGCCAAAAATGGTTTTTTCGTCAAATCGCGCTGAAATTCTGCATACAGCTTCTTTGGCACTGGGGCTACTGACTTCTGGGGAGAAATCCCCAAAATTTTCGCTATTACAGAAAATATTTCACTTTTTCGGGCGATTTTTGGAACGCTGAAATTTTGGGTTTTAGAGAAAAATGTTTCAAATAAAAGGTGTAGAGAAAATTAAAAGAAAAATGTTTTGTTTGAAACATTTTACCCAAATGTGCCCAGATTCAGAGAAAAATGGGAAAGAAACTGTAAAAAATAATTTCATACCTTGAACTGCATCAAACTGCAACAAATCAATTTTTATTAATAAAACGTATTTTTTGGCAACAATTTAAGTGTATTTTTGTTAATTAATTACGTTAATTACATATTGTTTTGAATTTTTGAATGTGATTGCGCCAAAATGCATGCAACCCGCATTGCAGTATTGTGACGTTGGTTGCTGGAATCAGGCACAACTAATTTAAAAAATTCAAAACAATATGTAATTAACGTAATTAATTAACAAAAAACACTTAACTTGTGTCAAAAAATACGCTTTAGTTAATTAAAATTGATTTGTTCTATTTTGATTTATTTCAAGGCATGAAAATATTTTTTCCATTTTCTTTCCCATTTTTCTCTGAATCTGGGCAAAATTGGGTAAAACGTTTCAAACAAAACCTTTTTCCTTTATTTTTATCTACAACTTTTACTTGAAACATTTTTCTCTAAAACCCATAATTTCAGAGTTCAAAAAATCGCTCAGAAAAGTGTAATATTTTCTGTAATAATGACAATTTCGGGGATTTCTCCCCAGAAGTCAGTAGCCCCAGTACCAAAGAAGCTGTATGCAGAATTTCAGCGCGATTTGACGAAAAAACCATTTTTGGCCCAAAAAAACATCAAGGGGTTAGTCCATGTTTTTTTTTTTTATTTTGGCGGGAAAAAAAGTTTCGAGTTAGGAACGCTATCCCCTTAATTCGGACCTGCAGATTCCGAAACTGGCGTTCAAAAATTTCTACGAGCCTAAGTTTTTGAGAAATTGCAGTTTAAAGTTACTACTATGGCCAATTTTGACGGCCGGTATCTCTGAAACCATAAGGGCTACAGGAAAATGTTAAATATAGAATAGATAGATAATTTTGTTTTCTACAACTCGTCAATGTTAAGTTTTTCGCTATCTATTATAGTTTAAGAGATATATGCGATCTACAAGAATACTTCGTTTAAGCCAATGACCCTTATTGTATATGTATATAAGGGTTAGAATGATGATTATTTTCTTTTGATGTGTTGGCATATTTAACATTGGTACATTGATTACCGCTTCGTGCGCCATCTCTGCAAATATGCGTGAACTACGATGCTCCATCATAGTTCACAGGTTTTTACACAGATGGCGCCAAAACAAACTGTCCGTTTTTAACCAAAATTAGTACAATTAGTTTTGTTAATTACTCATGAAATAATGATTAATCGGCATATTTATGAATACAGAATTAATTATTGAATCTTAAAGATGCATTTTGATGTGTGATACATGAAAATTAAAACTGTTATATGTAAGAAAACAGCTATTGAACATAGTGCTTCTAATTTGCTTTCAGTTCAGATTTTTAGGTCTAGTAAATTAATCTGATCAGATATATCGATGAAATTATGGATATTTGTATTTAAAACTGCGCTGAATCTATTGATGTAGACAAAAACTGTACAACTATTGTGGTTTTTAAAATATTGAGGGTCAAATATGGATCAGCATTTGAGGTTAGATACTGTAATTATTTTTGAAATAAATAAATACAAATATATGTACAATTGATACAGCGCATTTTTTGACTTATTTTGAATATAGTTTTATTAATTTATTTTGGTATTTAATTATAGTTTCAACCCTTTTAAATATAATACGCCTGTTGTTATGCTACTCGCATCACAATATTGTAGTTTAAGTTGCGTACTTACAGGCGTAATTTATACTTTTTTTTTATAAATATGTTTAACGTTTAATTTTTTCAAAACTGAAATAGATATAGGTGTACAGATTTTATTACTAGTTTGTAAATATCCAAATATTATTTACTTCTGTCCGTTAATTAAAACAAAATATTCTTACCTATCATATCCTGTAATTGCACATAGATCTTTCTCAAGTTCTTCAAATAGCTGAAAATATCCTAAAGACTGATCTACAGGTGCAAATGGATGTACATCAGTGAAATTTCTAAATGAACAGGGCATCATTTCCGTTGTAGAATTTAATTTCATCGTACATGAACCCTACAAACAAAACGTTAAATTTCTAGTGTTATTTCTTTAAGAACATTCATGAATTACTCACTAATGGAATCATGGAATGCACCAAAGAAACATCTTTATTTTCTAATTGTTTCATGTATCTAACAATTCTAGTTTCGGAATGATACGAATTGAATACTGGATGAGTCAAAAAAGGACTCGTTCTTTTGAATTCTCCTTTCATGATGCTCTTTTCAGCAACCTCCTGGCTTTCAGCAAGTGTGGAAGCTGCAACTTCAGATCCGAAAATCCACAAGAGATCATCAATATCTGATAGTTTGGTTGTCTCATCTAACGAGATACCAATTGTGTCGTTTTCGTTGTATCGTAGATTAATTTGTTTAGATTCAGCCCTAGATTTAATTTCGCTAATTGGTTTTTGTGGTTTCACTGTTATTGTGTCAAAGAAATTTGAAGTTAACATTTCGTTGTTTTGGCTCAGTCCTAAAAACATTAACAGTATAAAATACTTTCAATTAAACTACTAGTTCCGGTTTACCTGCATACAGTACTAAAGCATGATGATGTACGTTGGTAGCAATGTCTTTAAGGCCCTTTGGGCCGTGGTAGACAGCAAACATTGCAGACATATTAGCTAAAAGGGCCTGAGCAGTACATATATTACTAGTAGCTTTGTCTCTTCGAATATGTTGTTCTCTAGTTTGCAGAGCAAGTCGATATGCGTCGTGTCCTTGCATGTCCCTAAACCAAAACAAATGAAAAAATTCTTAAATATACACGAAGCCCTACTGAATCAAATGGTCCAGACTAGAACTTTCTATTTATTATAGTTCTCGAGAAAAAAATTCACAAACCTTGTCACTCCAATCATTCGTCCAGGCATCAATCGTACCAAATTTTGGCTACACGCAAAGAAACCTGCATGGGGCCCACCGTACCCTAGAGGTACTCCAAACCTTTGTGAAGTACCCACAGCTATATCAACCCCAAATTCAGAAGGTGGTCGCAGTAGACAAAGCGCTAATAAATCTGTTGCACAACAAACTAATGTCTGAAAGAAAACATAATTTTTACCCATTTTTTTGGGTAACCAACTGTAGAAACACTTACCCCGTTTGCGTGGGCGTCTTCTGCGATGCCAGCAAAATCTACAACATTACCTTCAGTGTCTGGGTATTGAAATAACACGCCGGCAATATCTCGGTTACTGAAATTTGCTTTGGAAACGTCACCAACCACAGCGGTTAATCCGAGAGAATATAACCGGGTTTCAACCACGGAGATGGTCTGTGGGTGTAGTTTATCGGATATAAATAGCTTACGACGTTTGTTTTGTCTGAAATGTATATTTTTATTTGAGAATTTGTACTGTAATTCATTTAAATTATAAAGAAATTTTTCTCAATTTTCCATGTCTCGAATTATTATAGTTTTAAAAATAATCTAATAATCAAATAATCTAAATTATAAAGGAATCTTTTCTGAATCTAATGGTCTACTTTCCATGTCTCTAACTATTATAGTATTGAAGATACTGAAGATCAAAGATTTATAAGAAATAATTCGCCTTACAATTAGAGTGTTTTGCAATACATTACTGTAATGTTGGTTGCGTAAAATAAAGGGTATTTAAAATTAATTTCAATTATATTATTAATAACGATAAAACCTAAAGAAATTATTGTTTAAAATACCTAAAACAAAGAGAAAGGGCTTCAGCTGCGGCTGTTCCTTCGTCTAAAAGTGAAGCATTTGCTACTTCCATTCCAGTTAAGTCAGAAACCATTGTTTGATAATTTAAGAGTCCTTCTAATCTTCCTTGAGCCACTTCAGGTTGGTAGGGCGTGTACTGAGTAGTCCTGAAATAATTACACTGAAAATAATTATCAAAAAATTCATTCACTTTGAAATTGTGACTTTACCATCCAGGATTTTCAAAAATATTACGCATAATTGTGTGAGGAACACAGCAATTATGATACCCCATTCCAATGTAGGTTCTCCATACTTGATTTCGTTCAGAAATTTTACGAATTCGATTAATTAAATCGTATTCGCCTACAAAAACAACGATATATAACTTTTTTACATAAAATATTGGGTAATTGTTGAAAGACATTTTTATTGTTGTAATCACAAAAAGTCAAAAGTCAAATTGCGTAATCGAGTTGATAATTCGCTGCTGGGGACTTTATTATCAAATTTAATAAATTGTTTGTTAGTTTGAGGTCAATAAATGTCAAGAAATAATAATTTACAAACCTGCAGGTTCTTCAATTTGTAGTTGCGTTTTTAATTGAATATTTTTTGGGACTGCCTTATCTGTCATTTCATCTAATGACTAAAAATGATTTTTAAATTAATTTAATTAATTTATTTCATGCATTCAATCAACGAATTAAATTAAACTTACTTTGAATCCAAGCAAATCTAACATAGTGATAATATCGTGGTCTCTAGGACCAATATGTCGCTCTGGAAATCCTCCTTGAACTGGAAAAAGTCCAGATTTTCCAGAATCTGTCGCATTTTGCCTCAAAAACATTATTGAAACACATTTTTTATTTAACTCTAAATTAAACTTATTATAATTTTGTTTTATAAAACTTCTTGCTAAAATTCTCTGCATTTTCAAGCCAAAACAATTAATTTGTACTCGTCTTAAGAAAGCTAACACATAAATGATAAATTTGAAGAAGTTATGGTTGTAAAAGGTTAAAAGTTCAAAGTGATAATGAGAATGAAGAAACATTGATAAATTATGACGATATAACTTTATTTTTATTTTTATTTACAACATAGGATTAAAAATCTGCATAATATAATTGGCGTCCCCTAACTCCTAGGCCCGTAATGGCAAAAACAGCCCCGGCTGCGGGCTGATACGAATGCTCAATTTCACTTAATCCGAACCTGTATCAAAACAGAAAATTCGTTATATCTCCTGAAATATGAATGTTACAAAAAATTATTTAAATAAAAATTATAGAGGATTAAATTGTCTATAATTTTTATTTGAAACATTTTTTTGTTAAATTCCTCGTTGGCCCAAAAAATTACCTGGAAGTTGTTACAAATAAAACGTCCAAATTTCTTCCTCCGAAAATGCACGATGTTACTTGTTTCGCAGGTATAGCGATTTTTTGAAGGAGTGTACCTGATTTTGGGTCTACTTTTATGATGGCTCCGCCATTAAATAATGCAATAAACAAGTTATCTTCTTCGTCAATTGTCATTCCGTCTGGATTGCCTCCGATATCATAGTTTTCCAAATCAAAAACGATTTTTTTATTGCCTAAACATTAGTAAAATTGTACAAATAGTTAAGGAAAACATTAATTGACTTACTAATTTCCCCTTTTTCCAGGTCAAAATCGTACTGTGCAATTTTTCTAGTTGGTGTATCGATGTAATAAAATTTTGTGTTATCTTTTGACCACGCCAGTCCATTACTAATAGAAACAGGACTTATTTCTACTACTGGAGTTCTATATTCTTGTTTTGTAAATTTATATAAAGAACCTTGATCTGGAATAACACCACTTGCATTTTCATAGCCCATTGTTCCTAAAATGTTTACAAGAAAAATTTAGGTGATGTTTCAACGACTGTATCTCTGGAACTGTATAAGATATTAAAACGTTGATTGGATATTTAAATTAAGCGTAGTTTTATTAACAATTAAGTATATTTTCATTCTTATTGGTCAGAAAATACATTAGCTGGAAATATGTTTGTAAAATTTGTACATATTCATATTTTAATTAATAACAAATTAATTAAACTGTCAAAATAAAATCGATTGATGATATTTGATAATTAAACTGTGCTGATTCAAAAAATCCGATCAGATGTGATGTATCTACAATAGTTTTAGAGATACAGACTTGGAAACATTATAAAATAACTGGATTAAGAAAATAAAATACCCCTAAAATATTTGCAACCCACAGTACATTTGTGTAATGTTGGTTGCAGCATATAAGGGGAATTTATTACAAATAAATTGTCTTTCTTTATATTTTAATTAAAATTGTGTTAATTACTCAATAGATTTTAACGAAACCTTACTTAATTATTAATTAAAGTCTGGAGAATCCATTGGTACCAACAGAATTGATCTATCTTGTTTATTTTCTGCGTTATTTTTATTTTTATGGCACTTACCCCACCAAAGCCTTCCGTTTTTGTCAGCTTTGCCGTCATTGAATCTATTCCCTGGTTTGTTAGCGTCAACAGTGGACAAAACAGTGAAACTTTGGGGCTCACTACAGTTCTTACCGTCCCAAATAATTGTTACTAAGGAATTGTTGTTGCCAACTGCGAATTTATGTAAGGTATTTGTCGGAATTACTGGCGTAACGTCACCATCTGTAAATACGGAAATAATTTGTTTTCTCAAGCGAATAATTGTTACTCTCTTGCGTTACCTAAGTGGACACTGTTAATTTCATTGGTAATTGGGTCAAAACTATTAATTAGACCTTTGTGGATGTCCACAAAATATAATAATTGAGTTCTTTCGTCCCAGTATGGTTCTTCGCCATGCTCAAAGGGTTCTGTAGCTTGTTGAAGGTATGGGCCCCAATTTTGAGACTCCTGTGGGACTGAACATTCTGAAATGTGTCGCCTGGAAATTTATTTCTAACTTTAGTATCGAAAAATATTAATTTTCAACGCGGCAAAGATAATAGATACTTATTTTGTTGATAATGATTACGACATGACTGTAATAAATAATTTATTCATAAATTACGTAAAATTTATCTGTAATAACTTTGGTTATTTACTATTTCGAATATTGAGAAACCAGTCGTGCAGACAGATTTAAAATACTTGACATAAATTTGGCAATTAGATTTTAATTAATAGCATGTTAATTACTCAATAAATTTTAATCAAACTTTGGTCATTAAGTATTTGAACTATGAAGAATCCATAAATGGAAGTAGAATTTAGCTATCTATAATAGTTTGTAAGATAAAACCTCGCAAAAATGCTGTTAAAATTGCTATAATAAATAATTTATCTGAAAATGTAGAGTAATTATTTCTAAACGTACCTTTCACTTTTCCTTATGATAAATGTAATAGTTATAGTATCAGTACTTACCCTAAACCTGTAGCAACGTCTGTGGTAACTAAAATTAGGAGACTCGACAAGAAAAACCCAAACATTTTAAAAAAAACTTCAAATATTTAAAGAAACCGTTCGTCAACTGTTTCACCTTGGCCGTCTCCGCAAAACAGTTGAAAGAAAGTGATGGTATTTTGTTTATATACATATACCAAGAATATTCCCCTTCTCTAATCGATCGTCAATTGTTTTTACCTTCAAATAATAACGGAGCAACTATTATAAATTCATTTACTTATCTTGCATATTATTTATCTTTAAAAAATATCGCAAATTACATAAAACAATTGATTTATTTTATGGAAACTGCCGAAAATAGTCTGAATGTTTAGAAAAACACAAAATAATCGGTTTATCTTACAAATAAATTATTATAAACCATGCAGACGTTATATAAAAGTATATTTTAGCCATAATAATAATAATATGTATCTATACATAAATATGCGACAAACATTATAATAATATATGTATTTGAGCCTAAAAATGATCCAAACATTTAAATTATTTATTATTTGTTGTTTAAACATACAAAAAATGTGTTTAAATATACAACAATTACTGTGAATATAAAGATTAAGATAACATACTTCTAGAAAAAAAAAAAAAAATACTGCAACATAATTATCCCAAGAAATATCTACCAATAAATTAATTACGAAGTAAGAATGATCATTTAATTAGATAATTACAAAGAAAACATGTAATAAACACTTTTTATAACCAATACAGCTTATGGTCGTCTCGCCGAACTTGTAGCTTCAATACGTGCCTGTAGATTTTCAGGGCCGGTCCTAATTTTAAATTTAAGCTCGTTAGAACATCGACCCGTTTCATTAAAAGAAGCGAATGGCCGTCAATTTCCTACAAAACAATTCATAACAAATTAATTATTCGATCAAAATCAATAAAATTATAGATTACTCATAATTAAACTGTGCTAAATTCAAAAATCTGATCAGATTTTGCGTATCGTGTCCAGTTTTTGAGATATGACCCAAAACAACTGATTTGAACTGTACAAATACCCCCACAATGTCTGTAACCCGCCATACATATATGTAATGTTGGTTGCTGCCAATTAGGCGTATTAATGACATTGATTTGCATTTTAATTAATAAATCGTTAATTACCTGATCGATTTTAATTAATCGTTGACTAATTAGTATTTAGTGTATGGGGAATCCAAAAATGAAAGCAGAATTTAAATATCTATTCTAGTTTGTAAGATATAGCTGAATAAATTTGGATAATAATTTTTTGAAATTAAATGAAATAGTCCTACTTAGCATTTTAATTAATAGAACGTTAATTCCTCGAGCGATTTTAATTAATCTTTGATTAATTAGTATTTAGACTATGGGGAATTCAAAAATGGAAGCAGATTTTAGCTATCTAGTCTAAGTTGTAAGATACAACCTCACAAATTTGGTTCTGAATTTAATATTAAATATTATTTGTTGTTAATTTATATTTTAATTAACAGTGCGTTAATTACTCGATCAATTTTAATTAAACTTTGGTTATTTACTAAATAGAATATGGAGAACTCAGTCGTACCAACAGAATTAAAATATATTGTCTAATTTTAGAGATATGGCTCCAGAAAGTTGACGATTAATTAATCTGATCCTTGTAAATTGGCACGATTCATATTTTACTTAATACAGCGTTAATTACTCGATTAATTTTAATAAAATTTTGGTTATTTCGTATTTAGACCACGAGGAATCAATAAATGGCAGCTGATTGGGGCTATCTATGGTAGGTTTTAAGATACAACTTCACAAAAATGGAGCTAAAATTTGTCCAAGTGTAAATTGTCACTATTTATATTTTAATTAATAGCATGTTAATTACTCGATCGATTTTAATCAAACTTTGCTAATTTAGTATTTAAGCTGTGAGGAATTCAAATTTGGTAGCAGATTTTATCTATCTATGTTAGTTTGTAAGATACGTCCCTGCAAAAATGGTGTTAAAATATATCCAAGAGTAATGTCTTACCTGTTCTTTGAAAACAATTGCTTCCTCCGGGAAATACTGCGCGAAATAATTATACACGTCATCATAGGACCAATTACTGGCGTCCGGAATGCTGGGATCAAATTCATCCGCCTCGAAATCCTTCAAACTCTGGGAATCAGACATGTTGAGCGCATTAAAATATCGATAGTTGAGGTTATCCGTGCTGGAAGTGGATCTGGCGCACCCAGCCGTGGTCTGGTGGGTCCCCTGGTGGTTGGCTTGTGGACTGAGAGTGGGGGGAGTGGGCGAAGCGGCCGGTGAGTGAATATACGGTGAGCTAATGTTTGAATGTGGCGGCGAAGGCAAAGAATGTTCAGGCGACAAAATCAGAGACTGTTTGTCTTCTTTCACTTCCGGTTCCTGTTTGATCTCCATCTTGGGCTTAATGTCGGTTAACAGCGGCTCCATTTGACAGTTGCTGCACACCCATTTAAACGCGCCTTTAGATTTGTCCAGGATTTTTGGTTCATGGCACAAAGAGTGATATGCGTCAGCGCAAATCGAACAAACCGTTAGACCTCCCTAGAAACATAAATATTGCGCTGTTATTTGAACAATTCCACTGTAATGTAATCCAGGATCCACTTACAGCGTCCGAAGTCTCGTAACACACCACGCAAGTCTTGCAATGTGGACACTGCCAAGTGTTATCGGGGTACATTCGTAACATGCCATCATCAGTGTTTAGACAAGACACATGAGCTGGAAATTAAGTCATGATGACTGATGTAGGAAATGGTAAAACAAAAAAACGGACTAGCAGTCAAATAATTTCTTCGAAAACTATGCCAACGTTTCGACAGTTGAAGTCAAAAAAACAATTCAATAACATGGACACATACAAACATATTAAAAAACACGTAGAAAAAATCTGAGTCAAAAAGTTAAAATGTACACAATAGTCATAAGATAAAAAAATTAATAAATAAATATAGTTAAAATTAAAAGGTCTAACATCTACTAAATCTGGAGCTGAACTGTGTTTTTTAATATGTTTGTATGTGTCCATGTTATTGAATTGTTTTTTTGACTTCAACTGTCGAAATGTTGGCATAGTTTTCGAAGAAATTATTTGACTGCTAGTCCGTTTTTTTGTTTTACTATTATAATTAGGCCGCGAAAAAACTAATTAAACAGCAGATTTAATTTAAATACCCCTTACACGCACGCAACCAGTTATACATGGGTGTAATGTTGGTTGCTGTACACAAGGCGTATTTATTTTCATTAATTTGTTACAACTTAAGATTTTAATTAATAGAGTGTTAATTACTGAATCGATTTTAATCAAACTTTGGTAATTTAGTATTTAAACTGTGGGGAATCCAGTGGTGAAAACAGAATTAAAATATCTAGTCTAGTTTCAGAGATACGCTCCCAGAAAGTTGACGAATAATTAAATAAATCCTTAGAAATTGTCACGATTTAAATTTTACTTAATAGAACGTTAATTACTCGATTAATTTGAATTAATCTATGGTTAATTAGTGTTTAGAGTATGGCGAATTGAAAAATTGCAGCAGAATTAATAAAACTCACCCTTATTGCTGCATTCTCGACAACTAATCATTTTATCGCACGGCCCCTTTTTCCCTTGATTATGACACACAGAACAGACGCCCCCTAGCGTTTCCCGGGGCGAAGCCCCCACACTAGAAGCTCTAGAAGTGGGCCTGGACCAAAAATACATAATTAAAATCAACGTTTTTCACTCAAATTATGTTTTACCTCGACCCGGAATTATCGAGATTTGAACCCGAACTGGAGCTGTTGCCGTGGTGACGGCCACTCAGCAGGGCTGCGGTCTGTTTCTCGATGGTGCTTTTGTTGAGGGAACCCAAAGGTCGCCCCCTTTTGCGATTTAATCGAGGCAGGTTGTTGTCGGAGGGATCAAACACTTTTTTCGCCCGCTAAATTATAATAACTACTTTATTAGCCATCAAAAAAAATTCAAACAGTTATTTTACCTTCCTACGGCCGCCCATTCGAATCCCGCTGCTGGTAGCTTCCAAATTCCGGAGTTTTTCCATTTCGTTTTTGCGTTTTCCAGGTTTGGGTCCGGGTTTTTTCCGGATTTTAATAGGGGGCGTAGCCTCTTGACTTGTATTCACAGTCATGTAATCGGAATCGTAGTCGTTTCTCTCGAAATCTTGATTGGTGGGCCCCAAAGAGAAGTTCCCGTTCTCCATTTTGACCAAGCCCCCATTTTCCACCTCTTTTTGTAACAATTCCGTTACATTTTTTTTAGTGAATTTGGTGGCATGTTTAGAGAGAATTTTTTTTACTAACTCTGCGTGTGGTACTCCAAAGTCTAAATAGTCAGAATCCTCCAGGAATAGATCTGCAACTGCAGTTGTTACGATGCTAGGAAATAATTTACTGTTGTCTGCAAGTTTTTGTGTTTCCAAAAGAGTGGGCCCCTCTTTTTTAATGTGGTGGCCGTAGGATTTTTTCGCAGCGTTTCTATAACTAATATTGCCCTTGTACTCAACTTTCAACACGATGTCGTTTTCCACACAGCGTTGTAAATCTTCTTTAGTGTCTTTGGAATCAACTGCGAAACGTCTAGTCATGAAATTACAAATTCGGTGGATATCTGGCCGAGCTTTTCGTCTACGAAGTTGGTCTATTGCCTCAAGAATGTATTCCCTGTTCTTTATATCCGTCATGATTGATTTTGAAGCTTGGAAACAAGAAAATTCAATTTAATATAACCTCAATTGATTTGTCAATCTATATTTTAAACATTTGTATCTTTTACTAATATAATCAGTGATTTACTAAATATAACTATCTAGAATTATAAATATATCAGTTAATTTTTAATAAATCACCAATAATTAATAAAAATCACTACATACCTTTTTTGTCTGTTTTTTACAAATTCCAAAGCTTCAATTAGCTAAAACTACTGTTAAATGCTACTTTTACATGTAAAATATGTGTTAATGGACTTTAATAATGGAGCGGACTAATAAATTTAATAGATTTTTCCTAATTTTCGGACACAAATGTCAGATACAGCGTCCACGCTTTTCTTTTGACAGCTGATGTGAATACAGTTACAAATATAAATAATTATTAGTATTACACAAAATAATGCACTTTTAATGCAAGATTTATTGATTGTATTCAGTAAAATGTTTATATTTTATACACGATTTAACAGAAAAATGTTTCATGAGCTTTTATAACCTTATAACCAATAAATTTTGGAAACTTTTTTGGCAGCTGTCGAAAAATGTTTCAAATGATTATAAAAACATTTAAAAATGTTGTTAATTAATTTAATAGCGCACATAACATATATAATTAATTAATAAATACATTTATATAAAATAAATATATTATATTTATTTACAATAAATTATACACGGTTGTAATGTTGGTTGCAGTATACAAGGCGTATTTAATATAAATAAATTGTTACTTTTTAGATTTTAATTATTATCACGTTAATTACACAAGAGATTTTGATGAAACTTTGCTAATTATATAATTAAACTATGAGGAATACAGTCGTACAAACATAATTTAAATATCTAGTCTAATTTCAGAGATACGCGCTCAAAAATTTGATAAATAATTAAGCAAGTCCTTATAAATTGTCACAATTTCGATGTTAATTAATAAAGCGATAATGACTCGATCGATTTTAATTAAACAGTTCACATAACACATATAATTAATTAATAAATACATTTATATACAATAAATTAAATAGTTTCTTGTTGCACATGATTCTTTTTATGTTTCTTCATGCTGCTGGAATCATGGAATCCCTTCCCACAAATGGGGCACAAATAGGGCGTCTCCCCAGTATGTGTCCGCATATGAACGGTTAAATTACCGTTTAGCGCGAATGTTTTACCGCAAACGGAACACGAATACGGCCGTTCACCCGAATGAGTTCTCAAATGATATTTCAAATGGTTTCTTTGCGTAAAAGCTCGATTACAAACTTCACAAACGAATGGTTTTTGGCCGGTGTGAATTAAATTATGCGACTTTAAGCTCCCAATATGGCTGAAGCTTTTTTCGCAAATTTGACACGCGTATGGACGAACCCCGGTATGAACTTTTGAGTGAGATTTTAATAAAATCATGCTGACAAAACCGCGGCCGCAATCGCTGCAAAGAAATTTCTTTTCGCCGTGAATTAATAAATGAGCTTTTAAAAGAGCTTTCGTTGCAAAACAGCGCTGGCATTCGGTGCATTGGTTCTCTGTTCCTGATATTTGTCCTGTTGTTTCACCTGAAAACACAAAAAAACGCACCTGACAAATTTGCAATTGTTTAAACAAATCAACCATCGATTTTAATCAATAATTTAGTAATTAAACTACGAAGAATCCAGTCGTGTAAACAGAATTAAAATATTTGGGCTCATTTTCGAGATACAGCCCCAGAAAGTTGAAGATTAATCAAACAATTCCTTATAAATTATCAAGATTTCGATTTTAATTAATAGAGCATTAATTAATCGATCAATTTTAATGAAACCTTGGTTATTTAGTAATTAAACTGTGGGGAATTTAGTCGTGTAAACAGAATTAAAATATGTGGTCTCATTTAAGAGATACAGCCTCAGAAAGTTGACGAATAATCAAACAATTCTTTATAAATTATCATGATTTCGATTTTAATTAATAGAGCGTTAATTAATCAATCAATTTTAATTAAACTTTGGTTATTTAGTAAATAAACTGTGGGGAAGCTAGTCGTGTAAACAGAATTAAAATATTTGGTCTCATTTCAGAGATACAGTCCCAGAAAGTTGACGTTTAATCAAAAAACTCCTTATAAATTAACAGGATTTCTATTTTAATTAATAGAGCATTAATTAATCGATCTATTTTAATGAAACTTGGGTTTTTTAGTATTTAGTTTACCAGGAATCCAAAACTGGCAGTAGATTTTCGTTATCTATTACAGTTTTAACGATACAGCCTTGTAAAAATGGTGTTAAAACATTCCAAGCTTGCAATTGTTTAAACAAACGAGCTGTCAAACAATTCAAATGTTAAACAAATGAAATGAGCTGTCAAATATGACATTACCTCGCTTTGCGTGGATGAAAAGATGCGTTTTAAACGTACTCGCTTGCGCGAATGCATTTCCACAGAAGTTACAAACAAAAGGTTTCTCCCCGGTGTGTTTTCTTTGATGATCTTTCAGTAAACCTAACCTAGTAAATCCTTTTTCGCACTTATCACACTTGTACGGCTTATCATTCGAATGTCTACTTAACATATGACGGCGTAAATTGCTTCCAATACTGAATCTACTTCCGCAAATTTCACAACAATACGGTTTTTCTAAAGTGTGTGTTCGCATATGTTGATTCATTCGGGAGTAGCCCACAGATTTTGAACAAATCTTGCAGATTTTTCGGCTGTAGCTATTCGGCGGATGCTTTTTTTCTTCTCGGTGAAGTTTCAAAAGCTGGAAATTGGGAAATTTCTCTAAACATTTCTTGCATTCATACGGCGGACGAGATTTGAGCTTGTAATGCTTTTTCTGTTCGTTTTCCTCGATTTTTATTTCGAGTTTTGGGTCAAATTCCTCACCAGAACCATTGGATTCACTAAAATTATCTTCAACTTCATTTTCGATAACAGTCTCGTCTTTTACTGGAACATTTTCAGTTTTCACTTCACTTTCTGACGTTTCGGAGTCACTTTTTTTCGTCTGGTTTCTTGTTCGAGGTTTTCGAAGCGTTTTTAGGTTGTCTGTTTTATTTAGTTTGTTTTGAAAGTGTTGGACTGTGTTTTTTAACTTTCTATCGACCTCAGAACATTTTTGAGCGAAATTATAAGCGTTTCTGATTTCTTTTTCGCAGTTTAAACAAACCTGAACTGGAAGTCCATCGTTTTCTGAAAGCTTCATCTTTTATTTTAAAAAGTGTTCTTGCAGTTTGTGATAAGACTTACCTGAATAAATGTAACAGACATGAGCATTTCTATTAGACAAACTGCCTCAGAACATTTTTCATACAACGGTTTCAATTCTCCTTCAGATAAACAAGTTCTACAGAGCTTATCAAAATCATAAATTGATAAATTCGATACAAAATCAGAGTTATCAGACATTTTAACTATACTTTATAAGAAATAAAACTATAAAAATCATCGCAAATATATAATTTATTGATAAAATTAATCATACAACAATCTTCAAGAAACATAACCACACTTTTTTGACATTTCTGCATAACCAAGACCACTGAGATAAGTTGTTTCAAGTCTTGCTACGTTTACACCACACTATTTAGTCTTAAGTGGCTTATCATGCCCCTGTTTATGTTTCTTCATGCTACTCGAATCATAAAAGCCTTTTCCACAAATATCGCATAAATAAGGCGTCTCCCCAGTGTGTGTCCTCATATGAACGGTTAAATTACCATTTAAAGCGAAAGTTTTACCGCAAATTGAACAAGAATGTGGTTTTTCTCCAGTGTGTGTTCTTAAATGATAAGTTACATGATGTCTTTGAGTAAAACTCCGGTTACAAATGTTACAAACGTATGGTTTGGCTCCACTGTGGATTAAATTATGCGATCTTAAACTACCTAATTGGGAGAATTGTTTATTACATGTTTTACACGAATATGGTTTCAGGCCCGTGTGTGTTTTTGAGTGGGAATCTAAAGCGGGTTTACTGAAGAATCCGCGCCCACAATCGCTGCAAAGAAACTTTTTTTCACCGTGGATTACTGCGTGTTGATTTAAAAGCGGTTTTGTTGTATATTTCCGATTGCAAATATTGCATTCGAATTGTGGCGACCCTGGGCGATCAGCTGTCAATCAAACAGTTCAAATTATCATAAAATTGTTAATAATAATGTACAAAAACACATGGCAGTTTTATTTTGACTCTATTGACAATCCTACATACATAAATAGGATATAATTTTTTTTTTAATTGCGAATACATGTCAAAATGGCATATGTAAACGTAGTAGTTGTGAATATTGAGTTGTAGTGTTGCCAACTGAGTCAAAATGAAAATTTGTAACAACTTTTAACTGTCAAAATGCGATTAAAAATTTGTTTTACTCACCAGATGGGGAGCCATTTTTGACGGAACGTGGTTTATTTGTGCCCTCATGAGTTCTCAAATGAAAAATTAAGTACCCTTTAGCAGTAAAACCCTTCCCACAATAATTACAAATATACGGCGTCTCCCCAGTGTGTGTTCGAATGTGATCTTTGAGTGTATTTGATTGGTTAAATGCTTTGATACAGTGTGGACACCTATCGATAAATAAAATCAATGTTGAACTATCAATTTGATTAAATTAATTATTACTTGTAGGGTTTCTCGCCGGTATGAATCCTAAAATGTCGACTCAAGTTGTTCTTCGAGGTGAATTTCTTACCACAAACATCGCAGCAATATGGTTGATCATTCGTGTGAATTTTCATATGCATGTTAAGTTTGCTACACTGAATGGTTTTCGAACATATTTTGCAATTGGTTTTGGTGTTTCTAGGGTGCTTCGCCTGCTGCCAATGCATCCATAAGAATTTGAAAGTTGGATAAACCTTAAAACACTTTTTGCACTCAAAAGGCGGCCCGTATTTTTTTGTCTTTTTAACCCTTTCCACCTTTGGTTTTGGCGATTCAATCTGCACGATTTCTTCATTATTTATTTCAGGTTCACTGTCACTATTATCAATATTATTATCAACATTTTCTGGTTTTACGACCACCATTTCAAAGTTTGTTGGAGTTTCAGGCTTTTTAATGTCGGTTCGAGTTGTATTTTTCGTAATATTCTTTAACTTTTTATCGATTTCTAGGCATTTTTGCGCGAATTTATAAGCACTAAACAGTTCCTTTTCGCATTTCAAGCATATTTGAGCAGGAAGACCATCTTTTTCTGTAACCTTTAAGTCAAAAACTTGAAAAATAAGCACAAAGTAATAGGAAATACACTTACTTGAACAAAAGTAACGCTCATCAACATTTCTACCAAACATTCGCTTTCAAAGCAATTCTGGTACAAATGTTTCATTTCTCCTTGAGCTAAACATGTCCTACATATTTTTCCAAAGTCATCAACTGATAAATTATCCAAATAATTAGACATTTTTGTTAGTAAACACTACTTTATAAGGAATATAACCAAACTTTTTTGACATTTCTGTATAACCAAGACCACTAGCATAATTATTGCTACGTTTACATTTAGACTACATTATTTTCAGCTTCAACAATCAGTTATTTATTAATAAAGGAGGTAAAAATTTGTTTAATAATGAGAAATTAACAAAAATAAATCAGTAATATTACCTAGAAACTAACAAACTTCACAAGTTATTTTCTTACATTTACAAGTGTCAAATTTTATGTTTCACACTCTAAAATGATCGTATAAGGTTCAATAATCGATTTAATATTGGCAAATATGTCTATTAATTGCTAAATATTGTGTAATTAACGAAAATAAATCAATAGTTTTAGATTACAAAATAACAGTTCGTATTGGCGCCATCTCCGAATATAACCGTGAACTACGATGAATTATTTCCGGTTTTACATTGACACATTAGCTTAAATGCTCTTTAATTAATATTTTGAATTAATTAATCAACTAAGCACTTAAAAATATAATTGCTATTAATTAAAAAGGAATTAAATTAAATGTAATAATTGATTTTTTAATGCATCATACCGGAAGTATTTTATCGTAGTTCACGGACTTTTACAGAGATGGCGCCAATACGAACTGCACTTTCTAGCCTAAAACTATTGATTTATTTTCATTAAATACTCAACAATTAGCAATTAATTATCAAATTTATCAATGACATATCGATTATTGAACCTTAAACGATCATTTTGATGTATAATACATAATATTTGAAACTTTTAAATGTGCGAAAACAGCTGATGAAAATAATGGTTCCGATTGTACTCTCAGTTCAGATTTCTCGCTCTAGATAATTTATCTGATCAGATGGATCAGTAAAAATTTGGAAATTTGCTTTTAAAACTACGACGAATCGAATGGTGTTGGTCTCATTTTTGTATCTCTTTTAGTTTTTAAGCTACAAGCTGTCAAATTTCATTAATGTTTACAATTAAAGTTGATGTATACGATTGCACTCTCCGTACAGATTTCCTGCTCTAGAAAATTTATCTGATCATATGGATCAACAAAAATACGGATTTTTATTTTAAAAACTGCGGCCAATCGAATGGTGTAGATCCCATCTTCGTATCTTTTCTAGTCTTATAGTTACGAGCTGTCAAATATTGAAATAATTAGACATTTAGTTATTAAATACTTTATTGATATTTCAGCATAAACAATGACCACAAATATAACTATTACTACATTTACATTTAACTATTTAGTCTTAGGCTGTTTTTCATGTCCTTGTTGATGTTTCTTCATGCTACTCGAATCGTAGAAACCTTTTCCACAAACGGGACACAAATAGGGAGTCTCTCCAGTGTGCGTTCGCATATGAACCGTTAAATTGCTGCTCAACGCGAATGATTTACCGCAAAATGGACACGAATGAGGCTTTTCGCCGGTGTGCGTTCTTAGGTGATAGGTTAAGTGATGTCTTTGAGTGAAAGTGCGATTACAAACATTACAGAGGAATGGTTTATCGCCCGTGTGTAATAAATTATGTGTTTTCAAAGTGCTCAAATGGCGGAATGTTTTTTCGCAAGTTTTACACTTGAATGGTTTGAGGCCGGTGTGAACGTTGGAGTGCGAGAGCATCGCAAGTTTACTGTAAAAACTGCGGCCGCAGTGGCTGCAAAGAAAGTTTTTATCGCCGTGAATTAACATATGGTTTTTTAGCGTTAATTTCGTGCGACATTTTCTGTTGCAAACTTCACATTCAAACCCAGCGGCCGCGGACCTGTCACCTGCCACCACAAAACATTATTATTACACGTACATTATTCATTTGTTTTTTAATACAAATAAACTTACCACTTTCATTTGTTTTGTCTCCATGGTAACGCATGTGCAACCTTAGCAACCCTTTTGTTGTGAAAACCTTGTTACAAACTTCACAAATAAACGGTCGGATACCAGCGTGAATTCTCATGTGGTCGCGTTTGTTTGCCGCACGCGTAAATGACTTTCCGCACGTTTCACACCTGCAACTCTTGTTTTTAGTACTTGTTAGCGATTTTAACCTCGAAATATTCTTACGTGAATGGTTTCTCGCCGGTGTGAACAAGTTTATGTCGGTTTAAGTTTTGTTTGATGTTGAATCGTTTTCCGCAAATGTCGCAGCTGAATGGTTGTTCCATGGAATGTATCTTCATGTGTTGGGATATGTGGGAACATTGGATGGATTTGGAGCATATTTTACAGGTGGTTCGACTGTTTGTTGGGTGTTTTTCTTTCTGCCAATGGAGCCATAAAAGTTTGGATGTTGGAAAACTTTTGTAACATTTTTTGCACTCGTAGGGTGGTCCAAATGGTTTCCTCTTGGATTTTTTGGTTTTTTTCTGGTTTAGTTCACTGTTTTCACTATTTTCTACCACCTCAACCATTTCTTCCGGACATATATCGGAATAGGTTTCAGTTTCTTCATCATCCTGGGGTATTTGTTCAGTTTCTTGGGGCATTTCTTCATTTTCCTGCTGATCTTCTTCATTTTCCTGTGATATATCTTTATTTTCCTGTAATATTTCTTCCTTTTCCTGGGGTTTTTCTTCAGTTTCCAGCTGTTTTACTTCCTCCTGCTCGATTATAGGTGTTTGAGAACTAACACTCTTAGTTTTCTTGGCCTTTTCATTCTTACATTCCTTCAACTTTCTGTCACTTTCTAAACACTTTTGAGCAAAATTGTAAGCTCGAATGACTTCTTGCTCACAGTTGATGCATATTTGGGTAGGAAGATCATCATTTTCTGTGAACTACACTTAAAACACTGAAGATATACTCATTAATTTAATAAGAAAACACTTACTTGAACAAAAGTGACAGCCATAAGCATTTCGAGTAAACATTCATCTTTGGAGCAATCTTCGTACAAATATTTCATTTCTCCTTGGGCTAAACATGTTCTACAAACTTTATCAAAGTCATTTATTGTTAAATTGTTTAAATTATTACTCATTTTATTAGTAAATAGTTGTTAGATAGATAACCAAATTTTTGACAGTTCTATCTATAAACCTACACACACATATAAAATACTTTCATTCTTCCAACGTAAAATTAATATTTAATTTCTAAATTATCAAAACACATTTTTATAGTACTTTAAGCATAGTTTTATTAATAAATAGTATGAAATAAATAAATAATATATAATAATAAAGTGTCATTTTGTGCTGGCGTCATCTCTGAAAATATCCATGAACTACGAATAAGTATCGTGTCGTTACAACAATTTATTTGAAATTAACATTTTTATTGATTGCTAAATAAATCATTTGTTAATACAAGAAAATACTGT
The DNA here is from genome assembly GCA_963942605.1 of Poecilus cupreus. Taxonomy (NCBI): domain Eukaryota; kingdom Metazoa; phylum Arthropoda; class Insecta; order Coleoptera; family Carabidae; genus Poecilus; species Poecilus cupreus. The sequence goes on from OZ012713.1 coordinate 42,029,472, forward strand.
ATAATTATATTATAACATTGTATAAATATACAGATACATAAAGCTGTAACAAATAAAATAATAATAAGACGGACAAGTGTTTAACATAGTGGTAGATATATAACTTAGTGTTAAAAGTACTGCCAACGTTTGAGTATAGTTACCAATATTAATACAATTTATTTTCTTTAATTATATCATTTTATATTTATAATAACAATTAATACACATATTTATGACAATAGAAATAATTATTATATTTTAAAATAATAGTGATGTGACAGTCTGTAGTTCACGCCTTTTTGCAGAGATGGCGCGAATGTACCAATGTTAAATATGCAAACAACTCAAAAGAAAATAATCATCATTCTAACCCTTAAATACATGTACAATAAGGGTCATTGGCTTAAACTAAGCATTCTTGTAGATCGCTTATATCTCGGAAACTATAATAGATAGCGAAAAACTTAACATTGACGAGTTGTAGAAAACAAAATTGTCTATCTATTCTACATTTAACATTTTCCTGTAACCTTTATGGTTTCAGAAATACCGGCCGTCAAAGTTGGACATAGTTGTAACTTTAAACTGCGATTACTCAAAAACTAAGGCCCGTAGAAATTTTTGGACGCCAGTTTCGGAATCTACAGGTCCGAATTAAGGGGATAGCGTTCCTAACTCGAAACTTATTTTCCCAAACCCAAAACGGAAACATGGACTAACCCCTTGGTGTTTTTTTTGGCCAAAAATGGTTTTTTCGTCAAATCGCGCTGATATTCTGCATACAGCTTCTTTGTCACTGGGGCTACTGACTTCTGGGGAGAAATCCCCAAAATTTTCACTATTACAGAAAATATTTCACTTTTTCGGACGATTTTTGGAACGCTGAAATTTTGGGTTTTAGAGAAAAATGTTTCAAGTAAAAGTTGTAGAGAAAATTAAAAGAAAAATGTTTTATTTGAAACATTTTACCCAAATGTGCCCAGGTTCAGAGGAAAATGGGAAAGAAACTGTAAAAAATATTTTCATACCTTGAAGTGTATCAAAATGAAACAAATCAATTTTTATTAATTAAAGCGTATTTTTTGGCACAATTTAAGTGTATTTTTGTTAATTAATTACGTTAATTTCATATTGTTTTGATTTTTTGAATTAATTTGCGCCTGAATGTACGCAACCCGCATGACATTACTGTAGTGTTGGTTGCATGTTGAGGCGCTAAAAACATTCTCATTTATTTTTATTAATTACTGGTGTATTATCAATTAATTGTTATATTTATAAATAGAGAATTAATTACCGAACCTTAAAGAAGTATTTTGATGTGTGACACTTTAAAATCAAATCTGTTATTTGTTAAAAAAAACAGCTGATGAATATCAGTCAAAACTTTTTAGCTGAAATTGTTAATTAAATAATAGTTTTGGAAGTATAAATAAAACAATAAACAATTTATCTTTAGTCATATTTATTAAAATTCCCGAAATAATTACACACAAATTAATTGTATTGGTCCTAAGTAGTAAAAAAAAAATCTTGATTATTTATTCGAACAAATCATTCTTTATTTTTATTTTTCTTCTTCTTCTTCTTGGGCTGCTCCCCACCATTCACTTCATCGCCATTCTCCTCCAGCTTCCTCTTTTTGCTTTCCACCCCATTTTCCTCCGCGTTTTGTTTATTCTTCTTCTTCTTCTTTTTCTTCTTTTCTTTGGCCAGTTGTTGTTGAACAACTTGTTCATTTTCTTCGATGGCTTCTTTCATGACTTCAATGTTCTTCTTCGGGATGTCTCCCACCTCATAAAACTTCAGCCGATCTTCAACCTGCTGTCGCAGTTTGTCCCCAAACACAGCAGTTGGCACCTCTGTAAAACAATCGATACGCGACGCGATGGAGCATTTGTTTGCCAAATATCTACTAATACGCCCCTTATTTTTGGCGCCGGCCCTGCCTATAAACGTCGAATGATACAATAACCCGTACTTAGGGGTGTTGCCTCGAGTCTTCAGCGCACGGAAAAGCGCCTTTTCCGCACCGAGAATCTGCACCGTGCTGGCTGGATACTTCGCCAAGTTGGTAAGACTGCCCGCGTGCGCGATCAGCCGCGCCCCAACTTGGTCCCCGACCAACGAACACAAATTGGGGGCCACGTCGGACATTTTGTTGTGCAGATACGTCGCTAGCTGCTTCCGGTAGTCTGCCAGGGCTACCACCCTGCCGGCAAACATTTCGATGTTTAATAAATCCACCAGGCTGATATCCATACCCATGGAGGACTTGGACGCGTCCAGGATTGCTTGAGCCTTGGCGGAATCTTGCACCAGATCTTCCAGTTCCGGAACGGAAGCGTCGGTGAGGTCCTTCCGGTTTTTGATGAATTTCGCCACTTTAGCGTACATATAATTGTCCGGAACGATTTTCACGAGTTCCGGAAAATGGTACGAATACCATTCCCTATTTTAACAAAAACACAAAAGTTTACTATAAAATACCTTCAAAACTATAATAATTACAAAATTCATTTTTATCTCATTGGATTCAGCGGACTTTTAAATATAAATGTCCAAATTTTTATCGAGATATCTGATCAAATTAATTTGTTACGCAACAAAATATCAATCGGGAATAAAAACTATTTTCTCACATTTTTACAACTCCAATTTTACGTTTATACTTTAAAATCACTCTTAAATGTTCAATAATCAATGAATCATTAAAAATTGTAACAAATTATTGTTAACTAATGAGTAATAAACAAAAATAAATCAGTAGTTTTAGGCTAGAACAGACTAAATTTAAAAACAATTTTCTTACATTTACAAGTGTCAAATATTATGTTTCAAACTTTATGATGATCGTTTAACGTTCAATAATCGATTTCTCATTGATACATATGATGATTAATTGCTAATTATTGAGTAATTAACGAAAATATATTAGCTATTTTAGAATAAAATCTAACCAATTTTACTTGCTATTTTCTTACACTTACAAATAACAAATTGTATGTTTCCTACCTTAAAATGATCGTTTAAGGTTCAATAATTGATTTTTCATTGATAAATATGGTGATTAATTGCTAATTATTCAGTAATAAGCGAAAATAAATCAGTATTTTTAGACTAAAAAATGACATTCGTATTGGCGCCATCTCTGAAAATATCCATGAACTACGATGAATTACTTCCGGTTTAAAATTGACAGTTTGCTGAAATGTTCAATAATAAATGTTTTGAAATAATTAATCAAGTAAGCACTTATAAATATGGGTAAAACCGTAGTTTACGGCCAAATATGACGTTAGCTACGGATTGCCAATGATATTTGGTGGATATGACAGTTTGGGGTGAACAACAAAAACCTAGTAAATTTGCATTCTGAAAATGCTGTTGAACAAATTCGTGTTTATTCAACCTCAAAACTAAAATAAATCTGAGTTTCTTCTTTTTTTAAATTGTTTTTCTTTAACTATGACGGGCTAAAGGAACTTGGATCTGCAGCTAACGTCATATTTGGCCGTAAACTACGGTTTAGCCTAAATATGAATGTTAATAATTAAATAAAAATTTATTTCTACGTAATAATTGATTTAAATATTTCAAACCGGAAGCATTTCATCGTAGTTCACGGAATTTTACACGGATGGCGACACAGTCAGCTGTCACTTTTAAATTTAAATTAGTCGATCTATTGTCGCTAATTACTCAATAATTGGAAATTGTTTAACATAATTGCATATAAATAATTGTTTTTTGAACTTTCAAGAGTAACTTTAATGTGTGAAACATAAAATTTGAGTTGTAGAAATGCAAGAAAACAGTCTTCGTTTCCAACTGATATTTTTATGTCTAATAAGTTAATCTTGATCAAATAAATCGCTGAAATTTGTATTTAAATGTGCGGTGAATCTAATTAATTAACATTAAGAGTGATTTCTTACCTTATTCTCATAGAAAAAGTGTTGACATCTTTGTCAAGTTGATCCAAAAGTGCTATGGATTGTATGATCATGTTATCAACTCGATTGACATTGAATTTGACTTTAGCTCTTGAATATGAGTGTCCCAAACCTAATTGAGCAACCCCTGAACTAGTTTCTGTGAACCCTTTAACTAAATGGTGAAAGTGTGCCCGAATTCCTATACAAACAAAATTGATTAGTTTTGAGGTTATGTGTATGTGTTACGTGTAATTCTTACCTCTGATGATCTCAGGGACGACCCCGGTGTGATCACACTTGATCCCAAGAGATTCATTGATGCTGGCTCCCAATTTGGGGTCTGAAACTCCTAAAACAGGCTTGTTTTTCTTCTCGGACTTCGGGAACGAAGTATCTAGAAATACTTGTAAATCTTCCGTCACAATTCCTTCTGAAATTGCGTTAATGTTTTCGAGAGCAGATAACGCGTTTTTAAACGGTGCAAAACCCGAAAGTTTCACAAGACCGTTAAATCTGCTAACATCAGTGACGGAAGATTCGAGCTGAGGAAGAAATATGCCAACCTCCTCGAATTCGGAGACGTTGAAGAGTGAATAACCCGCTGCGTGCTCGTACAGAACGAATAAACGGGGCTAGAATGGAGAAATAGTCAAATAGTTTGTTGTGGTTGTGACAACGTGGTTTTGACAGTTTGTTGTGTAATTATTGTTAAAAGCATTGTTAAGTTGTTGTTATTGTTGTAAAAGACGAAAATGATGTTGTACTTACCATTTTTGTAGTTGTTGCTACAAATTGTAGCGAGTTTTATGGAAAAACTATAGTTTTATTTGCGACCATGTGCTCCGTATCCTACACAAAAAATGGAACGCCACTTAAGTCAGGTTTAACTAGGGAAAATGTAAGTTTGTTTATACATAATTACTTAAATAAAACCATTTGATTATAGAACATAAATTATTTATTATACATTATAGTTATTTTACAGTATTATTAACAATAGTAGCATATATTTATTTGTATATAAATGTTGTTTTGTAAGTCGAGAAAATGTCGTAGTGTAATACAGGCTTTAGTGCATTTTGTGTTTCTATTATTGAAATGTTGCATTTGTTGCATTAAAAGTGCATAGAATCGATTGATAAAGCTGTGGAGTATTTTAAAGGGTAGAATAATGTGTTAAATGGTTTGAATTGATTGTTTAAGTATAAAGAAAGGTTTGGGTTTAAGTTGATTGGTTCCGTTAACGCGTGCGTAGTCTTTGGTTGCAAATAATTTCTATATCCGGTAAACATGTTCTTGTGCGTGTTCACTCGAATCTATCATGTATTTAATTAATTTCAAGTAAGTATTTGTTGGAAAACACTAGTGATTATCAAAGTAGTGTTTCTTGGAAATCTGTCAAACCAAAAAATGATCAACATTCTTTTGTTGTTGTTTACGTTTGCATGTTTTCTGTGAGCTAGTTCTACCGGCATGGAGTCATAAAAACACTCAAGTTTCGTCATTTCCATTGAGGGAATGTTACAAACTGATCATTTAATCATTCTAGACGGGTATTTATAACTTTTTATCTTTGTATTAGTTTCATTTCAATAAATTTGAGTAGTTGATTGAATAAAAGGAAAATGGCGTCTAACCACCGAGTAGTTTACAACCTTTTTTTTATTTCAAAACACAAATACACATTGAACAACTAGTAACTAGCAGAGGTGTAAATTTGATTTCAGACAGCAAAACATTGACACCATTTTCCGTTGTTTACAGAACGCAAACGAGACAGCTAATTGGTTTTAATTGAATAAGTGTAGTTGTTAAATAGCAAGTGAAAATGGGTATACAAGATCTGCAAACGTTTTTGGAAAGTGCCACCGTTGAAGGTGGAGCAGTTTCAGTGGATTTATTGCGGATCGCCCGCAACCATTTACAGAGACAGCAACAAGCCCCTGTTAAACGAATTAAGTACCACAAATTAAAGCTTGTTTTAGACGCGGAATGTTGTTTAGACAGATTATATGGCGGATATTTTTCAGGTAGGTTGAGTTTCAATTAAGTTTTTTGCTGATTTACAAATAATTTGATGGTTAGATTGGGCGTGTGGGGGTCAGTGGAATCGAACGGTTCAATTTCTGTCACTTTTGATGAATGCCATCGAGATGGGCAACATCGAACTCGCGGTCATCTTCAATGGGGCCCTCGAGACACAGCGAATGTCTGAGTGGGTGGCAGAACAACACAAAATCAGACAGAGAATGAATATGGTACATGTTGTACATTTTGTGTTCTGGGTGTGTTGTGTTTACTAGGAATGTTTACAGGTACTCAAACACATAAACACTAAGGGTACTCCGCCCCCGAAGGTGTGGTGGTGCCCCCCGACGTGTCTTCGAACCGTTTTGAGGATGGCTTTGCGACATTTGAACACTGCTGTTGTAAGTGTTTGTTTTTATGTTTACAGGAATTACTTCCTAGGGAAATGGTGTTGTTTTCAGATTAACAACACTGTTTATTCCTTTAGGGAAGTTAGAAAAAACACTTCTTGTTCCTGGATGAGCAATTTTTTATTAATTGTTTATCTCTTATTGGAAGTAAACAATACACTTTTCACTCACTGTTTTTAAACACTTTACAACTATCAAATTTTATGTTTCACACATTAAAACGATCATTTAAATATCAAAAACCAATTATTCAATTATAAATTTGCTTATTTATTAGCAAATATCGAGTAATTAACAAAAATAAATCAACACATTTAAATAGTAAAGTGACAGCTGACGGTGGCGCCATCCGTGTGAAAATGCTTGAACTACGATGCTCCATCGTAGTTCACGGGTTTTTACACAGATGGCGCCAAAACGAACTATAATTTAAATTTACTGATTTATTTTTGTTAATTACTCAATAACTAGTAATTATTGAACATATTTATGAGTGTAGAAGTGATTATTGAAGTTTCAACAATAATTTTGAGGGGTGACACATGCAATTAAATTATTTTAAATTTGAGAAAATAATGGTTTGTTCCCGAATCACATTTTTGTATCTAATAAATTTATCTGATCAGATTTTTGATTGAAACTTTGGATTTTTATTTTTTAAAGTGTGCCAAATCGAGTGGTTCAAACCGTAGTTGTGTAACTATTATAATTTCCAAGATTCTAAGGTTCAAATATGAGCCAAGACTTTTAGTTGCAAATTGTTGATTTATTTTGATTAATTACTCAGTAATTAATAATTAATTGATATTGTTATAAGTATAGAAGTGATTATTTGAAGTCTAGAGGATCATTTTGATGTGCGAAACATTTAATTTGATAGTTGTATTGGGTCGAAAACTGTTTCATATTAGTTTGTTGTAAACCACTAATATTTGAAATAAATTCAGTTTGATAAATGTGCAATATTAGATGTGCAGTATGGACGACCACCACCAGGAAGTGATCGCGTATTGCCGCGAGAACGGCTTCCATGGACTCATCGCCGACGATGCAGAGTACGCAGCCTTTGACCCTCCGAGATACTTCAGTTCGGAGAACCTCAAACTCACTTATAAGGTGCGTTTACACTTGAAAACTAACTTTATATTTAAATTAAATCTTCCTTAAAGTACCTCCAGAAAACGGTTGGTAGATCTGGAGGCGTGACAGGAAGTAGATTGATTGCTTTTCCGGTGGTGAAGGTGTCTAAATAATGCTCTTTACTAAATTTAAAAAAGCTTACACTATAATTTAATCTTACCTAAACCTAATCTAACTTGTATTGTTTATTGATGTGTGTGTGTGTGTGTAGGGTTCGCTGGAAACAAAAGAATTTATGATTTCCGAACTGTGCAAGAACCTGGGCCTTTCAAATTCGCAGCTGTGCGTATTGGCAGCACTGCTCGGCAACTTCCACTTGTCCGAGACAGACTTACAAGATATTTACCGCTCGGCTGGTATCACCAGCGCTGCGCAGGCGCCCAAAGAGAACCTGGTGCGCTTGCTCGCCGACTACGTGCTCCAGTTGCCCTCCACCAACGAGATGGAACTGCTGGTGCACAAAGTCAGCGGACAAAACGAAGAACGCGGACAGAAATTCCGCGAATCTGTTCAGTATTATTTAAACGGAACGAAAGACGGCTTCCTGAAGTACCGGACTGCGACAAGTGAGCCCCGAACCACGCGTACCACCTTTACAACCATTTACAACTAGCAATTGTTTACTTGTAGCTCGACGGCCGGACCTGAAGAAGCGTCCAGCGCCTCCTAGTGCGACGCCATCGTCGACCGTCAACTCAACGGTGTCCAATTCGTCGACGACCAATTCCGCGAGGTCTGCGATCAGCTCGTCGGAGGACCAGGACCTGGACACCTCGGGCTTCGCCTCGGAGACGACAGAGCGCGAACAAAAGTCCCTGGAGGACTACAAGATGGCCACCGCCAGCGCGGGCCTCATCAAACCGGAAATTGTCATTGAAACGGAAATGCACGACCAGATGGAGCGGCTGCGGATCGACGAGAAGACGCCGCGGACCAACGACAGCTCCGGAGACTCAGCTCTGACCAACGGTAGCGGGTCGGGGCTGCTGCCCTCGTGCAGCACCTCCGGGGCGTCCAGCATGTCGTGCAGCCCGCGGCACACGGCGCAGCCCCGCGTGTCCGTCGAGGTGATGCGCACCGCCACCGAGCGCCACCAGAAAGGCCTGATGAGCCCCATCATCTACCACGCGCTCGTCTCCAACGAGGTGCGCCTGCCCGTCGTCATGGAGGACGAGGCGCACCGGGAGTTCCCCGCCGCGCACCTGGTGTTCCGCCCCGTGCGCCAGAAGGTGTACGCCATTCTATTCAACCTGCACCACTTGCATTACCTGGCGAACAAGAGTAAAATGGAGCAGCCGGCGGACGGGGGCGCAGCACCGCCCGTTCCCGAGATAATCGTTCGCGAGTGGTTGTACACTCAGTCAAATCCATATTTGCAGCCGCTGGGCACGACGGCGACGCCCCTCAACTGGGCAGTGCCCACGATACAGAGACTTTGGTTTGGGTCCACGGTTGATGATAAGCGGCGGCGGTTGCGAGCGTTTCTCACTTGTCTCAGCAGCGACTCCGCCCTCATGTTGAACCCGTCGTACGTGCCGCAGCACATGCTCATCATGGCGTGCGTCTTACGGTACATCATGAGCCAGGACAAGTGCATCCTGCGGAAGCAGGAGCTCGACGCGTTCATCGCGCAAGCGTTCAGTCCCGAGCTGATGAACAGCCAGTACCTGCAGGAGTTGACGCTGCCGCTGGTGACGTCGCGCGGAGTGCAGCTCGCCGCGTTGTTCATGCACGGCGTCGAGACGGCTCTGCTGGCGAACGACGCATGCGGCGCACCGATTCCGTGGCTCATGTCCTGCCCCTGGCTGTACCTCGATGGCAAACTGTTCCATCACACTTTGGCTCGCGCTGCGGTGGTGAAAAACCTCCTGGAGCTGTGCGAGAACCACATTGATCGCGTTGTGAAAGTGGAGCGCATGCGGAAAGCCATCCTCGAAGGACTAGAGGTGCAGTTTGCGAAACAACCGCTTCCGCCACTCAGTAAGTAACGTAGATGTTGTAGCCGCGCTCATAACGTGTTGTGAAGGTATGATTCGATCAGGTTTACCGCCGCCGAATTGTCTGCCCCCGGTGAACCTGCCCAGCACGCGGGGCCCTGCTGGCCTCGCCCGCCGAGCTCTGCCCGCTCGTGGGGGGCAGCTGCAGGTCGCTGGCGTTGTGGTCGGACAATGGGGCGCGAATTACGGATTTAGTCATCAGTTACGTCCGCAAGGGCCGTATAATGGGGCACGTGGACGGGGCCTACCACCCGGGCAAGCTCCGTATCAAACTGCCGGACGTGCGTTTATGAATAAGAACCACCGGGGGCCAACCTGGCCCACTAACAAGAAAGCTGTAAGTGTTGTTTGATGATTGTAATTTAACTAGGAATGATATGAATTGTGTGTTTAGGTACAAAATAAAAAGAAGAATCCTCCAAAGAAGACTCGGGGGCGAGGTCTCACCGTACAACTACAGTCTGGGTAAGTAATATTTTAAAAACTGTTGAAGCTAGATCATTCAATCCATTTCCATTGGATTCTCTACAGTTTTATTAATAAATATCCATAGAATCATCGAAATAATCAATCAAATAAATTTACTATAGTTAAAAATATGAATCAGAAACAGTTGATGATAAATCATTTTGGCTTATATTTAGAACTTAATATCTTTGATATTATAATAGTTAGACAACTTCGGTTTGAAACACAGGATTCAGTGTACTTTAAATAATAAACTTCTATAATTTCATTCATAAATCTAATCAGATTAATTAATTAGATACAAAAATCTGAGCCGGGAACATACCATCATTTTCTCACATTCAAAATGTTTAAATTTAACATGTTACCTCTCAAAATCGTTGTTGAAACTTTAATAAACAATTCTGCATTCATAAATGAGTTCAATAATTATTAGTTATTGAGTAATTAATAAAAATAAATCAATAATTTTAGGGTTAAAATGTGACAAGTTTGTGTGGCGCCATCTGTGTAAAAACCCTTGCACTACGATGGAGCATCGTAGTTCAAGCATTTTTACACGGATGGCGCCACCGTCAGCTGTCACTTTACATTTTAAATTTGTTGGTTTATTTTTATTAATTACTTGATATTTACTCATAAATAAACATATTTATCAATTAATAATTGTTTATGAATATTTGTACAATCGTTTTCGTGTGTGAAACATTCAATTGAACACTTGTAATGGGTGGAAAAAGCAATTTGTGAAAAGTTAGGTTTGATTGTTATGTTTGTGTGCCTTATAGTGAGACAGTTCCGGGATCAGAAGTGATAAAGAAAGAAGAAAGTGAGTCTCAGCCCACACCGGAAGTGTTTGAAGACTCGAAGCAGTTGGAGCACCAGGGTCAGGGCGACGCCCCCACTGCTGCTGTTAGTGCTACGCCCTAAACATACACACATACACGATACAAACACACACACACTGGCATTTAATTAATTAGTTTAGTTAATTGGTGCACACACACACATGTACACACACACAGACACAGTATAATTAAATAGTTAGGTTATGTTTCGTTGCGTGTGTTTGCGAGTGCGACGGTACGAGTTTGATTTTTATAATAATAAAGTCTATATAATATTACGTGTATAAATAGCGCAGATTTCTATTTGAGAGGAATCGTTTTTTTTATATAAATATATAATATAATGGTAATCCTGGACGACGCCATTTTGTTGCGTTTGAGCAACAAAAACCAGACGTGGAACTTTTATAAGAATTAGTCTCTAAGAACTCTGACTGAAACTGTGTACGCAAATGTATATTTTTCTATGTTTGTTACGAGCTGTTATTATATTAACGACGACTACGATGCGGAAACGGAAATGAGAACGGCGACGACGACGAGAAGTTGGTACGACGTCGGCCGCACCGGTCGGTCGGTTCGTCGCTCTGTGATTGTATTTAAGTAACGAGTATTAATGGAGACAAACACCTGTTGTAAGACTTTAACTTCCTTTCAAAAAAGACATTGGCAAAAACAACCGAACAGTGCTGCCATCTTTCACCACACACCACAATGAATCGCTTGATTATATAAATAAACAAAAATCGTGACAAAAAGCGGCAACAAAACAAAACAAAAGAACCATCCGACCAATTCTGACAGATTCTGACTAATTTGTATATATATATATTGATATATGTGTAATCGCGCGCGTGTGTAAATATGATTTCGGCGGATGGTGGCGCGCCGCCGCCCCCCAAACAACAACAACAACAACAACAACTGAATCTCTTGAGCCGCGACAACTTAACTTTTCAAACTCAATCAGTTTGTGTTGCTTTATATTCGAGTTAAAATGTTGCAGAGGTACCAGTTAAATATATTAAATTTTACTTTTTATGTTATGCAAATATATATTTAGATATTTCGTAAAATAGTTAAAGAAAAAGACAAAAAAATGTGTATATTGGCTTATAATCTCTCTCTATCTCTCTAATCAAACATGTTCTATAGAGTAATATAGTCCGACCTGGCGTTGTTTGTTAATTGGAGCACATTCATTAGAGACACCGCATTAACGCTTCTGTCATCCGTTCATCAATCAGTAATCAATCAATCGTGTACAATGTTGTATTTTCAAATCTCTCCTTGATGAATATTCGCAGTATAATAAAAAAATATTTAACGCAAAACGTTTCTCGATGAATAATACACTCAAATCATTTTACTTTACTCAAGGTATCTCTTACAACAACTGTGTATTAGAGTGTGATGTCAAACGGATACGATTATGCAAATAAAATGTGCAAAATTATAAACCAATGCGTTTTATTTATTACTTCATTTTCTCATATTCAAATTGTTTAGATTTAATGTGTCAAGTCTCAAAATCCTTGTTGAAACTTCAATAATCAATTCTGCATTCATAAATGTGTTCAATAATTATTAGTTATTGAGTAATTATCAAAAATAAATCAATATTTATAGGATTACAATTACAGTTTGTTTTGGCGCCATCTGTGCAAAAACCCTTGAACTACGATGGAGCATCGTAGTTCACGCATTTTTACACGGATGGCGCCACAGTCAGCTGTCACTTTACTATTTAAATTTGTTGATGTATTTTTATTAATTACTCGATATTTATCAATAAATAAACAAATTTATCAATTAGTAATTATTTATTAATATTTAAACTAGCGTTTTAGTGTGTGAAACATTAATTTTAACACTTGTAATATGTAAAAAACAACTAGTGAAAAGTGAAATAGGTTATCAAAGTGTTTTATAAATTTATACAATTGTCAAAAACGTAAGATTCCACAAAAAATAAGCCTAATTTTATTTACACTAAATTCCATTTAAATTTAGCGCTAATAAAACATACAAGCAGTGCCTCTCAGCAACTGTTTTCAACACTATTTTAAAATTCACCAGTTACCCGTTTATACTTGACATTTGCCGAAAACGTTATAATTTTCCAGAAAACGCTACAATTGTCGTTAAAACCCTAAAATGGATACAATTTTCGGCACTAGTTCAACTATATCTAACAACGAGAACGAAAACAGTAAGTTTTTCCCGAAAATTTACCCCTTTTTCTATTAAAACTTGTGGTTTAAAGATGTAACTGCAAGAAAACCAGTTCAATCTACTAGAATACCTTTAGCAGATCGACAAGTAGAGGCCCAAGAGGCCCCAGAGTCTCAAAAATGTGAAGAAATCAGCAATGAGTTGTATAAAATTGATACTTGTTCATATAAAGATGTTCCAGGTATTTTTATTTACACATTTAGGCTAAAATTGAATTTTACATGTTTTGTTTTATATCTAGATTATTATAACGATCTGGCGGGGCCAGCAGAGCAATGCAAATTTAGCTCAATAAATTTTACAGAGCCACCAAAGACTCCGCCCCCGAAAACAACACAAGTTGATCATTTTGAACCCCAACAGGTTGAATATAAACAGTGTGATTATAAACGTATTTTACAGGAAAATATTGACAATCTTTTTAGTCAATTTCATATGTGTGACATTGAGCTTCCCTTGAGCTTTTTAGAATTGAACTTTGAGTAAAGTGTATTTTATGATTTTCATTGTATTTGTTGTAATTTTTATATAAATAAATATGCATCAAAACTATCTTGCTGGTCTTGGTTACCTGTCAAATACTTGATCAATAACATAAAGATCTATCAGTTCGTAAAGATATTAAAAACGCTTTAAATTATTAAATGGATAATTAAAATTGGAAAAGTAAGCATCATGACTGTTGAAATTACATCTTTACAACTAGAAAAGATTTGTAGAGTCTGTTTATCTGAAGGGAATATGCAATCTATGTTTACAGAATCTATAGTCGACTCAAAATCAATTTATTTATCTGAAATGTTGACGTTTTGTACTTCAATTGAGGTAAATTTAAATAAATTAGACAATTTTGAGTATTTCAAACAGTTTTCTTGACGTTTAGATTGCGGAAAATGATGGATTACCGTTTCAAATTTGTACGGAATGTTTGGAACAAGCACTAGGTTATTATAAATTCAAACAGAAATGTCAAAAATCTGATGAAACTTTGAGATATTATATTAATTTAACAGGTACTACACATCTTATTTTATAAAATTCCTGCATAAATAGTTTGTTTTTATCACATAGAATCAGAAATAAAAAAGGAAGAAGCAAATTTAGAAACTTTTGAGATTAGAAATGATAAAAACAAACAGAAAGATGAAAATTGGTCGGATGATTTGTCTTGGGAGCCAGACTCAACAGAAAATAAGGTTAAAACAAGAAAGAAGCCCTCGAAAAGAGCACAGTTTTCTTGTAAAAAATGTGACATCAATTTTGAGGTTAGTTTTAGTTTTTCCATTGTTTATTTGTCAATAAAAACAGGTGAATCGTTCCAGTGTGCCTCGGATCTTGAGCAACATCGTTCAACAGTGAAACATCCGCGCAATCGAAACCATATTTGTTCAATTTGTCGTAAAGCTTTCACTTTCAGTCAACTTAAAGTTCACATGCGAACTCACACACAAGAACGGCCGTTTCGATGCGAGGTTTGTGGTCAAAAATTTACCTTAAACTGTAATTTACGTCGACACATGATGACACACACGGGGGAGAGGCCCCATCGCTGTAAATTATGCGGGAAGGGTTTTATTCAATCGACTACACTCAACGAACACTTAAGAATACACAGTGGGGAAACTCCGTTTGTTTGTAGTTTTTGTGGGAAAAGTTTTACTCAATCTGGCCAACTTAGAACGCACTTAAAACGTCATGAAGGTGAAACAATTGCACTCGAACACGAATGCAACATTTGCCAGCGAAAATTTCAAACGAAAAGTATCTTAAAAACTCATTTATTAATTCACGGCGAAAAAACATTTCTATGCAGCGATTGTGGCCGCGGTTTTGTCAGTAAAGCAGGGCTCCAATCCCACTCAAAAATACACACAGGGGCAAAGCCCTATTCGTGTCAAATTTGCGGGAAAACATTCAGTCAAGTCGGTAGCTTAAAGTCACATAATCTCATTCACACCGGACAAAAACCTTTCGTTTGTCGCGTTTGTAATCGAGGCTTTACGCAGAGAAATCATTTAAAGTATCACCTGAGGACTCATTCGGGGGAGAAGCCCTATGTTTGTTCCGTTTGTGGTAAGTCTTTTTCATTGAATGGAACTTTGACAGTTCATATGAGGACGCATACTGGGGAGACGCCCTATTTGTGCCCCATTTGTGGGAAGGGCTTCTATGATTCTAGCAGCATGAAGAAACATAAACGGGGGCACGGGGAACAATTGTAACTTATATTTTATTAATAAAATTTTATATTATAGACAGAATATTGTGTATTATTGTTTTATAACTTTCATAAACATTAGTTTTATTTTTTAAATAGAACAGTGAGTGATATATAAAAAGATGCAGTTTATTACCCTTAAAAAGGTAAGTAAAATGAGTAAATATAAATAATTAAGTAGAATATTAAATAATAAATAAAATATAGAGCAACCAACATTACATAACTGAAATGTGAGTTGCATATGTACAAGAGTAATCAAAATAAAACTATTTAAATATACATAATTGAAGCAAATCATTAACAAAAATACACTTAAAATATGTAAATAAAATATGCTTTATTTAATAAAAATAGTGCTACTACATTTTGTGCCATATAATTATGAAAAGTGTACAGATCACCAACCTCAAATGTTGAATCAAATTGACCCCCAATATTTCAAAAACTATAATTGTTCTACTATTTCTATTTACACACATAGATTTAGTATAACTTTAAATACATATATCCATAATTTCATCGATATATCTGATCAGATTAATTTACTATACCTAAAAAACTAAACTGACAGCAAACTAAAAGCACCACTTTCAACAGCTATTTTCTCACATATAACAGTTTAGATTATCATGTGTCACAAATCAAAAAGCTTCTTTAAGGTTCGATTATTAATTCTGCATACATAAATATGTCGATTAATTGCTAATTGATGAATAATTAACAAAAATATTTGTGTTAATTTAAGCTTGAAAATTACTTTTTGTTTTGGCGCCATCTCTGCCAAAACCCGTGAACTACGATGCTCCATCGTAGTTCAAGCAGTTTTGCAGAGATGGCGCAAAAGACGGTAATCAATTTACAATGTTAAATATGCGAACAACTCAAAAGAAAATAATCATCATTCTAACCCTTAAATACATTTACAATAAGGGTCATTGGCTTAAACTAAGCATTCTTGTAGATCGCTTATATCTCGGAAACTATAATAGATAGCGAAAAACTTAACATTGACGAGTTGTAGAAAATAAAATTATCTATCTATTCTACATTTAACATTTTACTGTAGCCCTTTTGGTTTCCGAGATACCGGCCGTCAAAATTAGACATAGTTGTAACTTTAAACTGCGATTACTCAAAAACTAAGGCTCGTAGAAATTTTTGGCCGCCAGTTTCGGAATCTGCAGGTCCGAATTAAGGGGATAGCGTTCCTAACTTGAAACTTTTTTTCCCGCCAAAATCAAAAGAAAAACATGGACTAAACCCCTTGGGGTTTTTTTTGGCCAAAAATGGTTTTTTCGCCAAATCGCGCTGATATTCTGCATACAGCTTCTTTGGCACTGGGGCTACTGACTTCTGGGGAGAAATCCCCGAAATTGTCATTATTACAGAAAATATTACACTTTTTCGGGTGATTTTTAGAACGCTGAAATTTTGGGTTTTAGAGAAAAATGTTTCAAGTAAAAGGTGTAGAGAAAATTAAAAGAAAAATGTTTTATTTGAAACATTTTACCCAAATGTGCCCAGATTCAGAGAAAAATGGGAAAGAAACTGTAAAAAATAATTTCATACCTTGAAGTGCATCAAAATGCAACAAATCAATTTTTATTAATTAAAGCGTATTTTTTGGCACAATTTAAGTGTATTTTTGTTAATTAATTACGTTAATTACATATTGTTTTGAATTTTTGAGTTGTGTTGCGCCAGATTGCATGCAACCCGCATAGCACAAATGTAACGTTGGTTCCAGGCATTGGGCGCAATTAATTATAAAAATTCAAAACAATATATAATTAACGTAATTAATTAATAAAAATACACTTAAATTGTGTCAAAAAAAACGCTTTAATTGATAAAAATATATCTGTTTCATTTTGATTTAGTTCAAGGCATGAAAATATTTATTTACTGTTTCTAACCCATTTTTTTAGTTATATTTTACAAACCACAATAGTTATACAGTTTTTATCTACACCATTAAATTCACCACAGTTTTAAATACATATATCCATAATTTCATCGATATATCTGATCAGATTAATTTACTAGACTTAAAATTTTGAACCGTGTACAAATTGAAAGCACTATATTCATTAGCTATTTTCTCACATATAACAGCTTTAATTTTCATGTATCACACATCAAAATGCATCTATAAGATTCAATCATTAATTCTGTATACATAAATATGCCGATTAATCGTTAATTCATGAGTAATTAATAAAACTAATTGTGTTAATTTTGGTTAAAAAATGACAGTTTGTTTGGCACCATCTGTGTAAAAACCTGTGAACTATGATGGAGCATCGTAGCATATTTGCAGAGATGGCGCACGAAGCGGTAATCAATGTACCAATGTTAAATATGCCAACAACTCAAAAGAAAATATTCATTATTCTGACCCTTAAATACATATACAATAAGGGTCATTGGCTTAAACTAAGCATTCTTGTAGATCGCTTATATCTCGGAAACTATAATAGATAGCGAAAAACTTAACATTGACGAGTTGTAGAAAACAAAATTATCTATCTATTCTACATTTAACATTTTCCTGTAGCCCTTTTGGTTTCCGAGATACCGGCCGTCAAAATTAGACATAGTTGTAACTTTAAACTGCGATTACTCAAAAACTAAGGCTCGTAGAAATTTTTGGCCGCCAGTTTCGGAATCTGCAGGTCCGAATTAAGGGGATAGCGTTCCTAACTCGAAACTTTTTTTCCCGCCAAAATCAAAACAAAAACATGGACTAACCCCTTGATGTTTTTTTTGGCCAAAAATGGTTTTTTCGCCAAATCGCGCTGAAATTCTGCATACAGCTTCTTTGGCAATGGGGCTACTGACTTCTGGGGAGAAATCCCCGAAATTGTAATTATTACAGAAAATATTTCACTTTTCTGAGCGATTTTTTGAACTCTGAAATTATGGGTTTTAGAGAAAAATGTTTCAAGTAAAAGGTGTAGAGAAAATTAAAAGAAAAATGTTTTATTTGAAACATTTTACCCAAATGTGCCTAGATTCAGAGAAAAATGGGAAAGAAACTGTAAAAATTAATTTCATACCTTGAAGCGCATCAAAATGCAACAAATCAATTTTTATTAATTAAAGCGTATTTTTTGGCACAGTTTAAGTGTATTTTTGTTAATTAATTACGTTAATTACATATTGTTTTGAATTTTTGAATTGCGTTGCGCCAGATTGCATGCAACCCGGATTGCAGCAATGTAACGTTGGTTCCAGGCATTAGGCGCAACTAATGAAAAATATTCAAAACAATATATAATTAGCATAATTAAATAACAAAAATACACTTTAATTGTGTCAAAAAATACGCTTTAATTGATAATAATCGATTTGATACATTTTGATTTACCATTGACAACAAATACAAGTTCTACACAGATTTCACGAAATATCACTAAAAATTGGCATATACTTTTATTGTATTTCTATATAATATAAATCCTAAGAAACTCAATGCTGTAGAGCGCATCGTCATATCTCTTAAATTTATAGAGATATGGCTATTTTCGATGTTTTTCGAAATGCTATTTTGAGTGGCTGCAACTCAAAATCTATTAAAGATATTGAAAAATATACTCAGTTCTGTGCGTTTCATGCATTTTATTATAAATTAGCAAATTTTGAAAATTTTGAAATTTTTGCGATTTTTTCACCAAATTTGGATAGGCGATAACTCGAAAAATATAAAAAATACAGACTCGTAGACCAGACCATTCGATTCAGCTCATCAAAATACATAAGTATGTAAAATTTCAGACAAATTGAACAACAGGTTGAAAAGTTAGAGCAAAAAGTCGTAAAATAGCGTTTTACGCCCAAAACTTCAAGGGGTACCTATTGACGTTTGGCCTGAAAAAGGCCATTTTCAGACTTTTTGCTCTAAAATTTCAACCCACCGTCCAAATGTTCTGAAATTTTTAGGGTTTGTGTATTTTGATGAGCTAAATCCAATGGTTTAGTCCGCAAGTCCGTATCTCGTTTATTATTTGAGATATCGCTGATCGAAATTTTGAAAATTTTCAATTTTTCAAAAATTTGTTATTTTGCTATTATATGCACGAATAACGAAAACTGAAGAGTATTTTTCGATATCTTGCGTAATTTTTGAGTTGCAGTTCCTCAAAGTTGCACTTAGAAAAACATCAAAAACCGCCATATCTCGAAAAATTTAAGAGATATGATGATGCGCTCTGCACCAATGAGTTTTTTAGGGTTTATATTATATAGAAATACAATAAAAGAATATGTCAATTTTTAGTGATATTTGAAGTACATCTTATGAACTGTTTAGATGAGTAAGAATGTTTTACGGAAATAAGATATATAATAAATATACAAGTGAATACGGCAAATATTATAAATATTTTAATTGTTTCCTAATATATTAGACAAATTAATTTGTGTGTTTATATTTATAGTGCAACTTTGACAAGTATCAAAAGAACTCCTTGAAGAACTTCAATTCTTTGTACGGATTGTTATTAGTTCTATACTTTTCGTACATCCATCCATCCATTTTCGTGATTAAAATACTTCCTTATACTTTGTATAAGAAAGTAATAAGTAATACAACTATAAATAACATCACATCCAGAAGTAACCAAAACCACAATAATTTATTAGTTATATTATACAAACCACAATAATTTTACAGTTTTTGTCTGCACCATTGAATTCACCATAGTTTTAAATAAAAATATCCATAATTTCATCGATATATCTGATCAGATTAATTTACTAGACCTAAAAATCTGAACCGAGTACAAATTGAAAGCACTATATTCATTAGCTATTTTCTCACATATAACAGCTTTGATTATCATGTGTCACACATCAAAAAGCTTCTTTAAGGTTCGATTATTAATTCTGCATACATAAATATGCCGGTTAATTGCTAATTGATGAGTAATTAACAAAAATATATGTGTTAATTTAAGCCTGAAAGTAATATTTCGTTTTGGCGCCATCTCTGCTAAAACCCTTAAACTACGATGCTCCATCGTAGTTCAAGCAGTTTCACAGAGATGGCGCCAATATAAACTGTCATTAATATAATTATTAATTTTGAAGTAATTTGCAGTTAATATAGGTTTTTATTAACACAGATATTAGATTTGTATTATATACAATTGATATTAATTAATTTAAAATTTATTTCATTTAAACCCCTGATTTTCTAGCCATTTAACTTTCATACGTATTGTGCAGGTTGCTTGGAACAAGGCGGAATTATCTTTAAATAATTGTTAATTATTGTATTTTACACTTGTTTCAATTATATTATCAATTTTTAATTTATTTTATATACGTTTTAACTTATATAAACTTATTGCAAATATTGTATCAATGTTTGTTACATTTTCTCTTAAGAATTTGTTGTACATAAGTAAATATCTTAATTGTTTATATTATATTAACGATTTTCTATTACAAATAGATAAATTAAAACCAAAATGTTGACCTTACAGTAGAGTTTATTCGCAATAGAGTGCGCTGAGCTAGAAATAGCCAATCAATAATTATATTTTTTAGCTTCACAAGTGACGTCATTGTTTTTACATATTTTTGTTGTAATAAACGCAAAATATTCAACAATACTTGGCTATAACACTAATTTAAAGTGAACTACAACATAAACCATTTATTAGAAGATGACTTGTAATCGAAATCTTTCAACAACGATTGTTATAGACGTATAACCTCAATTCTGTTCAAACTGATCATAAAAGAAATGTTTTTCTAGTTGATTAGTGTTAAAAATTGTTTTGAAAATGCCGGAACAAAGTAATGATTATCGCGTGGTTGTTTTTGGGGCTGGAGGAGTTGGGAAAAGTTCTTTGGTGTTGAGATTTGTCAAAGGGACTTTTCGGGAGAGCTACATTCCTACTATTGAAGACACTTATCGTCAGGTAATATAAATATACACCCACAATAACCCATTATCGCTTGAGAGTTTAGAATGACTTGTAGAATTATAGTTTTCGTGACATTTGTAGCAGGAATTTTATTTATTTTCTATTTACCCGTGCTTGTATTCTTTTTTACAGTTTTTTTGTGTTGTTGTATTCTTTTGACTTGTTTGTAAGTACTTGAAATTGTTTTAAACTAACAATGAGTACAATGTAAATGTTTTATAGGTGATTAGTTGTAACAAAAATATTTGTACTTTACAAATAACTGATACAACTGGGTCTCATCAATTTCCGGCGATGCAACGATTGTCGATTAGCAAAGGGCACGCGTTTATTTTGGTGTACAGCGTGTCTAGCAGGCAAAGCTTAGAGGAGCTACGCCCCATTTGGGAGGTAATCTATTCAATTGTCTTACGATTAATTATATTAAATAATTAATGAATTCCACAGCTAATCAAAGAGTTAAAAGGTCCTGATTTGACTCAAATCCCGGTGATGTTAGTCGGAAACAAATGCGACGAGTCAGCAGAGCTGCGGGAGGTCACCGCCAGCGAGGGTCAAGCTGAGGCGGCCTCCTGGGGCGTTAGCTTCATGGAGACGTCGGCCAAAACCAATCATAATGTGAAACAGCTGTTTCAGGAGCTGTTGAATCTGGAGAAGTCGAGGAATGTTAGTCTGCAGGTTGGAGGGAAGAGCCCTAGGGGGGCTGCGGCCAAGGATAAGTGCGAGGTGATGTAAGGGGGCTGGGTTCGAACTGGGGTAAAGAAAAACCAACTGTTTTACAAATTAATACGCCTAATTTTCCGCAACCCAAGTTGCATGTATGTAATGCGGGTTGCAGGCCACCAGGCGACATTTATTAGTTTTGAATGTTTTTTGTTGGTTTCGAGTGTTGGTAACAGTGAAATTTTCCTCATCCCAGGCCTGTTAATTATTAAACTAACTATTAAACTTAGTAATTTTGCTCTAAACTGTTCTTAGAACAACTGAATGCCTATAAAACATATGTTTTGATAGCATATCATTCTACCAATTGTATTCCAAACTCTTCTATGAAAAAAATTAGACACCGCTGAGAACTCTAATAAAGTTTTTATAAATTGTTAGTTATGCTTTCGTACGGAAAAGGTTCGATTGTTTCATTAAAAGTCCCGTTGAACGCTTGAGCTTTAGTAAAACGATTTCTACCACTTTTAATGAAACAACGTTGTAAATACATCCAATCGGGATATTTTCAATTGTGATATTCTTCAGTAGTTGTTATACAAGGACACATTACGCAATTGTTGCAAATTCATCGAATTGTGCGTCATTTATTATTGAAAAATGCGTAATTCCAAACACAGATCCGTAATAGATAGAATGGGCTCCTCTATCTAAAAGTTGAGTGGAGGGCCCCATTCTGTACTTGAACAATCGACACAAACATTACATTTTTTCAATGTTCCAAATCGAATTTGTTAAACACATAATGCTTAAATAGTGTTCACCATATGAACGTTTGTGATGATTAAGACATATTACATATTCAAATGCAACGAATATACTTAATAACAAGAAACATAATGTAGCTAAGAGAAATGACTAGCCTAGACGATTTCCAGTTCGACTTTTGTTACCAAATGATATTTTCTAGGGAGTTTTGTTGTTTAGGGTTGCACTGATCATCGACTCACTTATGTTTTTTGTACATATTTGTGATTTTAAATAATATGCTCACTGATCTTACAACTTAAGGATATATTTTACAAGTTGATTACTTTATTAGTCAGTGCATTTCATACAACTTAATATTATTGTATATTATCAACAAAAAAACAACAAACAATTGTTACGATTTCTGTAATAATTTACGAAATAAAAAAAACATATATAATAGACGATTATCACTTTTATTACAACATTATTGATACATTCGAACTTGTACTAATTATAGGTTTCTTTCAAGACTAAATAACATTTCTGTTTATTTCCAAGTACATTATACAGAATGTTCCAACATTTGCACACGATTACCGATACATTTAATCACTCAAATGTCTCTAGAAACACCCTGTACATATTTTTGTGATATTTCAAGCGTCGCTTGCGTCTTTAAAGTGACATTTGCCCTTTGAACTTTTAACCCGACGATAAGACGTCTGTATTGGTTCAGGAAGAATTTTTAGCATAACATCCTTGTCTACGAACGTCACCAGACATACAAATAACTTAATTGTGAATAATTTCGGTGATAAAAATGTTGAGTTTTAATAACGGAACGAGTGGTCTACTTTTAAAGACATTTTTTATACTTGCAACACAAAACCAGAACAATAGTGATAATATTGAAGCTAATACTTTGTATTATCAACAAATTGGAAAAGGTAGGAACGAAAAACATCGAGTGAAATGTTAATTTTTAACTATTTTCGTGATTTTTAAAAGAAATAAACGCTACAAAATGCTATGGGGCGTATGGTTGTTTCCCAATTTCGGCCCCTTGGACCTCAGAGCATCGTCCAGTGGCCCTTTTCCCAGAAAAACCAGACAAGGTAACAAATTTTTTACAAATAGAGCCAGTCCGGCACTGTACACTTTTATAGGTTATGTTAATGAATTCAAACAGTTTCCATGAGATTTTTATATAAATTACAGTTCAATACACTGTTATAAACACATATTTTATAGTTGATTTAATGTTTTAATAGATTAAACCTGGATTTTGGCTGTACAAAACTATAGATCAAGAACAGCCTTTTATTTTTGATCTAGATGATACAGAAACTGTTATTCGTTCTGGAATGGATGCTAAGCTTCCAATTTATGTTATTGCTCATGGATATTTGGAAGCTGGCACCCGAATTTGGGTAAGATTAATATTTTGGAAATATTTTGACGTTTAATAACTTAAAAACTAGACCACTTTTCACCAACTTGTTTTACGCTTTATACACAATAGAATTTCAAGTTTCACATATTAATATGTTTGTTTAAGGTTCAATAATCACTTTTGCACTCATAAATATATTTAATTGTTATGAATTATTGAGTAATTAATGAAAATAAATGAGTTAATTTAGGGTTATGAAATGACAGATTGTTTTGGCGCCATCTCTGCAAATATGCTGGAACTACGATGGAGCATCGTAGTTCAGGAGTTTTTACAGAGATGGCGCCAAAACGAACTGTCACTTTTTAACCCTATTTATTTTTGTTAATTACTTATTATTGGATGTTTTTCTATACGTAGAAATGATTATTGAACTTTAATTGATCGTTTTGATATGTTACACTTACAATTTGAAACTTATATACGTCAGAAAATACCTTGCTGTCATTTTACAATTTCCATTGTAATCAATTTATTTATTAGTATTAATCAATAAAATATTACATATATATATTTAGAATTCTCTGCTTAATCTCGTGGTCTAATCGGTAGTTGTCTAGCTGGTCTAGTAGTCTAGTTTTATTGTACAATTCTCCATGTCTTAGATGAAAACATTACGGCTAGAATTACACAAAAGAGAGCCTTGTTCAGTGATTATAATTGATTGGGGCGGCGGCTCCAGTCCTCCATATACTCAAGCTGTCGCTAATATTCGATTAGTCGGAGCTATGATGGCCCATTTACTAGAAATGATCTCTTATCATACAGGCAACTTAAAACTAGATCATGTACATGTAATTGGGCATTCTTTAGGGGCCCACCTGAGTGGATACATCGGCTACGCCCTGCAGAAAGTATAAATACACTTTATGACATTTTAGAAACGTTTTACAGACTTTATATTTGTTAGGATTTCAATCTAACTCTTGGTAGAATATCTGGATTAGATCCAGCTGAGCCCCATTTTGCGAAGGCTTCGCGGCCGGTTAGGTTGGGCCCCACGGCGGCTCAGTATGTAGATATCATTCATACAGATGCCAATGGGTTTATCAGAGGGGGATTAGGTATTATTGAAAGTGTAGGACACGTAGATTTTTATCCAAACGGCGGCAGCGATATGCCTGGATGTGGCAAGGTAAAAACTGACAAAACTCTTTGATTATTTATTTAAATAAAGCCTCTGAATGTTATTTTAGGGGATGGTCGAATACATTTCAGCCGAACATGGAAGTTTCGTTTTAGGCCTTAGAAAGTTTTTAGGATGTAATCATATTCGAAGTTATGAATATTTCACAGAAAGCATCAACTCTCAATGCAGTTTCATGGCAATTTCTTGTCCAAGTTTCGAAGCGTTCAAAAACGGAAGTTGTTTCCGGTGCGGACAAAATGGACACCATTGCGTCAAATTCGGATTTAATAGTCGAAAATATTACGAACATTTAACAGTTAACAAGGAGATCAAAACAAATCAAGAACTTGAGCTATTTTTGTTAACAGCGCCAGCTCCACCGTTCTGTCGTGAGTTATCAATAAATAAATGTTTAATTAATTCATTGTTAATTGTTTTTTATTAATTAAGGGGGGCACTATAGAATTACAGTCACTATTTCAAACACAAATGAGTCAAAAACACACGGTGGAGAAATTGGACAACTTTGGTTTACAGCTTATTCGAAATTAAATAAATTCGGAAAAGGGGATGAGCCTAGCAGCGGGCGCTTTGCCCTCAACGAAGGGAGGTACCACGAACCTGGCGCTACGTACCGTACTGTGGTACCTGCAGATGTTGTCAATGATTTGAAAGTAAGTTATTAATTTATTCTGTTGATATTACTCAATAGAACTAAACTAAATTTAATTAATTTGGGGAATAAAGTACTGTAAATAAATTTGAATTATCTTGAGTAGTTTTGAAGATATGAAGGTTATATTTAATATATTTTCCAGGCGATTAAAGTCGAGTGGCAATATCAAAGTTCAATGTTCAACCCCCTCACTTGGAGGTTGCTGAGCGCTCCGAAGATCTATGTCACTAAAGTCACAATAGACAGTTTGGAAAACTCAAAAAGGTAAGAAATATATTAATAGACACATTAACATCCAAATAATTACAGCCGATAAATCACTTATACGGTGATATTGAGAACGCCGAAATTAAGAGTTATAGAAAAAAATGTTTCAAGTAAAAGTTGTAGATAAAATAAAATAAAAAGGTTTTATTTGAAACATTTTACCCAATTATGGCTGGGCTCAGAGAAAAACGATAAAGGACCTGGAAAAAATGATAAAAAAAATATTTTCATACCTTTAAATAATTCAAAATAAAACAAATCTATTTTTATTAAATAAAGGGTATTTTTTACATACTATATGTGTATTTTTCTTAATTAATTGTGTTAATTGCATATTGTTTTAAATATTTGAAATTAGTTGCGCCTGATACCTGCAACCAAAGTTACAGCACCGTTATGCGGGTTGCGCACATTCTGGCGCAAAGCAATTAAAAAATTCGAAACAATATGTAATTAACGGAATTAATTAACAAAATTACACTTTAATTGTGTTAAAAAATACGCTTTATTTATTAAAAATATATTTGTGACATTTTGATTTATTTCAAGGCATGAAACTATTTTTTTACAATTTCTTTCCCGTTTTTCTCTGAATCTGGGCACAATTGGGTAAAATGTTTCAAACAAAACATTTTTCTTTTAATTTTCTCTACAACTTTTATTTGAAACTTTTTTCTCTAAACCTCAAAATTTCAGAGTTCTAAAAATCGCCCGAAAAAGTGAAATATTTTCTGTAATAATGAAAATTTTGGGGATTTCTCCCCAGAAGTCAGTAGCCCCAGTGCCAAAGAAGCGGTGTGCAGAATTTCAGCTCGATTTGATGAAAAAACCATTTTTGGCCAAAAAAAACACCAAGGGGTTAGTCCATGTTTTCGTTTTGAGTTTGGGGGGGAAAAAGTTACGAGTTAGGAACGCTATCCCCTTAATTCGGACCTGCAGATTCCGAAACTGGCGTCCAAAAATTTCTACGAGCCTTAGTTTTTGAGTAATCGCATTTTAAAATTACAACTATGTCCAATTTTGACGGCCGGTATCTCGGAAACCAAAAGGGCTACAGGAAAATGTTAAATGTAGAATAGATAGAAAATTTTGTTTTCTACAACTCGTCAATGTTAAGTTTTTCGCTATCTATTATAGTTTCCGAGATATAAGCGATCTACAAGAATGCTTAGTTTAAGCCAATGACCCTTATTGTATATGTATATAAGGGTTAGAATGATGATTATTTTCTTTTGAGTTGTTGGCATATTTAACATTGGTACATTGATTACCGCTTCGTGCGCCATCTCTGCAAATATGCGTGAACTACGATGCTCCATCATAGTTCACAGGTTTTTACACAGATGGCGCCAAAACAAACTGTCAGTTTTTAACCAAAATTAACACAATTAGTTTTGTTAATTACTCATGAATTAACGATTAATCGGCATATTTATGTATACAGAATTAATGATTGAATCTTTAAGATACATTTTGATGTGTGATACATGAAAATTTAAGCTGTTATATGTGAGAAAACAGCTGATGAATATAGTGCTTACAATTTGTACTCGGTTTAGATTTTTGGGTCTAGTAAATTAATCTGATTAAATATATCGATGAAATTATGGATTTTTGTATTTAAAACTGTTGTGAATTGAATGGTGTAGACAAAAATAGTATAACTATTGTGATTTTTAAAATATTGAGGGTTAAATATCAAGTTAATTTTTCTTATTTTGTTTTCAGCATTACGGTTTGCCCCAAACAACCTGGGGCTCCTCTAATCACCAATGCGCCCCAAATTTGGCTGCCAAACTATTGCCCCGAACAAACATAATCAACAAAAGACAGTAGTTCAATCCATAGCTTTATTTATTATATTCATACACAGAAATGTACATAATTATAAATAGTAGATTTAATTATTGCTTTAAACAATAAACAATAAATATTTTATTAATAAAAATAGCAAAGTTTAAGATTTATTTATTCGCCCATAATTGTGATGGTCAATTGTTTAGTTTTGGAATTATCGAATTTGTCCATTGTTTTAATACTTCCAAGAGCGCTGAGAGCAACAACTAGACCAATGGCCAAAATTGAGGACACAAAAAGACCCGAGCAAATTGGCCCGGTCATAAATGGGACACAATTGTATGCGTCGCCAAATTTTCGCTCTTTTGTTCGTGGTTGTACTTGTAAATCGAATAAAGTTAGAGTGACTGTACCATTTGGGTCTGAAAAAATTGTTTCGCCACCACATGCATGCGAAAAAGCCCTAAAAAATCCTCAAAGTTAATTAAAATACGAATATTTTCAATTGTTTCACTTACTCGGGCGCAGAAACGTCTTGAGTGTTCGTCAAATTAATTTTTCCGGTCGAATCTTCAATTTCTACTAAAGTCAAATACCAATACCCATTTTCCCATGGAAATCTGTAAAAGCGAACCACTAGAAATACAAATAAAATCCCTTAAATGGTCTTACCTGAAGCGTAGTATAATTTTTCCATCTTCCATTGGAATTGTACAACTCAATCGACTGTAATTATCGCGTTCATCAAATGTAACAACTGTAGCTTGTCCTAAAAAGATTTCCGAATCATTTTGACGACGGAAAACTGGTGCTAAACTGGAATAAAGTAAAGATTTTCCATTTATGGGGGCGTACAAGACTGATTCACTCGGTGAAACATTTATTCGTTCTTTTGGAGCAATTTTATCGCGGTATGCAACAGAAGTTGATTCTTCTGTTGATGTGGAAGGAACTGTTGAAGAAGAGAGTTCTTCATCATTAATTTCACGTTTTATTTTAATGGAATTATGTATTATTAAATAAAGAATATTCTTTTGATGATCCAAATCGAGCGTACGTATTTTTTTCTTGATTTCGTCGCAGTTTTGTTTGTCGTTTTTATCTAAAACTAAAATTTCGGGTTAAAAATACGCCTTGATCCCAGCAACCCGCTTTACGGGCATGCAATGTAAGTCAACTAGTTTTCAGGCGAATTAATACATACCAATTATATTTTCAGGTATATAATCAACTGTAGGTACATAAGAAGTATATTTATTTTGTAATAAATGTTTACATTCCTCAGGGATTTGTTCAGAGTTGATTTTAAATGAAACAATCTTCCCTTTTTTGAAAGAATCCTTTAAATTGTTAAAAGCAGGTAAATCAAAAGGTCTCAATCCGGAAACCTCAGTCTTTTTAGGACTTAAAATCAAAACGCCACAAAAAACTTGATTAATAACTAATAATATACTGAATATTTGTAGATGCAACATAGTTGATTCGAGCTGTTGTAGCTTTTGACAATCAGCTGTGAAGATCAATATAAGGTTTTTTGTAGTGTATTCTGGGAATCATTTGGCGCAAAATATTATTCAAACAATACAAGTTATCTAATTTACAAATAGATAAGTAAATATTAAAAAAATATGTTTTCCTATGTGGTTTTAGACAAAACGCAAATAATTTTGTGTTTAGATAAGTTGATAAGCGAATCTATTGTTTCGCCTTGACGACAATTATGTTTAATAATTTAAGTAGGATGTCCCCAGACTATATATAAACGTTAAACTATGTCCTAGTTTACTGATTTCGTAATTTGTCGCTAGTTTAAACTGCACTGCTAATATTTAGAACGAATTTGACGCTAGTAATTTTCCACTGAATTTAAAATGTCTATAAATGATACACAAGCAATAGATAATTTTCGGGCGTATTTAAAAATACCTTCAGTACATCCAAATGTCAATTATGGCAAGTTAATCAATTATATAGTTTATTAATACAGTTTTTACAATAACTAGTTACAGATCAATGTGTGGAATTCCTAAAAGGTCAAGCACAAGAATTAGGGCTCCCAGTTCGCGTCTACTCTGTGGTACCTGCAAAACCAATTGTTGTGATAACATGGCTGGGAACCGAACCAAATCTTCCCTCGATCATGCTAAACAGTCATATGGATGTTGTCCCAGTTTTCGAGGTAAATAAATACAATTTTGAGGTTAGAATTAGAGTAATTTTGTTTGCAATTACAGGAAAGCTGGAAACATCCTCCATTTGATGCTCACATGGACTCTGATGGCAATATATTTGCTCGTGGGGCCCAAGACATGAAATGTGTGGGTAGTCAATACTTAGAAACTGTCAGACGATTGAAAGCAGAAGGTGTACAACTGAAAAGAACTCTGCATCTGTCATTTGTTCCCGGTATGTTGTTGTTTTGAAATTGTGACAAACTGTTAATGTTTTTTAAACAGATGAAGAAACAGGAGGAAAAGACGGAATGGCAAAATTTGTACATACCGCAGATTTTCGCGCTCTAAACGTAGGGTGCTCGCTAGATGAAGGAATGGCGTCGCCCACTGAGGAATATGCACTATTTAACGGCGAGCGCTCAATTTGGCGTGAGTTAACACATGAATTGACAATTTTTTTAGCTTATAAATACTTTGTTGACAGATGTGCATGTAAAATGTCCGGGACAAACTGGTCACGGCTCACTTTTACATGAAAACACCGCCGGAGAAAAGATTCGATACATTATCGATAAATTTATGGATCTGCGCGCTGTCGAAAAGAAAAAATTAAACGACAATCCGAGCTTGACAGTTGGTGATGTTACTACAATTAATTTAACACAGTTAAAGGTAAATATTACTTGAATTATATATTGATTTTATTTAATTATTTAATTAATTACAAGCTGCAAACAATTTAAGGTAAGTAAGCAAAACTAATAAAATTTATGACAATACAATTAGGGAGGTGTTCAATCGAATGTTGTTCCTGAAGAATTAACTGCAGTTTTCGATGTGCGCATCGCAGTAACTGTGGATATGCCTAAATTCGAGGCAATGTTAAACTCCTGGTGCACTGAAGCGGGCCCTGGGGTCCACTTGGAGTACGAGCAAAAGGAACCACAAATTCCGGTTACAAAATTAGACAACAGTAACGCTTATTGGTTGGCTTTTAAACAAGCGACTGATAAATTGTAAGTAACTTTCTAACAACAATTTTGAGTTGTTTTTAATTTGTTGTTCGACAACAGGAAGTTGAAACTGAAACAACAAATATTTCCGGGTGGAACGGACAGCAGATATGTACGGGAGTTGGGTATTCCAGCCATTGGCTTTTCTCCGATGATCAAAACACCTGTTTTGTTGCATGATCATAATGAGTATCTTAATAAAGATACTTTTTTGAAAGGCATTGAGATTTATCGAGAAATTATCACTGCTGTTGCTAATGTACCTGAAAGAACTGGATAATTTGTATTTGAAGCAATTTTATAAGGTTATGTTTGATAAAAGTTTATTTTAAAGAGTATATCCACTTAAAATGTATTAAAATTTGTTAAATAAACACTATATTACGCATTTAGTTTATTATTTACCTCAAATAATTCTTTATTTATTAATAAATCCTATTGAAAATTGAAGTTTGACACTTCATATTGAAACATCAAATTTAATATATCACACATCAAAATGATTGTTTTAAGATCAATAATCAATTTTACAATGATAAATACAACAATTAATTAATAATTGATGAATATTTAACAAAAATAAATAAGTTGTGACAGTTCGTTTTTTGTGGCATCTCTGTAAAATCGCCTGAACTGCAATGGCGCATCGTAGTTCAACCAATTTTACAGAGATGACGCCAAAACAATCTGCTACTATATTACAATTTATGTAATATTTTTAAAGTCAATAATCAATTTTACAATGTTAAATACAACAATTAGTTCATAATTGATGAATAATTAACAAAAATAAATAAGTTGTGCCCAGAGTTTATTTTTGCGCTATCTCTGCAAAATCGCCTGAACTACGATGGAGCATCGTAGTTCAAGCAATTTTACAGAGATGGCGCCGAAACAATCTGTTACTACGTATCTATCGTTACAACAATTTATGTGAAAGTAGTATTTTTATTGATCACTAAATAAATTATTTGTTAATACCATAAAATATCGCTTAAATATGTTATTCTATTGTATCAATATCTAGGAAAATAAAGCTGTAGTGAATTAAATATTACTTAATAATA
Organism: Poecilus cupreus; assembly: GCA_963942605.1. Lineage (NCBI taxonomy): Eukaryota > Metazoa > Arthropoda > Insecta > Coleoptera > Carabidae > Poecilus > Poecilus cupreus. The sequence continues at coordinate 42,061,667 of OZ012713.1, forward strand.
TGTTTGACAGGTAATTTTAACGGTGTGGTACACCAATAATCTAGTGTCAAATGTACTAGCAACTTTGTAATAAAGTTTCCAATACCCGGCATTTTCATGTGACATTACGCATCCAATTAATAATGAAAAAATCTAAAATAAACAGAAATTAGTGTCTTCTTAAAACGTTTTTATCCATGAACAAGTCTTCGCAGTCGTTTAAATCTAAATTATAATACAATGTGCACTATATATAAAAAATCTATTTTTAAATCATTTTCTCGTGTAGTTTGAATGAAATGCGGACCAAAAACTTCTTAATTTTGCTTTGTTTTGTTATTATAGTGAGTCTTGTTTTAATTCTTTTCGGTCCACAACGTCCAGAATCTTTCCAAAATATTGTTACTACTACTCATCAACACATACGCAATTTTCAGGTAGTAAGGGATGAAATGATGAATTGTAGATGTTTAGGGATACGTTTTATGTTGTTTAGGATACTTTGAGAGATGCTGAGCAAAAGAATCTCATAGCGGATGAGAAATATTTGAGGTTACTAGGTTTTATTGACAGGCCGAGGTTATTTCCAAATGACACTTGGCATAATACCAGTTTACCAGTAATTGTTACCTACGTTTTCGATGGTCAGGAGAGTCAGGCTATTGGTTTGATCAATAATATTGGGAAAATTCTTACTAATAATACCTTATTGGTATATAATTTAGGCTTGGGTACTTACAGCTTGCAAACGGTAAGTTTCAAATTGTTATTTTAGAGATTTGAAGCTTACTTGATTCGTGTTTCAGCTGTTAAATTACTGTAACAGCAGTAAATGTCAAGTTGTCAACTTTAATTTCGACGAATTTCCATCGCATGTTGAAGAAGAACGATTACATGCGTACAGACCTCTAATTATACAAGTAAGTAGTGTTAGTGTGTAATTATTTATAAAAGTAAAGTGTCAAACTGTGATCTTTTAGGATGCCCTGCATCGAACCGGGGCTATTCTGTTTCTAGAAAACAATCAACGATTTACTCGTTCGATGACATTTGAAATTTTCGATAATCTGTTTCGCGTTGCGCTAAAATCAACCGGTATTTTAACTTGGCCGATGAAAAAGGCTGTTAGTAGTTTAACACATAAGAAAATGTTTGAATATTTTCATACAGACGCGGAAAACTTTCTATTCCTTCAAATGATCAACGCGCAAAGATTAATTTTAATAAACACCGAACAAATCCATCGCGAAATCATGTTACCATGGATACAATGTTGTTTAACTGTTGATTGTATCCACCCAATTGGGGCCCAGAGTGGGGGCTGCCGCTTCGACAAGAAGCCCCAGTATCGGTATTCCGGTTGCCATAGTTACGATTTATCCGCGTTGAACATCGTTTTGGGGCTCCATTTCAAGCTGGACAGTTCGCAGTACACTTACCGGGATTCGAAGCTGCTGTTCGCAAGTGTTGATCTTGAAACGGCGACGTCGGAGTTCGGCGAAATGGAGAAAAACGCGACGACGGATGTTTTAGTGCATTGAGTGTACACCGAGTGACAGGGGACCAAATTTGTGATAAATCTTGCATCCAAATCGAAATTTTTTTACCATTTTTACCTTGTTCTGATTACTGACTTACCGGCTTGTATTTTCTAGGCTTCGCTTCCGTATTTAAGCACTTGTAACTACTATACATTAGTTGATAGAGTTGTTGTTAGGAAAATGTAGCTTAGAAACATGTCTTTTGTTATTTATTTATTACAATAAAGGAACAAAACTAATGTGTATACAACATGCTTTTATTTATTACAATACAATTCATTATTATTAACTAATAGAAATATTCATAAATATATAGAAAACTCTAATGAATCGATTGGTTCAAGTCTCATTTGTCTAACAAGTATAATATTTCAGATATTGAGGGTCAAACGTAACATAATTTGTATGAATAATAATTATTTTCTATAAATTGTATTACTTGACAGACTTAAATAAAAAAAAATACATACTTATAGTATAAACTGTGTTCAATCTATTGTTGGTTTGCGCTTTCAAATCTTTATTAATTTATCGAAATTATTGCTATTTAATCAGGTGATTAACAAAAATTACCTCAATTTCGTTTGCTATTTTCTCGCATTTATAAGTATCAAAATTAATGTGTCACACATCAAAATGATCCTTTAAACTTTAATAATCACTTTTACACTCATAAATGTGTACAATAGTTATTGATTATTGAGTAATTAATAAAAATAAATGAATTGTTTTAGGCTAAAATGACAGTTTGTTTTGGCGCCATCTCTGCAAAATTGTGTGAACTACGATGGAGCATCGTAGTTCAAGGGTTTTTACACAGATGGCGCCAAAACAAACAACCTTTTTTTAACCCAGAATAACTAATTTATTTTCGTTAATTACTCAATAATTAATAACTATTGATTGTAGAAGTGATAATTAAAGTTTGAAGGATCATTTTGAAGTGTGACACATTAAATTTAACATTTCTAAATGCAAGAAAATTGCAAGGGAAATGGAGCTAATTTTTGCTAATCATTTGATTGAATATTGATAATTTCGATGAATTATTGAAGATTTAATATATTTATACCTTCGAACATTGATTATTGAACTTTTGACAATTATTTTTATGAGTGCTACAATCAAATTTGAAACTTTTATATGCAAAAATACAACTAATGAAAAAGTGAAATTGATTGAACAGTTTTACTTTAGACAACTATTAAACTAATTATTATAGTTTTTAAGGTATTGCCAATAAAACAAATAATGCTTGTACGGTTTTTTATTACAATAAATGAACAAAACAATATTGTATCCATGGTTTTCATGACAACAATACAAATATTAACTTAAAGCTAGTTCCATTGGAGTATTATCCACCAATCTCGCCAACTCTAACGCCGAATAGCCCAACAATTGTTTCAAATCGCAAACAAATTTATAAACAAATCGTTTTCCGTGTACTTTACTAATCATATCGCCGTCGTAATAATATCGCAAGGCTCGGGACAATTTCTCGTAGTTCATTGTTGGTTTATTTTTGCGTTCGCCCCATAGTTGGGCCACGACTTCCGGGCTGGTTAGTTTAAACTCTCCTTCGGAGCCCAACCACTGAATAACCGTGCGGTATTCTTTACTAGTTAACAATTCCAATAGAAACTGCCACAGTTGTATTTGACCGTTGTTACCGGACCGGTTACCGCTCCCGGATGAAAAACTATCAACCAGTTGTATTTTTTCTATTTCCGGTTTATTATTGCTGCGGTTCGGTTTCATTAAGCGCGGTTGCCGGTTTTTCTGGACGGTTTGCTCGCTGGTTTTCTCTTTTTGAACCACTGCAACGAATTTACATTTGCGCAACAGTTCCAAATGGGTCCAGAATATGTCTCCGGGATCTTTCGGGACTCGCAGCTGGAACTCCTGGAGGGTGAGTCGACAGAGCTCCGAGCCGGACATGTCCCAGTCTTTCAGTTTAATGTGCGGCAGATTGAAATGGCGCACGGCCCACTGCAACCAATGGCAGACGTGCTGACTGCTCCAATTCAACGGATCGGAAGGGATTTTCAGACGATCTTGATCGCGACGGAAACCGGAATCGACTACCCACTTGATGACGTTTTGTTTTTTCGCGGAAGTTGAGCTACCGGAACCGGACGTTGTGTGCGTGTTCAGTGTTTCTGTGTCGGAATAATCTTCGGCTGGTTTGAGTACGTCTGCGATGTTAATACGCTTCAGATGGGTTTGAATTTGGACATTGATTTGGACCAAGCCTTCTCCTTGGACACACTGGTCCACCAGGTTCTTGTGGCTCTCCAACTACAACCAGTTAACAGCGATTTGACAGGTGACAGTTTGAGGTTAGATATATGAAAGGTGTCACTTACCTTGGCATAACTGGAAGGATTCTAAGGAATTTCGGGATTTGTTGTTACTAGGAATCAAGCTTAAAAACAAAAAACAATTACTTACCATTTGCGCATTCTGTAACCAGAATTCATAACCTGGTAATTCCACCCCTAACCGTTGTTCTAACAGTTGTTTTAAAGTACTCAAAGGTTCACGAATGTCCATGTGTTGCATTAAAGAGTAATCTTCGTCATCTTCATCGGTTTGAACTTCTTCTGGTAGACCTACAAGTTCTTCATCCAGTTCAACATTTCTTCTAGCCGTCACCTCATCGATTTCGGACATGAGTGTTTCGGCTGATACGTGCTCTAAATGTGTCATCATTCCTGTTCAATCACTTCAAAATGTGGTCAAGTGTTTGGTGAAAGTGTTACAATTACCTAAACCTGATGAGTCTTCAAGTTGAGCAATGATACAATCAGAATCTCCCACTAAAATTGCATCATTGCTCGTGGAATCTGCACTGAGCTCGTAATCGTCTGATTCCATTTTTATTTGTGGACTAATCTCAACTGGAGATTCGTCCAAGAGATTTCCGTCGTCGTCTACAACAAATCTACAAGGAAATGTGCTAAATATTGTGAGTATTCAATTGAATTGTACCTTTTTGTTGGGTCTGTTTCACTTGTATACACTTTTCTGCCTTGTTCATCGAAACTTAAAAGAAATACAGCGTTTTTATCCGTTTTCTCCATTTGGAATATTAATTTATTAATTATAAACAATTATCTGTCACGTACTACGGCAGCCATATTAGATTATGACATGAATATAGCATCACAAAAAATTCATGTTTAAAATTCAGTAATCAATTCTGCACTCATAAATATATCTATTCATTGATAATTATTGTGAAATTAACAAAAATATATAAGTTATTTATGGGTTAAATTTGACAATTTGTTTTGGCGCCATCTCTGTAAATACCCGTGAACTAAGATGCTCATTGTAGTTCACGGAATTATGCAGAGATGGCGCCAAAACAAACTGTCATATTTAAAGTCTAAAATAACTAATTTATTTTTATTAATTACTCAATAATTAACAACTATTGAACATATTTGTAACTGTAGAAGGGATTGTTGAAGTTTAATGATAATTTTAATGTGCACATAAATTCACTTTAATCTTGACAGTTCAAATCGTACATAACCTCAACAAATATTGTAGAGGAATAAAACGTTTATTAATTATTGAATGGTTTAAATATTTAATATGTGGCCAGTTGTATTTCGAGTTTTACGCACTTACGCACCGGTTATTACGTTGCCTTTCGCAGCACTTGTTGGAATCATCGGATACAATCTAGAAAATTTGTTATCTGATAAATATACGCCTTATAATGGTATAGAAATAATAAATATATAATATTTGTAGTGTGTGACGGTTCATTTTCGTTCTAGATTCCATTAAAGAGAAACGAGGGGACAGAATGTTGTCCGAAGACACTTTAGCGAATGCAACTTCTGTAGAAAGTTTAAAGTATCGAGCGAACGTTTTAAATACAAATCTTTCGCCTAGTTTAAAGGAATAACTTTTAAAAAAATGTAGTTTTTAAATAAATAATTTAATAAAGTTGATAGTTTAGGTTTATTTTTGTTCCTAGTAATTAAATTGTTATTAGTAATAAATTTTAAGCAGTTTTTGAAGCACAATCAAAACAAACATAATTTATAATGATGTAGAAATAAAACCATTGAATTATAATAAGTAATTAATTTTTATTTTGTTTATACAGACCAAATTATTTCCTGTATGAGTTTTTGGAATTATTTGCGGAATATTTTCAACATTTCTCACATTCTATATAACATGTATATCTGTTTGATTTCAATTTAAATAAGTAGTACGAATATTCTAAGGAAGATATTTGAGTTTTATCATTGTTATTTTAAAATAAAAGCCATGAAAATTGATTTACATATAGTAAAGATTTTATGAAATGAAATTAAAAGTTAATGGGGCAATTAAAACGTGACATTTATGAAGCACTGTCCATAAAAGACCTAAATGGAATCTTAATTTTATTATTTTCTATTTTATTCTGCCTGAAACATGAAGTGACATTTATTCGCAATGATTGTTTTACCTGTTTTACTTTTAGGATTAACGTAAGTTCAAATGAATATTCTGAAGAATTGTTAAACGTTTTGTTCGTAGGATTTCAGTATCTGCTCTTTCATCGAATAGTGGTTCATTATTTTCACAAGAAGATTCGCTTCCGCCCTACTATGAGTCCGAGGTCGAATCCGAGTCCGGTGAGGTCGAAGACGATTATGATTCTGTTTCAGAAATGTCTGATAATAACGCAGCAAGATATGAAATTAATTCCGCAACGGTTACATATGACAAAAATGAATATTTAGGAGATATGGTCAAGGAATATTTCAATCAATATCCTACGCCCCCATCAACCTATCCGCCCCCACCTCCACCACCACCGCCGCCACCACCCCAACAAGTACCGATTTCGGTGCCTCCTGGAGAGGTAATTGTTGTTAGGTCCTCAACTTTCTTTTCAAGTGGATTTTTTTAGGGAAAATCTAATAGTAAATCTAATACTGGAGGGTTTGGGAAAATCGATATTAGTATTCAATATGGCTGCTGCGCTGGAACCAAAAGCGACCATAATCCGCCACCGCCACCTCCGATAGTAGTGCAAACTGTACCACCACAGCCGCCCCCAACACCGCCTCCAACACCACCACCCACGGCACACACAACCGCAAACTCTAGGTAATCAATTACTCATTTCCCTTACATTTCACTCTTTTGACTCTAGCTCTTAATTAATAAATCACTGAAATTATACAAACTTATAGCCGTTTCCCAACATTATCAACTCGAAATTTGCGGACTTTCTTAATAGAATTCAATAGTTAATACTTTATTTGTCCATATTGTAGTATTTGAGGAATTAGAGACAAAATTTGAACCAATTTAAAGGTCAAAATTTGTTTCAACATTAATTGTTTGTATAATTCGTACTACGCGACAGAATTAAATATAAATATGCGCACTTATAACTAAAACTGTGCTGAATCGATTGGTGATGGTCCGCGTGTTCAAATCTCAATAATTTGTCGAATTTAGCAACATTTAATCAAGTTATTAACAAAAATTGCCTCTTATTCGCTCACTGTTTTTGCTGCTTTAAAAGTGTCAAATAGAATGTGTAACACATCAAAGTGATCCTTCAAACTTTAATTATCGCTTCTGCAATCATAAATATTTTCAATAGTTATTAATTTTTGAATAATTAACGAAAATAAATTAGTAGTTTTGGGTTAGAAAATGACGGTTTGTTTTGGCGCCATCTGTGCAAAAACCCGTGAACTACGATGCTTCATCGTAGTTCACGCTATTTTGCAGAGATGGCGCCGAAAAAATTTGTCAGTTTGAAAATTAAAGTAACCTATTTATTTTCGTTAATTACGCAATAATTAATAACTATTGAATATGTTTATGAGTATAAAAGTGATTATTAAAGTTTGTACAATCACTTTGATGTGTGATACCTTAAATTTGGCACTTTTAAATTTAAGAAAACATGAATGAAAAATAGTGTTTTTTGTTTAGGTTAAATAGTTTATTGTCTTTATCTAAACAGTTTTATGAATGAAATGAAGGTTTTTTTTTTTAAATTAAACTTGTGCCAAATGCAGTGATAAATAGTTTTTAAGATATTTGCGATCTGTTGTTGCAGATTTCATCTACCTCCGCGAGGTCTATTGGGTTATCCTGGTTATGGTTACGAAGAAGGAATGGGTGGTTACCCACCGCCAATGTTTGGTCCAAATGATTTCCGTGGCCCTTCATACATGGGGTAAAAAAATAACCACTCTTTTTTTTCTTCCATACATATTTATTTCCAACTATTTGCAAAAGATTCGCTCATGACGACAGCGCGGGCAAATATGAAGAACCCAACGTAAAACACGAACCAATCAAACAAGAAAACAAACGTTACTACCCACACAACAACAATCAAAACAATCAACACTCAAACAACAATCAAATACACCGTCCCCAAGAAAACAAACAACAACAACAGCAACAACAACAACAACAACAGCAACAACAACAACAACAACGACAACAACAACAATACAGACAAGAAGTGAAACAAAACACGAATTATTTGTCACCGTCGAGCACCGTTGATCCCTATATGACTGAAAACAGTCGCCGATCGGCCTATACAACAACATCTACAACACACCGACCGTACAACACACAATCAAACAACTTTAAACGGTATAACAACTATAGAAATTATGAAACAACAACAACAACGACACCGAAACCTACAACTCTGATGACAGAGAGAACTACGGTTAAAGTGAATTACTATGAAAACCAAAAATCATTCGAACAAGCGCCCGTTTTGGTCGCGCAAGAACAGTTTTACACGATACAAAATCCACCTCCACCGCCGTTCTACGCGTCTACAATGCAGCCGTTAAACTCGCTTCCGCTTCCTCGCGCGCTACCTAACTTACCGATCCCTCAGGAGAGAAGCTCGTTTTACACTAGCGAACGATTACTATCCCCGCTCAATCTTTACGGTAAGTTGATTATTTGTAGCGTGTCAGTTATGTAAACGGACTTTTACGCACAGGAGGCTATATTCCTTCCGCATTAACTCTTCCGATTCACGGCCGCTACTATCAGGGCTCCACGGATCAGGAGAAACAACAGTCCCCTGAGGGTAGTTACCAGGGACAGAGGGGCCCAACGAAAAACGTGGACACCTCGAGCAATGGGAATCCAAACCCGCAGCTCGCGCACGCCGGCATGTACTACGGGAACCACGTGACACCCAGGAGCATTCTAAACGATGTCAGTAAGATTGTCATTACTGGCGTGCCCAAAAAAGATCTGTACACAGTTGACCAGCCTGCTAAAAATAGTTAGTACACTGTTATTATTTATGTACAGTTTTAAATACATCCATTATTAAATGAAACACTAAATATATGAAATGATTTACAAGTATTTGTTTGATGTGCTAAAGGTAATATTAGGTTTTGTTTATTAGCATACGAGTCTGGCGATCCGTACAAACCGCAACAACCATCGGAACAACCACCAATACCAAGTTACATTATGCCTTCATCAACAACACAAACACCAGCACCGCCAACATCTTCAACGCCCTCACCGGAATGGCTCCAGCGTCAACAACAACAGCAGCAGCAACAACAACAACAAATTGAAGACCAAAATCGTTATTTACAACAAACCAATCCGGAGAATTTGATTCGGAGGAATCGCGAAACGTTTACGGCCATGCAGCGGAACGCGTTCGATCTGTTCACCGGCGCGGCTCTCAATGACTTTAAAATGATTCTAATCAGAGATATTGAAACGAAAAAAATCGAAATTCTCGACGAGGAGAAACGGATGCTCGATGACAAAGTGGAACCGAATAACGATCAAATTGGATTGAGTATTTTAGACTATTTAACTGTTTACGAAAGATATTCGGACGTGCTAAATGACACCGAACTGGCGAATCATATTCTACAAGATATGGACCGGGCCAAGGAGTATTTAAACATGAAATTAAATAAATTCTGGCTGGAGTTGGACGTGATGGAAGCCCCCAGTGAGTTTCTAGAAAAGAAAAACTATTATAAAACTAGAGAGAAGCCAACAGGAATCATGAACATCTTTTATGATTGGTACGAAAAATTAATTTGCAAACCAAACGAAGTGAATCTTGATGCAATTAAATCACAATTAGTGGAAATTATGAAGAAGGAACGGCGGTATTGGTTATTATTGTTACGAAGTTGATTGTATTATAAATAAATAATATTTTATACTTTATTTACTGCACTATAAATATAAATACATAATTCTAAACAAATATTTCTATTTAAAACATCCCTTTCTTTCTCAATCTCCTCCTATTCCTAATCTATTCCAGATACGAAGATGAAGCTTCCACCATTGGATTCAACAGAGATTCAACTACAATTACACTTATTTTTATTGCTCTCAATATTTCAAAAACTATAATAGTTACTTACTTGTTGTCTATATTATTGAATTCAATGTAGTTTTTAATATAAATATCCATAATTTCATCAATCATCTAGAAGATTCAATAATTAATTCTGTATACATAAATATGCCGATTAATCGTTAATTCATGAGTAATTAACAAAAGTAATTGTGTTAATTTTGGTTAAAAAGTGCCAGTTACCATCGTTACATTTCTGTAATGCGGGTTGCATGCAATCTGGCGCAACACAATTCAAAAATTCAAAACAATATGTAATTAACATAATTAATTAACAAAAATACCCTAAAATTGTGTCAAAAAATACGCTTTAATTAATAAAAATTGATTTGTTGCATTTTGATGCACTTCAAGGTATGAAATTATTTTTTACAGTTTCTTTCGCATTTTTCTCTGAATCTGGGCACATTTGGGTAAAATGTTTCAAATAAAACATTTTTCTTTTAATTTTCTCTACACCTTTTACTTGAAACATTTTTCTCTAAAACCCAAAATTTCAGCGTTCCAAAAATCGCCCGAAAAAGTGAAATATTTTCTGTAATAGTGAAAATTTTGGGGATTTCTCCCCAGAAGTCAGTAGCCCCATTGCCAAAGAAGCTGTATGCAGAATTTCAGCGCGATTTGGCGAAAAAACCATTTTTGGCCCAAAAAAATACCAAGGGGTTAGTCCATGTTTTTGTTTTGATTTTGGCGGGAAAATGTCGTCCAAAAATTTCTACGGGCCTTAGTTTTTGAGTAATTGCAGTTTAAAGTTACAACTATGTCCAATTTTGACGGCTGGTATCTCTAAAACCATAAGGGCTACAGAAAAATGTTAAATGTAGAATCGATAGATAATTTTGTTTTCTACAACTCGTCAATGTTAAGTTTTTCGCTATCTATTATAGTTTCCGAGATTTAAGCGATCTACAAGAATGCTTAGTTTAACCCTTATTGTACATGTATTTAAGGGTTAGAATGATGATTATTTTCTTTTGAGTTGTTGGCATATTTAACATTGGTACATTGATTACCGCTTCGTACGCCATCTCTGCAAATATGCGTGAACTACGATGCTCCATCATAGTTCACAGGTTTTTACACAGATGGTGCCAAACAAACTGTCACTTTTTAACCAAGATTAACACAATTAGTTTTGTTAATTACTCATGAATTAACGATTAATCGGCATATTTATGTATACAGAATTAATTATTGAATCTTCTAGATGCATTTTGATGTGTGATACATTAAAATTAAAGCTGTTATATGTGAGAAAACAGCTAATGAATATAGTGCTTTCAATTTGTACTCGGTTAAGATTTTTAAGTCTAGTAAATTAATCTGATCAGATATATCGATAAAATTATTGATATATGTATTTAAAACTATGGTGAATTTAATGGTGTAGATAAAAACTGTATAACTATTATGGTTTGTAAAATATAACTAAAAAAATGGTAAGAAACAGTAAATAAATATTTTCATGCCTTGAACTAAATCAAACTGAAACAAATCTATTTTTATTAATTAAAGCGTATTTTTTGACACAATTTAAGTGTATTGTTGCTAATTAATTACGTTAATTATATATTGTTTTGAATTTGTATAATTAGTTGCGCCTAATGCCTGCAACCAACGGTTCAATTCTGCTATGCGGGTTACATGCAATCTGGCGCAACACAATTCAAAAATTCAAAACAATATGTAATTAACGTAATTAATTAACAAAAATACACTTAAATTGTGCCAAAAAATACGCTTTAATTAATAAAAATTGATTTGTTTCATTTTGATACACTTCAAGGTATGAAAATATTTTTTACACATTCTTTCCCATTTTTCTCTGAATCTGGGCACTTTTGGGTAAAATGATTTAAATAAAACATTTTTCTTTTAATTTTCTTTACAACTTTTACTTGAAACATTTTTCTCTAAAACCCAAAATTTCAAAGTTCTAAAAATCGCCCGAAAAAATGAAATATTTTCTGTAATAATGAAAATTTTGGGGATTTCTCCCCAGAAGTCAGTAGCCCCAGTGTCCAAGAAGCTGTATGCAGAATTTCAGCGCGATTTGGCGAAAAAACAATTTTTGGCCAAAAAAAACATCAAGGGGTTAGTCCATGTTTTTGTTTTGATTTTGGCGGGACAAAAAGTTTCGAGTTAGGAACGCTATCCCCTTAATTCGGACCTGCAGATTCCGAAACTGGCGGCCAAAAATTTCTACGGGCCTTAGTTTTTGAGAAATCGCAGTTTAAAGTTACAACTTTGTCCAATTTTGACGGCCGGTATCTCGGAAACCAAAAGGGCTACAGGAAAATGTTAAATGTAGATTAGATAGATAATTTTTTTTTCTACAACTCGTCAATGTTAAGTTTTTCGCTATCTATTATAGTTTCCGAGATATAAGCGATCTACAAGAATGCTTAGTTTAAGCCAATGACCCTTATTGTAAATGTATTTAAGGGTTAGAATGATGAATATTTTCTTTTGAGTTGTTCGCATATTTAACATTGTTATATTTGCGCCATCTCTGCAAAAAGCCGTGAACTACGATGCTCCATCGTAGTTCAAGCGTTTGTGCAGAGATAGCGCCAAAACAATTTATTGAAAATAACATTTTTTTGATTGCTTAATAAATTATTTATTAATATAAAAAAATATTGTATAATTATGTTATTATATTGTATAAATATTCAGGTAAATAAAGCAGTAATAAATGAAATAATATACCAATAATTTAGTTTCTGACAGTTGTCGTCTGATTGTAAGGTTAGAAACATTGATCTGTTACTGTAATTTATAATGTGTTGCTGTTGAATTATAATAAATAAATAAATAAAAATGAGTAATAAAGAACTGCAGGACGAAGAACGTGAAGTATTGTTATCAATTTATGACGGCGATGAAGCCTTCAAACAACTTTCAGCCAATGTTTTCCAATATAAGGTACTTGAATTTTTAAGAAATTTGAATTCTTTCAAAGCATAATTATGTTAATAGTTTGGAGAACACGAACATATTAAATCGTTTCTCTTAGAGCTACAATGGGGTGACAATTATCCAAAAGAAAAACCTAGCGTCAATATGGACACATTTTACAACAGGAATTTGTAATATAACCAATGTTCTGTCTCTTTCAATAACTAATATATATCAATCTATCAATTTAGGTTGGATTCTGTAAAGAATAAAGTCATCGACCTCATTTCAAACGAAGCCGAACAGTATTTAGGTGAAGCAATGACATATTCTCTTATAGAATGTATCAAAGAAAAATACGAAGAGCTAATTGTTGAACAACCTGAAGAATTAGTGCAAGAAACTACCGAAAGTATAGAAAAAATAGATATTTCAAAGGTATGTTGCTTATTTTTCACATAAAAACTAATTTTGAAATATTATTTTGGTGTTAGGATGACAGTTTGGCCAGTAAAAAAGCCCCAAAGAAAGAACACTTGACGAAAGCTCAAAAACGTCGACAGTGGGATCGGGTTGAGTCAAAAGGTGAGAAAGCTCGTGGATGGAATTGGGTGGATATTGTTAAACATTTATCTCAAACTGGAGCAAAAGAAGAAACGTCTAATTGTGAAACAACTACTTGATATATACCGTTGTTGTAATTAATAAACAAATAAATTGATTTCAAAGTGTTTTATTTATCACTGTACAATTTTAATTCTTGCTAGTTTATTTAAACAGCTAAATGAATAAAACTGTAGATCCTTGTAATTAAAACTACGCAGAATCCAGTGGAAATGATCCCATTTCTGTAACTGAAATAGTTTTTCAACTTGGAGGTTATAAAAGTATTTGTATAATTAATACTACATAAAACTTAATAACAATATACAAACTTATGGTGAATTGATTGATTAGAGCCTGCATACCTAAATCGATAACAATAATATCAAATTAACTCATATTTCTTCATATAGTACAGAAAAACAATTATGTTCACTAGATGTTTTTATACATTCGGAAGAGTCAGAACGATAGATTTAAGTTCAATAATTACTTCTGCGTACATAAATAAATCGGTTAATTATTCATTATTGAGTTATTAAAGAAAATAAATTATATTCAAATAGGTTATTGGTAATTTTATTTAGAGATTGGTAATACTCTAAACACTGCATTGTATGTCTACCACTACGTTGAAATTAGCTGTCAAATATGTTATAATATATTATTTTATTTATTAAAACAGTAATTAAACTAAAATTTATACTGTATAATAATAATATTATGCTGTATTATTTTGTATTAACAAATAATTTATTTAGTAATTAATAAAAATGTTAATTTTATATAAATTGTTGTAACGGTAGATACTTGTTTTGGCGCCATCTCTGCAAAAACCCCTGAACTACGATGCTCCATCGTAGTTCACGCATATTTGCAGAGATGGCGCCAAAATAATGTGTCAATTTTCAATCTAAAATCAATGGTTTATTTTATTTAATTACTCAATAATTAATAATTATTGAATATATTTATATGTGTAGAAGTGATTATTGAAATTTAAAGGATCCTTTTAAGGGGCGATACATGAAATTTGATGTATTTAAATATACAAAAACAGCTGGAGAAAATTGTGTTTTCATTAGGTTGTTGTCTGAGGTTTTTATTTTTACAAAACTAATCTGATCAGATATTATAAGGAAAATTTGATTACTTGTATTTAAAAGTACAGGGAATTTAATGGAATTAGTCTCAATGAGCTAAGTGCTTTCGTTTTGAAGATATTAAAGATCAAATTTAACTGTTTTTAAAATAGTTTTATGGTAAAATAAATAACATTTAATGAAATACATGTTTATTTATTTATTATTCAGTAGTAACAGTTTTTTTCAGGCTTCCAAACACTTGATTCGGTACATCTTTCTCTACAACATCATCATTTTCATTATCATCATCTTCAATATCAATTTCATCCGGATTAACAACTTTATCAGCGTTCTGTCCTTGGGTTTCGCCCCGAACAAACATAATATTCTGATTCTGCGAGGACATCTCCATCGCTTTCGCCTCCAGCATCCTCATGCCATCCTTAGCACCAGGTGCCAGATCAGCTATGGTGCCGCTCGTAGAACCTCCTGAGATCATTTGGGCGGACATCATGTTGACCTGGGTGTTGTAGGTGGCTTGGACACTACGCTTGACCCGGAGCATCTCCCTCATAGTGTCCTCGTTGCCATGGGAGACCTCAAAGTCCTTCCACGAGCTCCAGAAGGTCGCGGTGACCCTCGGGTCGCAGATTTGTGCGCAGTGAGCATAAATAGCTCTTGCGCGATCGATTTCACCTAGTTTTGTTTCCATTTCGGCGAAACGTAAACACATTTCGCGACTGTGTTCTTCTGGCAGCACCTCGATCGCTTTCTCGTAGATCTGTCGAGTTCGAGGAATCCCGTAAATTTCTGCCGCGCGTTTTATGTAAATGTTAAACACTTGGAATTGTTCGTCGGGTTTGACGGCTTGGGTCGCTCGTTCATACACAGCCATCGCGTGTCTGGCGAGTCCGTAGTTCTCTTCCAGTTTCGCGTAAAGCAAATATAAGGGTTTTGCGAATTCCGACGGACAATCTTCCAAACATTGTTCAAATAAATCCCGCGCTCGCTCGAGTTTAGTTCCCGCGTAGCGCGATAAAAATTTCGTTAAATAAGTGTTCCAAATGTCGTAAACGTTCGGCCATTTAAATAGTGAAATGCCTTTTTCAAAAGCTCGGAACGCTTCTTCAAAATAATTATGTTCCTCTAGAAACAGCCCGTAATTCATTACAATCTGCGGCGTCGCGATTTTCAGGTCTAAAATGCGATCATAAACGGCTTTGCAGGATTTAAAAGTACCGAAACTCTCTTCCAAGTCCGCGTACATACTCCAGATTTTCAACGATTTGTACAAACGCATTTGAACGGTTTCGTTTTCGTCGTGATACGCGACTTTACGCGACGGGGGCGTAGTGGCTTTTTGCATTAGCTTCAAAGCTTGTTCGAAATTCTCTGCGCGAATTTCCATTTCGGCGAATTCGCACCAAATCGCCGCGAGCTCATCCACCCGAGAGAACTGAACCTCAGTAGCGCGATTCAAAACTAACCTGGCGTCATCGACTTGGCCGTTTCTTTCGTAAAACTTCGCGAAATCTACCCACAACGTGTGTAGTTTGCCGACAGCTAATTTCGGGTCAACTGTCTGCACCGCTTCGGTGTACGTGTCAATGATTTCATGGGGCTTACCTTCGTGCAGTTGCACTCGTTTATGCCACTCGTGAACATTATGAGGATTCTGACGCAATAAAACACTGTTTAACAACAATAAACGGCGTTCCATTAACAATTCAAAACGCGCTAAACGTAATTCCAAGTCGATGTCATCATCTTCAGAGGGTTTCTGGTTATTCGCGACCTCTTCCATGCGTTTGCTCAAGCTGAGCTCTTCGAATTGTGCGTACGCGTCAAAAATTTGCGTGAAATCTCGGACAGTTGTGACGGTTTGAATCGCTTCCTCGTAAATGTCTCTCGCGCGGTCAAACAGTCCGCTACGCACATAGTAATCCGCTAAACTATTCCACAATTTCCCGAGTTGATCCGTGTACCGACGTAATCCGCCGCGAATGATAGCATCCACATTTAAACTCCGCACTTTATCCGGATTTTTACACGTTAATTCGCACAATTCATTCCACAATTGGTGATTGGATTTGCCGTGTCGCGAAATAAAGTTTTCGTTGTTGACTATGGTTGCTAAGACAACGGCGGCCTCGTCCAGTCGGTTTATTTCTGTTAAATATTCAATGTACTCTTCGGCGTTCTCAGGAAATAGTTTTAAATAGCGACGGAACACTCGAATTGCAGTTTCCGGAATGTTGTGTTTGCGGACAAAGTGTAAATAAAGCGGCCAAATGCGGTGGTGTTGTGTTATGGGCAAAGAACGTAATGATCTGTCAAATACTTGACGCGTTCGAGTAATGACGCACTGATCTGTCAGAAATTTGCAATAATCCATCCAAATGCGAGGCATCTTATGCATAAACACCAAAGAACGTTCGAAAGCATTGTTCACCTCCTCGTATTCTGGGTCGGTAATTGTACGACCCTTAATTTGCTTCCTTCTTGTCTTTAAATAGTTGTACCAGAGTTTATACGAGCCTGGAAGCTCCTTTAAAGCTCGCTCGTAAATAATGTTGACTGCATGTTTCGGGGCAGTTTTCTTGTGCTCGATATATCTGAGCCAATGTTTTACAGAGTATGGGTTCCGAAGAATTTCTTCCTCATAGGGCAAATCTTCATCGGACTAAACAAACACAAAATTATCAATCATTTTATTTATAATGTATCAATTAAACTTACAAATATAATTTCGACGACTGGTTGATCTATTTTTGACATATTTAATTCAACGTTTCAGTAAAAAGTTGGGTTAACAACTTCCTTTAGCTGTACAACACTTTAAAACATTTAAAATATCTGTTTTTACAACTCAAATTAATTGTTTAAAACCTATTTATCACTTTTGTACTATTGTATTTATTTAATAATCAATAATATACAATAAATCGTAAAGAAAACGTTTGACGTTTATCAATCAAAACCAAGTACATAACCATAAGAAAACAGGAGTATATAAATAGCAATAAATTTGTAAATTTGAAATATTATGAAGTATTATTATAATATCTATTATTTAATAGTGAAAGAATAATTAATAAATTATTAAAAATAAATAAAAATAATGACGTTTGTTTTAGCGCCATCTCTTCAAATTGTCGTCAACTATAAACTTATACAAGTTCACTCGTTCTTGCAGAGATGGCGCGAAAGCTAACTGTGAGTAAGTCAAAATATTTTTGTTAATTATTCGTTTAATAACAATTAATAGATATATTTGTGTACATAAAAATGATTAATAAGATTTATAAAAACAATTTGATGTGTGACACATGAAAATAAATATTGTTATTGTTAAAAAAACAGCTAATTAAAACTGTGCTCCTGGAATGTTTTAAGTTCAGAGTTTATTAATTCTATATTTACGATTGGACTTCGCATAATTTTGTTACCGAACTACCAAAGTTGCATAGGTATTAATTAGCTAATTAATTTGTTATTAATTAAAACGTTTTCATACCCCTTAAATGCAGCAACCCACATTTCACTACTGTACGGCGGGTTGTATACATTAAAGGGATATTTTATTTATTTAATTTGTTTTTAACTGTTTATTAAAATATTTTAAGCAATATTTTCTGCAAATTATTTAATAAATATTACAAATATTATATGTGAATACTTTATTTTATTTAACCTACAAATTGTTTAACAGTTTGAACAATATTCGGAAACTTTTCTGCCTTGACAACTAAAACTCTTCTTTGAGGAATCATCTGCTTGTCATCTTCAGTCCAGGATCCGCCAACACCTGTATCTGACTCCTTTTCCACCGAAAACTCAAAAGATATTTCGCTATTCTTCGCGAAAATTTCTTCTTCCGCGTTCAAAAAAATTATCCCTTCATCTTGTTTCTCTTTGCTCAATTGTTTATAAGTCTTACAAATCATAATAAAATAATCAAAATTGTAGCTGGGATTCTTCTTTGCAATTCTCTGCAGCTCATTTTGTAAAGAATCCAGCAAAGGATCTGCAATTTTAGCTGGAATGTTGATGAATCGTTCGTTGAGTAATAAACTTATCTTATTGTTGTCATCTGTCAAAATGGTGTTTAATTGTTGTTCTATTGTCTTTTCTGCGTGTTTATTCGCCAAAGTTTTCAACGTGGCGTAAATTTGTTGAACGCATTCGTTGGTCTATAGAAAAATAAGTTAATGTTGTGCAAAGTTGTGCAAGATGTACACTTACCTTGTTTGCAGTTAAATTCAGGGCTGTAGTTACCCCGAAAACATCATTGTTGTTTGTTAAATCATCATCTTCATCGTCATCATCATCCATGCTTTGTTTCAAGACACTCCCGATCCCCTGTTGCGCTATAATCATATCACTCAATTGAGTCAAATTTATATGAGCTTTTAAGAATAACTGCTTGAGTAATTGCTGTATTCCGTGGTAATCAGAAGCATCTGGATTTCTACCCTCGAAATCTGCCTCTATAGTCTGTACAAATTAATTAATTAATTAATCATAAAAATACAGGTTAGTTTTATCACTTACCGTATCAATATCCATATTTTCAGATTCATTTTCAGACGCGCTGGATTCAGATTTTTGTTCCACAGTACGCTTCTTACGTGGTCCAGCCATTATATTAGATAGTTTTAATAATTAAAACGATTTGAATTGCACGTGTATTGTGTATATAACCTCAAATTCGAATTTGACACACGAGAACAATGTTTCCAATAGTACAAAAATAAATATGAGATTGTGTCACTTTTTTGGGTTGGCTATTAATTATTTTTTAAATATAAATCTGGATTAAATCGCTTTAATAGACATGTAAATGCATTTAAATAAACAAATAAAATCATTTTATATTTATTATAGTGATATATTTCAAATTACAATCAATTCAAATAATCTATATGACAGTTGAATACAAGGGTCAAGTACCACTTGAAAATTAATCAATTTATAGTATTTTACACAATATTTTACCGTATTTTTACTAATATAGTGACTAGAAATGTTTAAACAATCTTGCTGCACGTTTATGGTATGTAACAACAATTACAAATAGACATATTTAATATTTTCTTGAACCAATTTTTAGGTTATATTGCTATATATTTTACAATCATGTTTAAGTGAAGAATTACCCGAAGAATGGATAGATCCGTACGATATGACTCCATCAAAAGATTATTTACAATTTTCAGATAGTATTTCATCAATGCACACCCGTTTAGTCAATAAAAACAACGAGAAACCAAGTTGTGATTCCGGAAACAATTTAGCAGAGCTTTACTTGCGTAGAACGATCAATATGCTTTTGAATTCGGTCCATGAAGACTTTATAGATCCCGATTTATATAGCGGACACTTGTTTTTCAAAATTGATGCCGAGAAATACGCGTTTTTAAAGAGTTTCGGTGATGGCGTGTCAGATTACGACTTGGAGAAAATCGACAAAATTTTAGGTGACATTTTGAACAAACCAACTCATAAACATTTACAAGAATACCTCGAGAGTTGGTTTCACAAGTCTTTGAACATTATTTTAAGTCGGGAAGGGATCATTTGTATTATAATCGCTAGTTATGTGTTCGTTATTTTCAAATTGTTCCACACAAATTTGTATTCGAGGCGAGTTGTCAAATTTTTGTTAATAAACTTTTTTTTGTTTGATTTTATTTTTACTTGGGTGTTTTTGTATAAGGTAAATGTTGAAACTTATCAATTGGCGATGGTTTTCAGGGTTGAAATGTTTTAGAAAGCCCAAAGTGAAGATTTGGCAAATAAAATTAAATATAAAGATATTCCAATTGAATGTGATCCTAAAAACATGAATTCTTTCCAATTTTTAGCCAATATTTTCAGTAAGTCTCTAAAATATTTATTGTAAAAGTATTGTTATGCGTTTCGTTGTCCTTTAGGTAGAGAAGATGAATGCAAGAAACATTTTGAAGTCAAGTACAATGATTTTTTCTATAAAGTTACTCCTGGGACTGTTTTGACTGAAATGTTCGCTCGAACCATTCAATATCCAGCAAAATCGATTGGAAAAGCTTTTGGAGAACTTTCTTTTGGAATTTATGGTAAAATAATCATTTGTTTTGTTTTTATTTCAGTTGTTTAGTTACTTTTATTGCAGATTCGTTACCAATTGGACTAAACTTTATTTTAACGCCCATTTTAGTTGTTTTTCTTTTAAATAAACTATTTAACTTTATTTTTATGTGTTTATATCTTAAAAATAACAATAATACAAATATCTATTGCTTTAGATGTCTACGAACTATTCAAAATCAATCTATAATTAATTAATTTGTTTTAGATTCTTTCCCTTGGCCTTTAAATATAATAATACTTCCAATTGGTTTATTATTCTGTTGTGTAATGACCTGTATTATAATTTCTTTAATAGTCGGTAAACCAATGAAATTTAACTTTTTCCATTTGATCTCATTTTCGTTCGGTGGCGAAACTTATACCAGAAACCAACAAGACACTATTTCCGGAAATAATTTAGAAAGATTGTTAAATATTACACAAAATCAACGACAGTTTATCGAATTAGTCGAAGAAATTCCACAAAGAAATGTTGAAAAAGTGCCGTTAAAGCAAATTAAAGACGAGAAAACTGATACAAATGAAGAAACTATAAAGAATGAAGAAAGTCCAAAAGAGATAGAAGAAACTGTGGAAAAACTTGAAGATAAAGTTGAAATTGGAGCTGGAGATACTAAATAATTGTTTATTGTAATTATTTGTGATACATTTTATGCTTTTATTAATTAATTTTGTACTAATTATTTACATAATAAAGTTATAATAACAATTCATGTGATTTTTCTATGCCCACATCTCCAGGTGTAGAACTCCAAAACTATTACAGATACGAAGATAAGGCTTCCACCATTGAATTTTGCAGAGTTTAATCTATAATTTGACTTATTTTTATTTATTAATACACTGTAATAAGTAATTAATATTGAAATAAAAACTGTGATATAAAATTCCAACCTCGAAATGTTGATTTATATATGACCCTCAGTCATTCAAAAATTATAATAGTTATGCATTTGTTGTGTGTATCATTGAATTCAGTGTAGTTTTAAATATAAATATACATTATTTCATCCATATATCTGTTCAGATTAATTCAATAAATCTAAAAATGTGAACTGAAAATAAATTAGAAGCACTTTATTCATTAGCTGTTTTCTCACATACAACAGTTTTGATTTGAGTGTTTCATACATCAAAATGCTTTTTTAAGGTTTAATAATTAATTCTGGATCCATAAATATGTCGATTTATTAAGAATTAACGAGTAATTAACGAAAATAAATAAGTAATTCTAGATTGGAAAGATGCCATCTCTGAAATTATCCTGGAACTACAAAGTTTATATGTCTACCACTATGTTAAATAAGTGTGCAAGTAAGTTTGTATAATAAATTATTTTATTTAATACACATGTAATTACACTTAAATTTATTAAATATAATTATGATATTACATTGTATTTTTTTTATATTAACAAATAATTTATTTAATAAGCTATAAAAATAGTAACTGTACAAGAATTGTTGTAATGGTACGATGCTCTATTGTAGTTCACAGATATTTGCAGAGATGGCGCCAACAATAACTGTCATTTTCTAATCTCAAATTACTGATTTATTTTCGTTTATTACTTGTTAATTAGCAATTAA
The DNA here is from genome assembly GCA_963942605.1 of Poecilus cupreus. NCBI lineage: Eukaryota > Metazoa > Arthropoda > Insecta > Coleoptera > Carabidae > Poecilus > Poecilus cupreus. The sequence goes on from OZ012713.1 coordinate 42,083,919, forward strand.
TCGATATATTTATATATGCAGAAAAGATTATCGAGTCTTATACAATCATTTTGATGTATAACACATGAAAATTAATACTGTTATATGTGAGTAAACATTTTATGAAAATATGTCTATCAATTAGGTTTTGGTTCAGATTTTTAGGTCTAGCAAATTAATTTAATCAGATATATCAATGAAATTATGGATATTTGTATTTAAAACTACATTGAATCTAAAGGTACAGATAGAAGTAGCACAACTATTGTGGTTTTTAAAATATTGAGGGTCAAAAAACAATCAACATTTGATATTGGGAATTTATTATCATAGTACATTAATTATTTATTACAACTTATAAACAAATATTAAATAAGTCAAATTATATATAAAATGGAACTATACTTATGTTTGAAAAGTTTAGAAGTAAATAAGTTATTCATAAAACGTTAGCAAAAACTGTGTAAAAGTTGGAAATGTATCATAGAAATGTCAAATACATGAAAATATAGTATTTATTGTTAAAAACTTGACAAATTCATTAATAATTTATAAATAATTCTTTTGTATATAGCGGGGTAGAAATGTCTTCTCATTTAGTGTAGTACTTTGCTGCAAGAGGGTCGTACATAGGCGTGTTGATAAATATTTTTAAATTTGAGTAAATTCGCATTCAATATTATTAATCATGTCTCTAAATGAAGTAAGTATGATTAATTATGAGAAATATGTAATTTGCTACGTAATATTTTATAGAAATTCAACGTAGCAGCCGACAAAGTTAGAAAGTTTTCAAAGAAACCTGAAGAAAAAGATCTTTTGGAACTGTATTCTCTTTATAAACAATCAATGTTTGGCGATTGTAATACAGGTGTGTAATGCAATGAATTATCTGTATTTGTTTAGTGAATACTCTTTGAACTTGATCAATATTGACTCAAGATAATTTTTTGCAGCCAAACCTTCCGATGCTGAAGGAAAAGCGAAATGGGAAGCATGGAATAGCAAGAAAGGTTTGGCACAAGACGCTGCAAAAACGGCATATATCAACAGAGCAAATGCTTTGTTGCCAAAATATGCCTAATTCACGACAACAATCACTATAATTTATATTTATTCGTGCTTTGTAATCACTATAATAATTTGTTGCTATTTATCTTTAAATATATTTATTTTTTATTTAATTCGGTGACTTTGAAAAAATGGCTACACCTGTGTATTTATTTTGGGATTTATAATCACGTTTTGTCCACATTGATTGATTGTAATCTATTACTTGAACTGTATATTATTCAATGTCAATAAAATGATAAAAATATAGAACTTTGCCCTTGATTCTACGGCTATGGCATCCTTTCCACCACTTTATTTCTAGTTGGAGTCCAATAAATACACAAGAAGCATTGTCATTCTTTGATAAGTCGTTTTCCAGTTAAATTGTACGAATATATTTCGTATATTTAGTATTTCTACAGTTTAAACCGTAAGTAACTACAAATTGTCGAGTTTTGTATTAAAATTCGAGTCATTCCCGGTTTTTTTTTTTTATAGTTTTTAATTGTTTTGTTACAAGACTATACATTTCTAATCACACCATACCGCCTTTATAGATAAGAAATAAGGTATTTGTACTTTTTTTAAAATCAGTAATGACATTGTAAGGTTATATTTAAATGATTGTATCCGTGACATAACAGTTTTTGCATTTTTCTAACTCAATCCCGTTCCTTTTCCAGAAACAAGCGGTCAGCCATGTCTCTAGACGAGGTAAGTTTAATTAACAATTATATATAATTAAAACTAACAATTATTTTGACAGCGTTTCAATAAAGCCGCCGAAGATGTCAAAAAATTGAAATCTTCTCCCAGTAATGATGATTTACTGGAAATTTATTCTTTATTCAAGCAAGGCAGTGTTGGTGACGTGAATACTGGTTGGTTTTGAATTAAATGCTAATTGTTTAATTATTATTTTAATTGTTTCGTTGTATAGCTCGGCCAGGGATGCTGGACATGAAAGGAAAAGCAAAATGGGATGCCTGGAACGCCAAAAAGGGCACAACTCAAGATGCAGCGAAAGAAGCTTATATTGCTAAAGTACAAGCTTTAGTTGACTCTGTTGGTTTGGCTTAAAAAGTGTTTTACTATTTCTATGTGATTTTATGTTAAAAATTTGTATTTGGATTTATAATAAGTAATAAAATAATCATTACAATTTCTACTTGAAACTAGTGTATGATTGATTTATTGTCCTTGAAAGTGTCATTGATTATTTATTGCAAAAACATGTTTAACTTGTGAAATTACAACTATAATTACTGTGAATATATTTGTGAAATTAAATAGAATATTCAAAGTCTGTTTTCACAATTGTATTCCTCATAGTTTAATTACTAAATTACCATAATGCCATCGACATTGATAGCTAATTAACTTAAAAAGAATTTGAAATTATTTGAAAACGCCTGCTATTCAGCAACCAACATTACTTCCAGTGCTTCAAGTATCATCTATGTAAAAACTTTAAACTGTCATAAATATTGTTTAAAACTTAGATAATTATTTCTGCAACCATAAATATAACTATTAATTGATAATTCACGCGTAATTAACAAAAATAAATAAGATATTCTAGGTTCAAATATGACAGTTTGTTTTGGCACCATCTGTGTAAAACCCTGTGAACTATGATGGAGCATCGTAGTTCACGCATATTTGCAGAGATGGCGCACGAAGCGGTAATCAATATGCCAATGTTAAATATGCCAACAACTCAAAAGAAAATTATCCTCATTCTAACCCTTAAATACATATACAATAAGGGTCATTAGCTTAAACTAAGCATTCTTGTAGATCGCTTATATCTCGGAAACTATAATAGATAGCGAAAAACTTAACATTGACGAGTTGTAGAATACAAAATTTTCTATCTATTCTACATTTAACATTTTCCTGTAGCCCTTTTGGTTTCCGAGATACCGGCCGTCAAAATTGGACATAGTTGTAATTTAAAAATGCGATTACTCAAAAACTAAGGCTCGTAGAAATTTTTGGCCGCCAGTTTCGGAATCTGCAGGTCCGAATTAAGGGGATAGCGTTCCTAACTCGAAACTTGTTTACTCCCCAAACTAAAAACGAAAACATGGACTAACCCCTAGATGTTTTTTTTGGCCAAGAATGGTTTTTTCGTCAAATCGCGCTGAAATTCTGCATACAGCTTCTTTGGTACTGGGGCTACTGACTTCTGGGGAGAAATCCCCGAAATTGTCATTATTACAGAAAATATTACACTTTTTCGGGTGATTTTTAGAACGCTGAAATTTTGGGTTTTAGAGAAAAATGTTTCAAGTAAAAGTTGTAAAAAAAATTAAAAGAAAAATGTTTTATTTGAAACATTTTACCCAAATGTGCCCAGATTCAGAGAAAAATGGGAAAGAAACTGTAAAAAATAATTTCATACCTTGAAGTGCATCAAAATGCAACAAATCAATTTTTATTAATTAAAGCGTATTTTTTGGCACAATTTAAGTGTATTTTTGTTAATTAATTACGTTAATTACATATGGTTTGAATTTTTGAGTTGTGTTGCGCCAGATTGCATGCAACCCGGACAGCAGAAATGTGACGTGGGTTGCAGGCATTAGGCGCAACTAAATATACAAATTCAAAACACTATATAATTAACGTAATTAATTAACAACAATACACTTAAATTGTGTCAAAAAATACGCTTTAATTAATAAAAATAGATTTGTTTCATTTTGATTTAGTTCAAGGCATGAAAATATTTTTTTACTGTTTCTTACCCATTTTTTTAGTTATATTTTACAAACCACAATAGTTATACAGTTGTTATCTATACCATTAAATTCACCACAGTTTTAAATACATATATCAATAATTTCATCGATATATTTGATCAGATTAATTTACTAGACTTAAAATTCTGAACCGAGTACAAATTGAAAGCACTATTTTCATTAGCTATTTTCTCACATATAACAGCTTTAATTTTCATGTATCACACATCAAAATGCATCTTGAAGAATCAATCATTAATTCTGTATACATAAATATGCCGATTAATCGTTAATTCATGAGTAATTAACAAAACTATTTGTGCTAATTTTGGTTAAAAAGTAACAGTTTGTTTTGGCACCATCTGTGTAAAAACCTGTGAACTATGATGGAGCATCGTAGTTCACGCATATTTGCAGAGATGGCGCACGAAGCGGTAATCAATATGCCAATGTTAAATATGCCAACAATTCAAAAGAAAATAATCATCATTCTAACCCTTATATACATATACAATAAGGGTCATTGGCTTAAACTAAGCATTCTTGTAGATCGCTTATATCTCGGAAACTATAATAGATAGCGTAAAACTTAACATTGACGAGTTGTAGAATACAAAATTTTCTATCTATTCTACATTTAACATTTTCCTGTAGCCCTTTTGGTTTCCGAGATACCGGCCGTCAAAATTGGATATAGTTGTAATTTTAAAATACGATTACTCAAAAACTAAGGCTCGTAGAAATTTTTGGCCGCCAGTTTCGGAATCTGCAGGTCCGAATTAAGGGGATAGCGTTCCTAACTCGAAACTTTTTTACTCCCCAAACTAAAAACGAAAACATGGACTAACCCCTTGATGTTTTTTTTGGCCAAAAATGGTTTTTTCGCCAAATCGCGCTGAAATTCTGCATACAGCTTCTTTGGCAATGGGGCTACTGACTTCTGGGGAGAAATCCCCAAAATTTTCACTATTACAGAAAATATTTCATTTTTTCGGGCGATTTTTGGAACGCTGAAATTTTGGGTTTTAGAGAAAAATGTTTCAAGTAAAAGGTGTAGAGAAAATTAAAAGAAAAATGTTTTATTTGAAACATTTTACCCAAATGTGCCCAGATTCAGAGAAAAATGGGAAAGAAACTGTAAAAAATAATTTCATACCTTGAAGTGCATCAAAATGCAACAAATCAATTTTTATTAATTAAAGCGTATTTTTTGGCACAATTTAAGTGTATTTTTGTTAATTACATATTGTTTTGAATTTTTGAGTTGTGTTGCGCCAAATAGCGTGCAACCCGCATAGCAGAAATGTAACGTTGGTTGCAGGCATAAGGCGCAACTTAGTATAAAAATTCAAAACAATATATAATTAACGTAATTAATTAACAAAAATACACTTAAATTGTGTCAAAAATACGCTTTAATTGATAAAAATAGATTTGTTGCATTTTGATGCACTTCAAGGTATGAAATATATTTTTTTCTCTCAATGTCATTGCAATAGTTGTACCCTTTAGATATTTGTCTCTGGCTGTGACGCCGAAAACACCTGTTGTTTAATAGCTATGTGCACCCCCGCTAATGTTGGTTGATTTATTAACGTTCTAGTACATTATTTGTTTATTTAAGTAATTATTACTTAAGAACATCGAAATGTCTGTTGAATCGTTTGCAGGTGAAATAAAATACAGTATTCACATGTAATGTTTATTAAATAATTTACACAAAATATTGCTTAAAACACTTAAATAATTAATTAATAATCCAGAATACAGTCAAATTAAAATAATAAAGCTGCAAATACGACTAGACATTAAATATTTACATCGATTAGTTTTTGAACAACTACACATCGAAAGATTGAGATTCTAGGTTGAGCTGTAACTGAAAAAACAATTTCATACTTTCTCGCTTTCCAAACTATACTTCGGCGGCGGAACCGGAAACGTATTACAAACCAATGCTTCCGTATCCGCTAGATCACTCGGCGGAAGTACTTCCCGTTTTTCCGAAGCGAATATCAACCAAATGCCCAACAAAACTGCCAATAAAATCGCGCTAATCAACATCCAACGAGGAATACCGGAATTACGAGAAGCACAATCCAACCAATCACCGGACGATTGATATTGTTTCACCGTCATATCCGGTGGAATACCAAAATTATCTCCATCTGTGATTGGCATGGTGCGAATATGCGTTTCCGGGATTTTATACTCGACGCTGTAGCCCAAATCGAGTTGTCTGCGGAGCCCTGGGTCTGCTAGAATGTCTAAATCTACCTGATCGATGTCTGGCTGAATTACCATCACGTTATTTTGTCCCTCTTGTTCAATGTACAACACGAAACCTTTAGATAGCTCAGACTGGAATTCAAAGTTTGTGAATTGTTTGTAGATTTTGTGTAAATAAGTTTGGTTACCTCTCGTTTTTTCTGCATTTCGCTACAACCGAATTTGCACGCCTCGAAATCTGGGGAACCGTACGCTTCAATACAAGCTGAAACAAATATTTTTAAACATTTATAATACAATTCTAGAATAAAACTTACAAGAATGACAATCATTTTTTGATTTGTTAAGTTTTAAATCGCCTTTTGCATCGATTATGTTAAATAATCGACAGCCCCTCTGACAAACAACATTTGCTTCGTTAACCTAAAAAATTTTTGACATTTTTGTTGAAATTCTTACAAATTTCATTAATAAAACAGTTTAGTTATACAACAGATAATATATTTATGTTTTATTATACGTACCAGAGGTATGAGAAAAAAATTATCGGCACAAACATTTTTACATTGATCATGTTTCACATTCAAGTCTTTTGCGAATGTGATCTTTAATAAATATACAAATATAAAGCACAAAAACGATTTGTGCCTCGACATTTCTATTTTCTAGTAGCTTTAACTATAATAAAAGCTATTTTTTTGGTAAAGCTACTCGTAGACTGTCAAAAGCTAGATAGAGACAACGCTATATGAGTGGAACGCGAATGACAAGACAAGAAGATTATTGATGTTTTTCATGGAAACAAGGAAACACGACATATTTAATTAAAATTGTATTTATTATTATTTATTTATTATTCTCTTAATTGTACACCATAAATTGTTGTTTATTACAAAACACAAAAGAAAAATATATTTACAGCTTATACAAATTATAGGTTAGATGATTTCTTCAATAATATCACTTAATTTGCTGGTTTTTTCCATCATTTCCCTTAATTTTCGTTTCTTTTATAATAAAATAGTTCAAAATGTATAAAAACTAATTGATAACCTATATCACTTTTCACTAGTTGTTTTGAACTTATTACAAGTGTCAAATTTAATGTTTCACACATCAAAACGATTGTATATAGATCAATAATCAATTATTCACACATAAATGTGTTTATTTATTAGTAAATTTCGAGTAATTAACGAAAATAAAACAATAAATTTGAATTGTAAAGTGACAGCTGACTGTAGCGCTATCTGTGTAAAATTGCGTGAACTACGATGAAATACTTGCGGTTAGTGACATTAAAAAATCAATTTTTACATTAAATTAAATTTCCATTTAATTATTAACAATCATATTTATGAGTGTTTATTTGATTAATTAATTTAAAATATTAATTGATGAGCGTTTAAGAAATATGTCACTTGTTTACCGGAAGTACTTTATCGTAGTTCATGGATATTTTCAGAGATGGCGCCAAAAAACTGTCAATTTAAAACTTAAAATTACTGAATTATTTTCGTTAATTACTCAATAATTGGTAATTATTGAACATATTAATGAGTGTGGAAGTGATTATTGAAGTTTCAACAATGATTTTGAGGGGTGATACATCAAATTATGAGCTGTTAAATATGAGAAAATTTTGGATTGTTCCCGTGTCAGAGTTTTATGTCTAGCAAATTTATCTGTTCAGATTTATTGATGAAATTATAGACATTTGCTTTTTAAAGTGCGATGATTCCAATATTTCAAACCGCAGTTGCCTAATTTAATTAGTTTCCAAGATATTAAAGTTCAAATATGAGCATTTCGCTGCAACTGAATTTACAAACATATTTAATTATAATTGTTTATTTAATTATCTCCTTAATTGTACACCATAAATTGTTGATTATTAAAAGACAGAAGAGAGAAATAATATTTACAGCTTATAAAATATTTGTTTGATTATTTTTTTGAAGATCCAAAGCCTGAAAAGCCCATAATAGCACTTAATTCATTCTTCTGGTCAGTGGTTTCTTCCATCATTTCCTCTAATTTCCGTTTCTTTTCATTTCTCTTCTCCCTGCGATACTCTTTTAATCGTTCCTCTTCCTCGGCTAGTTCTTGCATTCTAGCATTCATGTCGTATTCCTTCTTTTTCTCTTCCATTTTCTTTTTATTTTGCTGAAAACGCTGCTTGACCTGGTCGAGAGTGCTTCGTTCTATCCGCATGGACATGCCCAGATTCCTCTGATGCTTTTTGCCATTGATGTGATCAAGAAAATTGATGGAATCTTTGACGACACAATCACAAACATTGCAATAGTAGCCCCCGGATTGACTTGTGGGTGTATTTTTGTTAATGACAACACTTTTACCCAATTTCGAATCGAGGTCGACTTTGTATTCGCGTTGTTTGAGAAGTTCTCGTTTGACTGGTGGCCCTTTTTTACCTGATTCCTCATCGTCTTCGTCTTCTGCTTTCAGTCTTTCTGCTGCGAGACGTTCGTATTCTTCCCTGTCCCATTTTCGACGATGATCGTCTGGTCTCAGCGACATTTTTCGGTATAAACAAAGATCTGTCAACTGTCAAACAATATAACCTTTAGATTATTATTATTTGGACATGCAAAAATATTTATTTATTCACTACAGCATGTTTATTTATTGTTTTATGGTTGATTAATAATTAATACTTACTTGTTAACTTGTTGGTATAAATTTAAATAATTTATTAAAAGTGTGTTTCGTTTTGTGACGATTCAACTGACGGTTGTAATCTAAAATGGCTGCTGCTGCTGATGAACTATGTGAGTACCTCAAAAAATATTTTAATTACACTTGTAATAATAATTATTATATTGTAACAACTATTCAAAACTATTATTTAATGTTTAGAGATTGTTTATTAATTTATATACAGTTCTACATGAATTAATTTATGTGTAAATCTTCGGCTGGAAAAGTGCCTGTCATGATGAAAAAATACTTAATTTTCAGTGTTACTCGAACGAGTTTTTCTACGAATTGGTTCAGCAGACACCGATGAACAACTACAAAATGCAGTTTCAAAATTTTTACCACCTGTTTTACTCAAACTGTCATCTCAACAAGAGGGCGTCCGGAAAAAGGTTTCAAACGTCCTCAAATAATAAAACAACCACTAATAATTTATTTTCAGGTTATGGAGTTACTTGTACACATAAATAAACGTATTAAAAGTCGTCCTTTAGTGCAACTACCTGTTGAAGCACTTTTATTGCAATATCAAGATCCTTCTGCAAGTTCTTTTGTTACTGTAAGTTTATTTGTTACTATAACAACATTACAACTTTCACACACACATTGTTTATTGTAGAATTTCACTATTATTTATATTAAATTGGGGTTTCCACGATTACCAATTGATAAACAAGCGGAATTAGTTCCTTCGGTGTTAAATGCATTAGAAGCGAAACCACAATCACATCAGGACAGTCTTTTGATGTTGATTATACCATTATTGGGACAAGTGGCTGTACCAACTGATCCGGACAAAAGAACATCGTTGTTTGGACTAAATGAGAAGCCTCATGTTGCTAAGCAACTGGCTGGGTTGATGCTAGACATGCTTTTGTTACCCTATGGGTGAGTTATGTTTATTTTATTATTTGTGCGGCTCTCATTTTATTTTTTCCAGTTCAACTGCTCAAAGCCCTCAACAAGAAACCCCACCGGGTGCTCCGGCCGTGTTTCCTACGCCTCCTGGAATGTCTCCTTACAGCTACCGGCGCGTGACCGGAGGATCATCGACTCCGGGCGATTCACCCGGAGTCCCATTACGGCCCGATCAACTGGAACAAGTCAAACTAGGTATTGTGAGGTTTCTAGCTGGGGGAATTTACTCCGACGCCGATGTCTTGGTGCACCTGGTGGTCGCTGCCGCTGATACCAGGTTCAGTGTTGCCAATCTCGCTGATTTGGAGCTTAAGAAGGTCGTGGGGTAAGTTTTACACTTCTCCAAAGAATTTTTTAACTTGTATTATGAAATATTTTGTTGTTTACTTGGGGCGAAAACAAATGAGCTGTACATTAAAATATGTAGAATTTTATGTTGTACAAAATCAATTATAATTAATTAATATTTGAAACAATTAATAAAAACTAATAATAAGTTGAACGCAACCAAAGTGACATTTGTGTATTGCGGGTTGCATGCCACCAGGCGTATTTTTTATTAAAAAGCTTTAAATTATGTCTAATTATTGTTATTTTTTAACGGGGATGTACTTAAATTGTATTAAAAAATCGTATTTGACAACTAACAATGAAAATTGTTGCTATGATGTCTCAACAAATTTATTTTTACATAGCAACTATTTTAGTTTTTTCACTAATTCTTCAATAAAAATCATTGAAAATATAGTTTAAGTTGTAGTGTTTTGGTGTATTTTGCAGAAGTCTGGATTGGAACTCATCAGTTTTGGCGACACCGTTGTACCGTTTATTTTTGGGCAGTCAAGGAAATGTTAAACCAGAAAATAAGAAGACGCCGGCCAGTACCAGGATCCGTTTGAAGCTTCTGCATTATTTGTGCCGTGTAACCGGGGCTGGTTTTGTAATTCCGCCGTGTATTCAGGTGAATATGAGTTGCAATTGCAGATTTGGCATTTAAAATTGTTTTTCTTAGGTCGTTTTTGATTCACTTTACGGGTCAAATACAAACACTAAACTTAAAAGTCTGGCTTTAAGTTTTACTACAAATATTATTCAACAGTAAGTGTTGTATTATTTATTATAATTGCAATGTTGTTATCAATCTATTAATTGACTAGAGCTGATATAAATTGTTTGGAGCCGGTTGGTCGATTACTTCTGTGTGGGTTGACAAAACTGACGGAAGAGGGTGAACCGGTCCACCAATCACAAGCCTACGTCATTTTGGGGCTTCTGGGGCGAAGACTCCCAGCTCTGTTCACCAATGACCTGGGATTGTTGGAAACTTTGTTCAAGAAACTTGTTTCTGAAACACCGGATGTTCGACTACAAATACGGTAAATAATAACTGAATATCTCTGAAACTATGAGATATTTGTGAATTTGTTTCAGGGAAGGAATGTTAAACCTGGTGTCAGCTTACAAATATCAAAGCTCAACGGACCAATCACAAATGATGTTGCTGCACTCATTGTTGAGTCAGTTTATGGATTGCGACGAATCAATCGTTCGATTTGTCGCCACGCGGTTCATGGCCAGTGTTTTTGCTCCGGATCACGTTCAGAGCAAATATCTGCTACTCCTCGCTACTGGAGACAAGTAACGAACGACTTATTTATTGTCCAAATAAATATTTATTGATGGTTTTGTTGTATTTAGCAAAGATGAAGTGACGTCAGAAGCTTTGAAAGCTCTGTACGGCTCGATTCACAAACACGAATTCAGTTCGGAAGAGCAAATCAAACAGGAGCAAAGGAAAATACGTTTGCCGGTTTTTCGCGAGTTTATGTCTTATGTCTTCAGCGAATCCAACTCTAGGCTGGAGAAATCTTCGAAATGTTTCTCACAGGGCAATCATGTACTTCCGTTTCCGCCTGGGGTCTACAGAGAGGTAACATTTACTAAACAACACACTAGAAATTGTTTTAATAACTTTTTATTTCAACAGATTTTAGTTTATCTACGTCTGTGTTTAATCAAAGATCTAGACGTGCCTCATACTAGGGAAGTTAGTCGACATCCTAATGAGTTCACGCCGATAATTGCGCAGCATCTGCAAAGCTATCTCAGCGATAGCGACAATGTAGAGAAAAGCCCATTGTTGCAATATTTACACATGGTTAAACAACTGTTACGAGCTCAACCAAGTAAGTGTGTATCTACGAAACTACACTAAATATTGAGATTCTGTTCACAGCTTTGAATTCTGCATTTAATTAGTGTTTGTCCCGAGTTTCATTAAAATCGGTTCGTTAATTCACTTGTTATTAATTAAAATGTGCAACAATACAAATAAATACGCCTTGTGTGCTGCAACCAGCATGACATGCATGTAAAGTTGGTTGCTGGGTGTGTAGGGGTATTTTATTAAAATTTACTAGATTTCTAGTGGTGTATCTTTAAAACTAGACGAAATATTTTGTTTATGTCTTCATGTATAGATTCTTCACGGTTTGTTTACTATTTGTTCTAAGTTTCATTCAAATCGGTCGGTTAATTAACATTCGATTGATTAAAATATGAAAAGAACAACAATGGAACATTTAATTTAAAATGCTGTTGTTTATGAATATTTTTGTTTGTGTTTGAGGTGTGGAGACAGTGTGTTGTCTTGTGGAGTTGGTTGGGTGCGTTCCCACACTTCATAAACTATTACTGGATGACTTGAAATGGATCCGAGAGCTTTTAAGCTCCACCAAAGAAGAAATCCGGGAGTACGCCTCTGTTTTATACGGAATCATCACCGCCCATGCTCTCTCCGATGCGGATTTCTCCGAGTCCGTCCGGGATTTGATCCGCGGAACAGAGAACAACAAGTATTTAGAAACTCAACATGGAAGTTTACTGGGGGCGAGTCATTCCGTCGAGCGAAGAATTATGATCCAGAAAAATGATTTCAACAACTTGAACGAGTGGGAAACTTATAAGAACTGCGTCAGTGTAATTTGTACTTTCCTGACGCACCAAAACCCGCTGCTGATCTCGAGCGCCTGCGTGTCTCTGGGACTCCTGGGGCGTTCTGCCCCCCTGCCACTACCTGACAACAATCCAGACAACAACACAACGGTTGCAAGTAAACTGGCAGTCGTTGAGCTGCTGTTGCAGATCATGAACAATGTTAAATTGTCGGCGAAGGTTCGGGAGAGGGCTGCGAGAGCCCTAGGGCTTCTCTGTGTTGGGGAGATGTTCCCACATACGAGACAAGTTCTAGAGGGGCTACTAAACACCGCCAAAGAGGTACAGTATTACCGAAACAATTCTACAACACTTTAACAACAAATTCCCCCAGACGAAAGATGTAGAAGTCCACTTCACAATTGGCGACTCGCTGGTGATGTGTGTTCAAGGAATGTGGAGCCCCGAGGGCAGAGACCCATGGAGCACTCCAGCCAGTGAACATGAGCCCCATGGGGCGATGCTAGACGCCCCCCAAGACGATAACCTGTCTTGGTTGGTAGAAGAATTATTGAAGACAGTTTCTCAACCGCATCCTAATGCTAGACAAGTTAGTAGACCACTAAAGTTAGTAGAGCGGTCCTAAATATTATTTTTATGTACAGGCGAGCTCAATCTGGCTTTTAAGCCTTTTAAAAAAATGTTCCGACCGGGAACCAATCAAAAAACAGCTTACAAACATTCAGATTGCTTTCATGGATTTATTATCCGAAAATAACGGTAAATAATGTAGCTAAACTAGTTTAAAATATAAATAAATGTTTGTCCCGCACAGATATAGTCGTAGATGTCGCTAGTAAAGGTTTAGGCCTGGTCTTTGAAAGCTCTGATTCCGATTTAAGCTCGGCTTTGTTGGATCAACTAGTAGATCAGCTACAAAGCGGCCGAAAATCAGTTCCGAATGTCACAAAAGATACAAAACTGTTCGAGGAAGGCGAACTCGGCAAATCTCCCACGGGGTAACACTTCAAATAATTGGAAAAATGTGTTTTACCTGTTTATTTTCCAGGGGAAATCTGTCCACTTATAAAGAGTTGTGTTCGTTGGCTTCCGATTTAAATAAACCTGATTTGATTTATAAGTTTATGCAGCTGGCCAATCACAACACCATTTGGAACTCGAAAAAAGTAAAACTTGATATATTATAACTTTGTTGATCTTTATTGTTGTATTGTTGATATTTTTGAAGGGCGCAGCGTTCGGTTTCCTCACAATTGCGAATAAAGCGGGAGAACAACTCAAACCACATCTACCAAAAATTATTCCCAGGCTTTACAGGTACCAGTTTGATCCAACACCCAATCTGCAGAATTCCATGCAGAGAATTTGGCACGCACTCGTTCCAGAGACACAAAAAACAGTGAGTAACTTACACTAAACACTAACAATATAATTATTGTACGTTTTTATGCTTTAAAAGTTGTTTGTAGCACGGTTGCTACGAGTTTGTTGAGCGGTTGCTATGTGAAAGCCTTTTTCAGATAAAGTTTATCCAAAAATCAGTTAATTTATTTGAATTTTATTAATTATTTCTTATTAATTAATTGAAATTCAAAATAGAACAATTAAATACCCCTTTAAACTCTGCAACCAACATGACAGTTACGTAAAACTGGTTGCCTGTACTGCAGGGGGAATTTTTATTTTAATCAATTTTTAAGCTTGTATCTTCAAAACTGGACGAGATACAGAAAATCTGTCATGATTTTCGGAATCAGCACAGTTTTGTGCATCTATATCGATGGATATCCGACCAGATTTAATATAAAATCTGATAGATCTACAGTGGAGTAGTAGTGTACAGTTATATTTATTTTCTATGTTTATATCTTTAAACTTAGTCCAGATACATAAAATATATCGTCAGATTTTGATTGAATACACATGAATGCTTCTAGATCGATGAATACCACTCAGAAATCCTATCAGATTTAATAGAAAACCTGACAGCCCAACAATGGCGAGTTCGGCAGTCTTGCTGCTTGGCCCTTTCAGATCTCTTCCGATCTGGAGGCAACCGTTCAGCTCACGACAGTGTGACTCAATGGCCGACGCTTTGGGCTTCATTATTCCGCGTTATGGATGATGTGCATGAACCAACGCGAGTTCAAGCAAACAACACCGCGACCATCCTCAGCAAGGTACGAATGAGAATTGTTTTATGAATATTCTATCAAAAATATTGTGTCGGTTTTACTAGTTGTGTATTCGAGCGTGTGATGTGGGCTTTGGGAAGGATGGTGCTCGAATGGTGGAAGCTATACTTCCGGTTTTCTTGGAGACCGGAATTGTTAACACTGTAGCGGAAGTTAGGGCAGTTAGGTAAGTTGCAACTGAAATGTTTTGATTATTTGGTGATGTGATTGTTTTTGGGGCCCAGTTTGCAAACGGTGTCTCAGTTGGTTGGGGCGGCGGGGCCACAGTTGAAACCATTCTTGCCATTGCTGATACCAGCACTGCTACAAGCTACTGGAGAGTTAGAGTCGGCTAAGTTGTCGTATATTTCAACTATGTTTGGGGGAAATGCTTCAACGCAAGAAGCCATCGATAGTGTGAGAGCTAGTGCTGCCAAGAGTCACTACACTACGGAGACGATGACCAGGGTGAGTTATTCAATGAGGTATGAAAATGGGGCCGCAATATCTCTGAAACTATAATAGTTAGACTCTTGCGGATTGAACCACTACATTCAGCGTACCTTAAAAAACAAATCTCTTTAGTTTCGTTAATTGATCTGATCAGATAAATTTGCTAGATACGAAAATCTGACCCGAGAGCAAATCCTTATTTTCTTATATTTAACAGTTCCTAATTTGACGTGTCACCCCTCAAATTTATTGTTGAAACTTCAATAATCACTTCTCCACTCATAAATATGTTCAATAGTTATTAATTATTGAGTAATTAGCGAAAATAAATCAGTAAAAATAGGTTAAAAAGTGACAGGTTCGTTTTGGCGCCATCTGTGTAAAAACCCGTGAACTACGATGGAGCATCGTAGTTCACGCATTTTTACACGGATGGCGCCACAGTCAGCTATAAATTTACAATTTGAATTTACTGATTGTTTTTCGTTAATTACTCGATATTTATCAATAATTAGACACATTTATCAATTAATTATTGCTTATTAATATTTAAACTATCGTTTTAGTGAGTGAAACATTAAATTTGACACTAATAATGTGTTGAAAAAACAAGTAAAAAATTATATAGGATCAATTATTTAAGTTGGTTCAAATTTGAACCGTAAAATCTTGGAAACTATTTTAGTTGGATAAATGCGGTTTAAACCACTAGATTCAGTGCAGTTTAAAAAACAAAAATCCAATGTTTCATTGCTACATCTGATCAGATAAATTCCGTAGACACATAAATCTGAACCCAAATTTGTTGTCTAGTGTCTGCAATACGTAGATTCATCTCTTTTGGATGCTCTTCTTCCTCGAGTGTTAGATCTGATGAAGAGTTCTCCGGGCCTTGGAACTCGAGTCGCTTGCGCACACTTCCTAACACTTCTTCAGCACCAGTTGGGCCCCAATTTGCAGCCTCACGCGGGGAAGTGTCTCGCGGTTTTAGTTAACGGCCTGTCAGATAGAAACGCAGCCGTCCGGAAGTGCTACGCTAGTGCTATTGGCCATGTAGTTGGTAGCGCGAAAGACACTAGCGTGGAAAAACTGTTCGCCAAATTAAATGTCTGGTGAGTTCACTTGAAACTCACTCGAGATTGAAGAGAGTTTTAAAGTTATATTTAAAGGTATTTCGAGCGAGAAGATGACTCGATTCGTTCAGCCTGTGCGTATACCATTCAATCCATAGGAAATCACAACTCGGAAGTGCTGAAGAACCACCAGGAAGTAGTATTACCTCTGGTGTTTTTCGCAATGCACGCAGAGAAAACTCCAGGTAGAAAAAAAAAACCCCCAAAACACTTCTAATCTAATCTAATGAATTTGTCTGATTAGAAACACAAAATACTGTTGAAATCTGGACGGACATCTGGTCAGAGAACAGTCCCGGAACTGAAACTGGCATCCGACAAAATATACAGGTCATTTGTTCCAGCTTAAAAACGGCTTTGGAGTCTGCAAGTTGGAACATGAAAGCTCAAGTAATCAAAACAATTGTATCACATTTTGTTTTTTCTAATGTTTTATTAACTTTAAGGCTGCAAATGCTGTTGCTACCATAGCAACCAAACTCGAGTCAACTCTCGGTTCAGAGCACCGGAACCAGCTGCTCAATATTTTGATTTCCGGTTTAGCGGGGCGAACTTGGACCGGAAAAGAGAAACTGTTAAAAGCGCTCGCGTCAATTTGTTGCAGTTGCAAGTAAACATTTAATTTGTTGGTTTTAAAACTAGGTTTTCATTGATTTATTTTCAGAGAATCGCTTAAAAACGACCCGGAAATCAATCTCGATGATGTAGTTTCCGCTATAATGAAAGAATGTCGCAAAGATGATATTGTGTATAAACGTTTGGCTCTGGAATCGTTAGGAGATGTTTTATCGTCTTTAAAAATAGATAAATTCGAAGATCTCTACAATATTGTACAGGTCTTCCTGTCTAAAGACACCGGAAGTATAGATAAAGAAGATTTAACAGCTGAGGAATCGTCGAAAAAACAAGAAAATCTAATCAAACTCCGGGAAATTATTTATGAAACGTTAGGAAAAGCTTGGCCGGAAAACAACGAAACGCAGGAAAAATACGGTGAACTTTTCGTGGAGCACTGCGTGAATTGTCTTCCAACGACCACGAGATCGATTCAGGTGTCAGTCGTGGGAGCTCTTTGTCAATTTGTTGACAAATTATCAATCTTACATTCGGAAAATTGCCCCGAGAAACTGGAGGAAAAATTCCCGAAAATTTTGAACAACATCTTCATAGCTATTACTTACGCTCTAGGTATTTCCAAGCACACCCGACTACGTAAAGAAGCCCTAAATGTTGTTTTATCCCTAGCAAAAAGCCTTAAAGGTAAGTTTTGTTTATTTTTTTAAGTTATGTTTCATTTCTTTTTATGTTTTTAGAAAAAAATCGTACCGCTGATTTTGATAATTTACGAGTGAAATTCAATGAGATTTTACCTAATTTTGAGAATGACCACACTCCGGAAATAAAATCAAGGGTTGTAGACCTAAAGGATGTGTTTAAATCGCTTTAAAATTACAAAAAAAGTTTGTAGGTTAAGTATTGTTTGTACTATTAATATTTATAAACTTATCGAAAAAATAAATAAAATTTTAATCATTCTAGTGCGTAAATTGATTATTTCCATCCTGTATATAAATGAGGTTAGGTTTGACAGCTGCCAATTCTTTTGATGGCCACAGTACACAGAATGTTTGACAGTTGTAAGTGGGTGAGCCGTTTGATTTTTGCTGAATAAAAGCTTAATTGGCTGTAAAACGTAATAAATAAAGTGAAATTTGGTTGATAATAGTGTAAAATTAATAAATAAGTGTTATTTGGGTTGGCGTCCTGGTATCGACGTTCAATTTGTTGAAATCAAAACATTCAAGTGACAAGTATCTATATTTAACCTGTATCACACCTTTATAATCAAATTTATAAACATTGAGTTAGTAGAGGGGTTAATTAAGTTGTACGCGAAGAAATTCAAGTATACAGAGTTCAGTTTGTGTTCAGCTTTCGTCTTGGATAGACGTTTGAGAAATCTTGTGTCACGGTCGTACAAAATTAGGACCAATTGTTGCTTTAAAATATACCTGTTGATATTTCCGAGTGTATTCATTGGATAATTCGTTAAATTGTTATTTAAAACGGTTTACATTTGTGTGCGTTACAAGTGATACATTTGTTAGGATGTGTATTTAAAACTATTGACATTTCATCAGACGTTTTCGTGTTTATCAAGACTATTTGGGTGAGTTTTTCTTTGTTTTTATCCGGCTGTCAAGATTAATATTTCATTTAGAACTGTGATTAAAACGTTCCTGATTATCCCATTAATTTTAATTGCCAATCTCGGGTGTTAAATTACAAATTTATTATATTACAGTGGAGTTGGGTTTGAGTTATTGATGTGCCCTACATATTTGTGAGCCTTACATGATTTCTTATCCTGATTCTAGTAAATAAAACCTTTAAGTATGTCAATGTCATCAACAAATGCTATTTGTACAGTCAATATTAGCTCCTTTGGATAAAATAACTGTATCTACGCCAGTGTACTTTTGCAAAATGGATTAAGGACAACCACATACATTAATTTTTATTTTTACTGCAATTTATTTAAGTTTTCTTGTTTATTAAATTAGTAGCAATTTAAAATTAACCGAATTCTATTCTTTAGTTACATTTTTATCGTATTTTAATCATTATATTCGTAAAAATTGATGAACAACCATAAAAATACAATAATCGCCTGATACAGAGGCAACTTATTTAACACGTGTGTATTGCTGGTTGCCTAATAAATTGGGTAATTATTTGTATCAGTCCTGTTTAATAATTGATTATTATAAGTAAAATAAACAATAGTCGGATATATGAAGATGATTCCAGCGCATACTAGTATCAGTTTATTTAAATAATTAACACCTTTTAATTTAATTTGAACGATTAGGTATGCTATAGAATTATTACAAATAAATGTTTTTAAAGTTGCTTTATTTTATAATGAAATGCATACATGTTTTAAAACAGAGTTTAAGCAATATTTAAATAATTGTTCGAGTTGTTTTTAAAGTAAGTTTCAGAGATATTACAGCCCCAATTTCACATCTCTTTTAATTAATTCGCTGCCTTGCAACTTGGAATTGGGGCCTTCATATCTGGGGTACTATAATAGTTAGATAATTTCGGATGGAGCTATTGCATTCAGCACAGTTTAAAAAGCAAATATCCTTAGCTTCATTCATTAATCTTATCAGATAAATTTATTAGAAACATAAATCTGACCCGGGAAATTTCCATTATTTTCTAACATTTAAAATGCTTTAAATTTGTTGTATAACCCATTAAAATAATCGTTTATACTTTAATAATCACTTCTCCACTCATAAATATGTTCAATAGTTATTAATTATTGAGTAATTAGCGAAAATATATCAGTAAATATAAATTTAAAAATGATAAGTCGTTTTGGCGCCATCTGTGTAAAAACCCGTGAACTACGATGGAGCATCGTAGTTCATGCATTTTTACACGGATGGCGCCACAGTCAGCTGTCACTTTACAATTTGAATTTACTGATTGTTTTTCGTTAATGACTCGATATTTATCAATAAATAAACACATTTATGAGTGAATAATTGATTATTGATCTTTAAACTATCGTTTTAGTGGGTGAAACATTAAATTTGACAATTGTAATATGTTAAAAACAACCAGTGACAAATGATGCAGGTTATCAATTATTTAATTTACTAGACAATCGAATAAATGTTTTTAAAGTTACTTTATTTTACAATAAAATGCATACTAGTTACAAAACAAAGTTAAAGGAACAGTTAAATAGTTGTAAGTAGTTTTATTTGATCTGGAATCGAACTTGGACTTGAAATCCAAGCGTCAAACTGATTCTATTGTAGTTTTCACAGTAATTCATCCAAGTTTGATAGTTTCTGATCGCCACGATCAGACAGGGCGCAGTCCTGGGCCTATGGGGCACTTGTCCAGGCAGGGGCAAAGCCCTGAATGCCCCCAAAAGGCCTACAATGAGACACACAGCCACTTTGGGCCGACTCGGCGGTTTAATCAACAATGCTGTCAATGCAGGCAAACGTGCTGCCTTGCAACATCAAAACAATACAATAAATAATCTGCATAACCATGGCAACAAAGCGAAAAAAGACGGTAAGTGATTGTTTTTGTACCTAATCTCTTTTAATTGTTGTGTAGTTGTTTTCGTGGTATTAAAAAGTATGACTATTCAAATATTTGTTAGATAGAATCATTATTAACAGTATTACATTTAAATTTACTGTTAATTAATAATTAGTTTTTTGATTTAAAACTGACAGCTGATTGTGGAGCCATCTGTGTGAAAATTCGTAAACTAGTGCGATTGTGTGGTCTTGATTTTCATAATGTTAATGGTTAGTTTGAGCGTTTTCCCGTGTATTAAACAGTAGGAAAGCTTGTAAAATGAAAGTAAAGTGAAATTTGAAAATTGTTGTCGGTTAATCGTCAACGTGAAGTTAGTGTAGTGACGTCACAAGCGGCATGTTATGAGAGGATCGTGCAAGTGGTACCGCCATTGTGAATTTTCCATGCACATTTTGCAATAAACTAGGAGAATTTTGATGTTTTTCTAATAAATAAATTGTGTGAATTGCATTTTCCGAGCGTGTGAACGTTTAATTGCCCGCTGATTGGGCAGGTATGGCCGGTAAGTGGCGTTTGAGCTCCGTGTGACCTGAATAGCCGTCGCTTCTACACAAATCGTGTTGGTTTTGAGGTTTTTGCAATTATAATGGAAGGTAAATCGAATGTTGTGCCGAGCAATTCTTGTGTTTGTTGTTTGTGTCGCACTATTTTCAACACAGAACCGCCAGAACACTTTTGACAGGTTTCACCGTCTGATGCATTTCACTTTTGCACGTACATGTTGTACTGTTTGCTTCATTTAAATAACGTTCCGTGCTGACAATTCGTTTGTGTTTACCACTTGTGTGTTTGTAACAACCGGTGTACATTTCTTTGTTATAACCTAACTTATTTGACGTTTCGATGTAATTGTTGTGTGAGTGTTTTGTTGTAATTTGTAGGTAACGGTGACGTTCAATGGTGTTTCTCGCAAGTAAAAGGCACCCTAGACGATGACGTCACAGAAGCAGACATCATTTCTTGTGTTGAATTCAATCACGATGGTGAATTATTGGCCACGGGTGACAAAGGCGGTCGGGTGGTTATCTTCCAACGCGATCCTCTATCGAAGACCGCTCTGCCTCGACGGGGCGAATACAACGTTTACTCAACGTTTCAAAGTCATGAACCCGAGTTTGACTATCTGAAAAGTCTGGAAATTGAAGAGAAAATAAATAAAATACGATGGCTCAAGCGGAAAAATCAAGCACACTTTTTACTTTCCACAAACGATAAAACTATTAAACTGTGGAAAGTCTCCGAACGCGATAAACGGGTCGAGGGCTACAACACACGTTTAGACAATGGATCTCTACTAAGTCCTTCGTCGATTTCGTCTCTCAAGCTGCCGTCTATTAAACCAATGGAACTAATGGTCGAGGCATCGCCCCGAAGAATTTTCGCCAACGCCCACACCTATCACATCAATTCAATCAGCGTCAACTCCGACCAGGAAACTTATCTGAGCGCCGATGATCTGAGGATCAACCTGTGGCATCTGGAAATCACTGATCAGAGTTTTAATATTGTTGATATCAAGCCTGCCAACATGGAAGAACTCACGGAAGTCATCACAGCCGCTGAATTCCATCCGGTCGAGTGTAACCTGTTTGTTTATTCTAGTAGCAAAGGTGAGCGTGCGTTACCATGGTGAATGAATGGTTGTGGTTACTGAGTGTGTTGTGTTGCTTAGGAACGATCCGATTGTGTGATATGAGGGCGTCAGCGCTCTGTGATCGTCATTCAAAGCTGTTTGAAGAACCGGAGGATCCAACTAATCGTTCATTCTTTTCGGAAATTATTTCTAGCATCTCGGATGTCAAGTTATCAAACTCGGGCCGATATATGATCAGTAGAGATTATCTCAGTGTGAAAGTTTGGGATTTACACATGGAAACAAAACCGATTGAAACATATCCGGTAAGATATTAAGTGTGAGTGTGAGTCTTGTATGTTTATGTGATTGTGTTCAAGGTACATGAATATCTGCGGAGTAAACTGTGTTCGCTGTACGAGAATGATTGTATTTTCGACAAGTTCGAGTGTTGCTGGAACGGAAGTGATTCGTCGATAATGACCGGAAGTTATAACAATTTCTTCCGGATGTTCGAGCGGTCGACGAAGCGCGAGTTGACGCTGGAGGCGTCGCGGGACATCGCCAAGCCGAAGACGGTGTTGAAGCCGCGCAAGGTGTGCACGGGCGGCAAGCGGAAGAAGGACGAGATCTCGGTGGACTGTTTAGACTTTAACAAGAAGATCCTGCACACGGCCTGGCACCCCACGGAGAACATCATCGCGGTGGCCGCGACTAATAACCTCTTCTTATTCCAGGATAAGTTCTGATCGGGATCTGAATGAATCCGCAGCAAATCAAGGTTAGTTGTTAACTTTCATAATAAACTCACATTCAGCCGCCATTTTGTTGTCGTCGTCGTCGTCGTTCAGTTGTTTGTCGGTGTTCGAACGCGGGACTCTGCTGCTCTGTGTATAAAATGTACATAAATACAAGTAATCAAAACCGTTTCGTTCGTTCTCTAACAATTCAACACTTTCAAATGTAGACAAATACGTAATTATTTCTGTTAAAGGTTGTCCCCCCCCTCCCCCAAATTAAACAAACAAAAGACAAAAAAAAACAAACGTTAGGTTAAAAACAACATTGTGTAATTATGATTATTTTCTTATTTAATTTTTGATGAATAAATTTTTATATGAGAAAAATTAGTGATTTTTATTTCGTCACGTTGGTAAAACTCGTCCTAAGAAACAACTGAATGTGAGAAACAAAAACTTAAAAAACAAAAAAACAAAATGCCTTCAAGTGCCATCAAAAAACAAATGATGTGAAAACAAACAATATATTATTTTATATTTAGCTGCTTTTAATAATAAACAAACAAAAAAAACAAATGAATAGTAGGTATACTCATCGTGGCAAACAAACCAACCAACCAACCAATCACAAGCGTTCTGTACATTCTACGTCAAATATTTTTGATGTGCAGTGTACATTTTGTATATTGAAGCTTTTTCTAGCTTATTTTGTAAAAATAATTCTAAGTGAGCAAAGAAACCCGAACTGGGGGTTTTTTCGCGCCGTTATAGTGGTATTTATTATTGTAAAGAGGTAAAAATGCGGATAATTTTTTTAAGAATGTTTTGACGGTGACTGTACACGGAATAATTCTATTGGTTCGCAAATGTATTTCAATTGTTTCCTGTACAGTATTTGTTAAATATTGTAAAAATATTTGTTAGGCTGTCCGTAGTTGTTCCTAAAGAGATTCTTTTTGCGATTATTTCGTTGCATAGCCTATAACTTAATTTAATTAATTAATTATGTGTATTTTTATACGGCACAAGCGAAATAATGTTCAAAGTTATAGGTTATCCAAGAATTTTGTTCATTTCTAATAAGTTTTAAGTGTTTTACAGTACTTTTCTATTGTTAAATTACCATGGAAACAAAAAAAAATTATTATTGTATTGTTTTTATTTGTACTATAGTTGGCAACACTATATTTTATTTTTGCTATCGTTGGCAACACTAGCAAAAAAAAACAAAAGATGTAAACGTCAAAAAAATTAGGTTATGTGATTTTGTTTTGAATTTTTCGCTGGTTTTATCAATGAAAAGTGCTGTATTTGTTAATATTATAGCTAATTAATAAAGAAATCATGAAGAAATACGTCTGAAACATTTTATTTAATTTCAAGTAAGTCATCCGGTGAACTTGTGTAAACTTTTGTGAACATTTTAAACAATAAAATTAGGTATAAATCGCATTAATTCATTAAGAAATCATGTTTAATTAATTTTCAGAGCGGTTTACACAA
This sequence comes from Poecilus cupreus, assembly GCA_963942605.1. Lineage (NCBI taxonomy): Eukaryota > Metazoa > Arthropoda > Insecta > Coleoptera > Carabidae > Poecilus > Poecilus cupreus. The sequence goes on from OZ012713.1 coordinate 42,108,234, forward strand.
TTTCCAGTCATATTCTACTTTTAAGGAGAACAAAAACGTAATAATTCTAAACGAAAAAATTGATATTTGAGCTTTTTGAACCAGTATTTGAATTGTGCTCAATTTGATTAGAAATTGAAACATTCCCTGTTTGAATTGATTTATTTAGAATAATAATCTGTTGTATGTATTTAATTTTATATGTAATTCAGTTGAAAAAAGGCAGTTATAATAAAACTACAAAAAACTATTTACAATCACTTATTTACAACTCATTCACGTTATCAATCAAGTCGTAATTATTATAATAGCGCGCTATTATACAAATAAACAAGTTCAATGGTAAGTACAGTTCCTCAGTTGCATTTTTATCCAACTTTGACCGGATTTCTGAGCACTTCCGGGCGATTTCTCGCAAAATCGCACACGTTTCCGGCATTAGTGGATTTTCTAGACACGCTAGTATCGCATATAACCATACACCATTCGAATAACTAATCGATTCACTCGTACCGACACTATTGAACCACTCCAACATAAAATTAAGCACTTTAAACAACGACTTTTGATTTAAAACCAACAACTCGGACAACCGCGGTGGGTTTTCACACTTTTTACGCCACTGGTTTATTTCACCGTTGAATTGAGACGTTACCAGGTCACTACGTTCTTGTTTCAACCGTTGAATGTGTAACCGGAACGCAGAAAAGTCAGAAATTTGCTGATTTTGCCAAGACAGTGACGGCAGAAACTCTTTTGGAGCAGAAATACATCCGGTTGGCTGTAAACAATCAAAATAAACACACAAATAAACAAATATTACCGTAGCTAATTACCTCAACAATGATTGATTGTTTATTTTTCAATTTCTTCTCGGAAATTTCAGCTTTAACCCATTCTTTACACTGTTTCTTTTCGTACATCACGTAATGTATGAATTCTTCACCAGTTTGTGGTATTTTATTCGGATTAAAATCTTCAGGAATCTCGCTTACATCTAAAGCTTTACGTAAAATACCTTCTCCATCATTTTCTTCGTCCATTTTACCCGAAAATTCGAAGAAAACCGACAATTTTATCTCAAAATTTGTTGTATACTTCTAACTGTCAAAATAGTTGACGCTTTCTCCGCAACTGTCAAAGCGCCACTAGTACGTTTACATGTAACTGTAAAACAGTTTTATTTGTACAATTAACAGTATTTTAATGAGTTTTTGTGCTGTAATTATCTTTTTTATACTTTACAGTTACATATTTAATAATTTTTTGTAAGCAGAAAGCGTTAAAAATCTATATTTTTAAAATATATTCAAGTGACAGTTGTGTTATGTAAACATGCGGAATCATCAGAGAAATTGACAAGGTAAAAATATAATTGAAAGTTTATCGAAAGTGTGTAGACAAAGTACAATGTATTATCACACGATTTTAAATGAATAATAACTATTGCTGTGTCATCTTGAAAGTCGTACTATGAGTTTGAATTATTTTATTTAAAACAGGGAATCGAACAGAAATAATTATGGCACCTTCGTACAGCAAATTAGTAACAAAAAATAATGCTTTAGCTGTTGCTGCTATCGCTAGCACTTTATGGTATTTATCAAAACGACAAACCAATAAAAAACAGAGGTTAGTAACATTTCTTTTATTTTATTGTCATTATTTATACATTTCAACATGTTGTCAGACCAAAAAAAGTGTTGGAAGAAGTGAATTACCTAATTAAAGAGCCACCAACAGAGAAAAAACCAAAAGCTCATGTAGATAAAGTGTTCTTTAACCAATTAACAACAATTTTAAAGATTGTTGTACCTGGTTGGACATCTGCAGAGGCTGGCTTATTAGTTTTAGTGGCTGGAAGTTTAGTAGCGCGCACATTATGCGACTTGTGGATGATCAACAATGGGACAAAAGTCGAAAGGTAACCATAGTGACATTCATAATGAAACAATCACTTGTTATAATTGTTATTTCAGTGCAATCGTGTCAATGGACCGAAAACTGTTTCAGGAACGTCTCCTTAAATTCTTTTCCGCGATGCCGGTCATTTCTTTGGTAAATAATATTTTAAAATGGTCTATCGGGGAATTAAAAATTCGTTTGCGCACAAATCTAACGCACAGTCTCTATGATGAATATTTAAAATCATTTACATATTATAGAATGTCAAATCTAGATAATCGAATAGCAAATGCCGATCAGTTATTGACACAAGATGTTGATAAGTTTTGCGAGTGTCTAGCGGACTTGTATTCAAATGTTTCCAAACCTATTTTGGATATCGGTTTATATGTTTATCGGTTGACAGTGAATTTAGGGGGCGAAACACCGGCTATTATGTTGGGGTATTTGTTTGTGTCTGGAATTATTTTGACACATTTAAGACGACCAACTGGACGAATGACGATCACAGAACAAAAACTCGAGGGAGAATTTCGACATATTAATGCGCGGTTAATAACAAACGCCGAGGAGGTTGCTTTTTATAAAGGAAATTCGCGGGAACGAATTACTTTACTGACCTCATTCCATCGACTGATCGACCACTTACGAAAGTTTTTAAGGTTTCGAGTGATAATGGGGATTGTTGATAATATTGTTGCTAAGTATATAGCAACTGTTGTTGGTTTCTATGCAGTTTCAAGGCCGTTTATGAACGCGAAACATTCAATGTCCGGAGCGAATGAAACGGAACGATTTCGATTGTATTACACTTATGGACGAATGTTGGTCAAGTTGGCCGAAGCCATTGGACGATTAGTGCTCGCGGGACGGGAATTGACCCGATTGGCGGGATTTACTGCTCGGGTCACTCAATTGAGGTCCGTTTTAAAGGATTTGAACTCTGGACGGTACGTTTCACACACAGACAACAGTTTACATGAAAAATGTATTAAATAAGTGTTTATGTTTTATGATGTGCAGATACCAACGCACAATGGTATCCGGAAGTGAAAGTCTAGTACCCGGAAATGGTAAACTAGTCTTCCAGGATAATATAATCCGATTTGATAAAGTACCACTGGTCACACCGAATGGTGATGTTTTAATAAAAGAATTAACATTTGAAGTGCGCAGTGGTACCAACGTTTTGGTGTGTGGACCAAACGGATGTGGTAAATCGTCTCTGTTTCGAATTCTGGGGGAACTGTGGCCGTTATTTGGGGGTGTTTTGACTAAACCACCCGGCGGAAAACTGTTTTATATTCCTCAGAGGCCCTACATGACTTTGGGCAGCTTGAGGGACCAAATCACCTACCCCCATGGGAGCCAGGAAGCCGCTAGACGTGGAGCTACCGATGAGAAGCTTCGCGGCCATCTTCAGAGGGTTCAACTGACTTATCTGCTAGACCGCGAAGGTGGTTTAGACGCGGTTGCTGATTGGTTGGATGTTTTAAGCGGCGGGGAGAAACAAAGGATTGCTGTGAGTGAATGTTGCTGTTGATGACAATTGAGTGTTGTATTGATTGATTATTGAAATGTTTAGATGGCGCGGTTGTTCTACCACGCGCCCCAATTCGCCATTTTGGATGAGTGTACCAGCGCGGTGTCCGTGGACGTCGAGGGAAGCATGTACCAATATTGTCGTGAGGTTGGCATCACATTGTTCACAGTGTCACACCGGAAGTCACTTTGGAAACATCACGAACACGTTCTGCAGTTCGATGGCCGAGGAGCTTTTGAGTTCAAACCAATTGACCCAAATGCCGAACATTTCGGCTCTTAATTAATTCAAGACAGATCCTAAGTTGCAGATTACAGTACAACAAGCGAGCAAAATTCATTTCCAATCTAAGTTAATTGTGATATGTAACGAAACAAGTGTTTTACTTTTTTAATTGATAAGTTTTAAGTAGCAAATGTTGTGTTTTTAGATTAGTTAGGTGACAGCTTCAAATGAATTATATTTTTTATTAATATTAAACATGTTATATGTATTTTATAATTGTTGTTAGTTGAAAATAAAACCGGGGTTAAAAAGCTTCTAACCTCAAATGTTAATCCATTTTTAACGCTGAATATTCAATAAAACTATAATTGTTGTACTACCAGTGAATTCAGTGTAGTTTTAAATACAAATATTCATAATTCCATTGAAATATCTGATCGAATTAATTATCTAGACCTAAAAATCTAAACCACAAACAAATCCCTAGCACAAATTTCACTAGCTGTTTTCTCACTTGTAACACTATCAATTTCCACCTTACACACATCAAAATGCTTGTCAAAGATTAGATAATTCATTTTGTATAGATAAATATCAGTATTAATTGCTAATCAACGAGTAATTAACAAAAATATATGTAGTATATTAGAAAAGCAAGAAACATTTTGTATTGGCGCCATCTCTGAAAAAACCCACGAACTACGATGAAATATTCTATTTGTATTAGCGCCATCTCTCAGAACAACCACGAACTACGATGAAATACTTCCGGTATACAATAGACATATTTCTTAAATGCTCATTAATAAATATTATAAATTTATTAATCAAGTAAACGCTTATAAACATGACTCTTAACAATTAAATAGTAATTAAATTAACAGTAATTATTGATTTTTTAATTCTACAGACCGGAAGTGCTTCATCGTAGTTCAACTACTTCCACATAGATAGCGCCAAAACAATGTCCATATGTATGTACCGTTACAACAATTTAATTATAATCTGCATTTTTATTGATTACTAAATAAATTATTTCTTAAACGGAAAACACCAGTAAAATATAAGTATTATATAGTATAAATTTACGTGTAATTATATTTGTTATAAATAAAATAAATGCAATATTATATTTGACAGGCAAGTGTTTAACATAGTGGTAGATATATAATTTAGTGTCAAATGTGCTGCCAACAACTAAATAAAGTAACCAATTTTAGTAGAGTTTATATTCTTTATTTTATTGAATTACTCAACAATAACAATTAATACACATATATATGTAAATAGAAATAATGATTATATTTTAAAATAATTACAATGTAGCAGTTTGTAGTTCACGCCTTTTTGCAGAGATGGCGCCTATGTACCAATGTTAAATATGCGAGCAACTCAAAAGAAAATTATCCTCATTCTAACCCTTAAATACATATGCAATAAGGGTCATTAGCTTAAACTAAGCATTCTTGTAGATCGCTTATATCTCTGGAACTATAATAGATAGCGAAAAACTTAACATTGACGAGTTGTAGAAAATAAAATTATCTATCTATTCTACATTTAACATTTTCCTGTAGCCCTTATAGTTTCAGAGATACCGCCCGTCAAAATTGGACACATTTGTAACTTTAAACTATGATTACTCAAAAACTAAGGGCCGTAGAAATTTTTGGCCGCCCGTTTCGGAATCTGCAGGTCCGAATTAAGGGGATAGCGTTCTTAACTCGAAACTTTGTTTCCCGCCAAAATCAAAACAAAACATGGACTAACACCCCTTGGTATTTTTTTGGGCCAAAAATGTTTTTTTCGTAATCGCGCTGATATTCTGCACACCGCCTCTTTCGCACTGGGGCTACTGACTTCTGGGGAGAAATTCCCGAAATTGTCATTATTACAGAAAATATTACACTTTTTCGGGTTATTTTTAGAACGCTGAAATTTTGGGTTTTAGAGAAAAATGTTTCAAGTAAAAGTTGTAAAGAAAATTAAAAGAAAAATGTTTTATTTGAAACATTTTACCCAAATGTGCCCAGATTCACAGATAAATGGGAAAGAAACTGTAAAAAATAATTTCATACCTTGAAGTGCATCAAAATGCAACAAATCAATTTTTATTAATTAAAGCGTATTTTTTGGCATAGTTCAAGTGTATTTTTGTTAATTAATTACGTTAATTACATATTGTTTTGAATTTTTGAGTTGTGTTGCGCCAGATTGCGTGCAACCTGGATAGCAGAAATGTAACGTTGGTTGCAGGCATTAGGCGCACCTAATTATACAAATTCAAAACAATATATAATTAACGTAATTAATTTACAACAATACACTTAAATTGTGTCAAAAAATACGCTTTAATTAATAAAAATAGATTTGTTTCATTTTGATTCAGTTCAAGGCATGAAAATATTTATTTACTGTTTCTAACCCATTTTTTTAGTTATATTTTACAAACCACAATAGTAATACAGTTTTTATCTACACCATTAAATTCACCACAGTTTCAAATACATATATCAATAATTTCATCGATATATCTGATCAGATTAATTTACTAGACTTAAAAATCTGAACTGAGTACAAATTGGAAGTAACTATATTCATTAGCTGTTTTCTCACATATAACAGCTTTAATTTTCATGCATCATACATCAAAATGCATCTAGAAGATTCAATAATTAATTCTGTATGCATAAATATGCCGATTAATCGTTAATTCATGAGTAATTAACAAAACTAATTGTGTTATTCTTGGTTAAAAAGTAACAGTTTGTGTTGGCACCATCTGTGTAAAAACCTGTGAACTATGATGGAGCATCGTAGTTCACGCATATTTGCAGAGATGGCGCTCGAAGCAGTAATCAATGTACCAATGTTAAATTGGGCTTCCAATATTAAAATACGCTAACTAGCGGCAGAATCCTGAACTACGTCTCGCGGTACATTGCGTTTTTGACGTTTATTCTGAGTTTTTATTTATTTAAAGAATTTGAACTTATTTGTTATTTTTTCTAAATTTATATCAACAGTAGTGACTATAGAAGAATTTCAATGGAAGTATTACATTTATCTATGACGTATTATTCAATTAAGTACTACATTTAATTTGTAGATTAGAGGTTAAGATGGTGTTTTCTTTAAAAAAACCTGTTAAAAACAGAAAAATTTGCATTGTTTATGGCTGCAGTTCTTCTGCTAATAAAAGTCGAACAGTTCGATTTCATACATTCTCAAAAAAAGGTGAAATACTAGTTTGTGTGAAGAATAAATGGGGTGTCACAATGATGTGTGACAGTGTGCCAAATTAAAGGCATGGAAAAGAGCATTGAAAATTGCGATGATATTGTTGATGTACTTCCACATAATATTATATGGCCACTATTTATTATTTGCTGGCCTTCTACCATGCTTCTAGAAGATAAAGAGCAACGTGCGAACTTACATATACTATATAAATCTAAGAAAATAAATGAATTCATACTACTATTTAAACTAAAATAAAACTACTGAAAACAACAACAAATAACTACAAAAATATTTATATTAAATACTACTAGAAAATATATACAACTACAAACTAATATCAACAAAGAAAAATGATAACCTATCTTAAACAAAATAATGCTACGGTTAATAACTACTTACCTACAATAAAAAACTACAAAACAACTAACGGCTAATGTAAATATAACTATAGTCAATAATTAAAAATAATAAAATCTAAACAAATCTACCAAATACACTAATAAAACACAAATTACCACAACTAGAGCACGCATTCGCCATAGAAGACCCTACAAAATGAATCTGACATGTACCGCTAGAGATTTGTGATCAGCGCCATCTCTTGATAGTTTGGAAGCCCAATATGCCAACAACTCAAAAGAAAATATTCATCATTCTAACCCTTATATACATTTACAATAAGGGTCATTGGCTTAAACTAAGCATTCTTGTAGATCGCTTATATCTCGGAAACTATAATAGATAACGAAAAACTTAACATTGACGAGTTGTAGAGAACAAAATTATCTATCTATTCTGCATTTAACATTTTCCAGTAGCCCTTTTGGTTTCCGAGATACCGGCCGTCAAAATTGGACATAGTTGTAATTTAAAAATGCGATTTCTCAAAAACTAAGGCCCGTAGAAATTTTTGGCCGCCAGTTTCGGAATCTGCAGGTCCGAATTAAGGGGATAGCGTTCTTAACTCGAAACTTTGTTTCCCGCCAAAATCAAAACAAAAACATGGACTAACCCCTTGATGTTTTTTTTGGCCAAAAATGGTTTTTTCGTCAAATCGAGCTGATATTCTGCATACAGCTTCTTCCGCACTGGGGCTACTGACTTCTGGGGAGAAATCCCCAAAATTTTCACTATTACAGAAAATATTTCAATTTTTCAGGCGATTTTTAGAACGCTGAAATTTTGGATTTTAGAGAAAAATGTTTCAAGTAAAAGTTGTAGGGAAAATTAAAAGAAAAATGTTTTATTTGAAATATTTTACCCAAAAGTGCCCAGTTTAAGAGAAAAATGGAAAAGAAACTGTTAGAAATTATTTCATGCTTTGAAATAAAAAAAACGCAACAAATCAATTTTCATTAAATAAAGCGTTTTTTTTTTGCACATTTTAAGTATATTTTTGTTAATTAATTACGTTAATTAAATTAGTTTTGAATTTTTGAAATTGGTTGCGCCATGATGCATGCAACCCGCATAGTAGTACTGTTACGTTGGTTGCAGTTAACAGGCGCAACTCATTTAGAATGTTCAAAACAATGTGTAATTAAAGTAATTAATTGACAAAAATACACCTTAATTGTGTAAAAAAATAAGCTTTATTTAATAGAAAATATATTTGTTCCATTTTGATATATTTCAAAGTTTAGTGACAGTTTGCAGTTCAAGGGTTTGTGCAGAGATGGCGCCAAACGAACTGTCATTTTATTTGAATTATATGTATTGAAAAGTGTATTCAATCAAATATAATTAATTATATTAATAATATACTGGTTGTGTTCTTTGATTGTTGTTTTACATCTGCAGAAAGTTTAATACACAAGTACAAACGATACAAATTGATCAGTGGAACAATGTAAAATAGAAAATCAGATTTTGATGTTTTATGAAAATGACAAACAGAATCTGTCAAAAACACAAATTGTAAGTAGGAATACATGTCTGGCAAGAGATACGCATCATTTTTTATCATATTTATTCGTCATTTAATATAAAATCAGCACGTGATACCTTTCGATTGATACTTGGTATTCAGCTAGCATAATTACAACAGATAATTCGAAAACTGCTGCTCCACCCGTCAGATATACGTCAACAGTGCGTCAAAATCTCAATTTTGGATTAGGAAAACATATTTTGAGAGAACGTTAATCATTTATATACCCTACACCAGTTAATTTGATCGTAAATGCTTTGATTTGTGTACTGTGCAATGGACGTAAAACCCTTAATACTAAAGTGAATAAAAGTACATTTAATAGTTGTTTACTTGTATTTATTAATAAATAATTACAATAATCCATCGATCTTATGGTTTTTACTAAATAACATTTTCAGTGAATCGTACTGTAGTAGCTTGGGAAAACAAAAAGAAGACTTTTTCAAACATCAAACAAAGCAACCGCGTTACGTTTTGTTTCTAACCTAAAATCAAACGACAACACGCGTAATTTGTGTAATGTTTGATCAATAATTCACGAAACAGCAAAAATGAAAGTCGAAGAAGTTAAAAGTACAGTTAAAACTCAAAGAATCAGTGCACATAGTCACATAAAAGGTTTAGGACTCGATGAAAATGGAACTGCGATGCAAAGTGCCGCTGGTTTGGTCGGCCAAGAAGCTGCCAGAGAAGTAAATACATTTTTAATAATAAAAAACAAGCTTTATTTGTAATTATTTTATTGTTTCAGGCTGCAGGAATAGTTGTGGATATGATAAAAAGCAAAAAAATGGCAGGTAGGGCTGTTCTTCTAGCAGGGCCTCCTGGAACCGGCAAAACTGCAATCGCTCTAGCAATTGCTCAAGAACTGGGCAACAAAGTACCATTTTGTCCAATGGTGGGCTCCGAAGTGTACAGTTCCGAAATAAAAAAGACCGAAGTGCTAATGGAGAACTTCCGACGCGCTATAGGACTCCGCATTCGCGAAACCAAAGAAGTTTACGAGGGCGAAGTCATCGAGCAGACGCCAGTCGAGACAGAAAACCCCGTTGGCGGTTACGGCAAAACAATCAGTCACGTGATTATTGGTTTGAAAACGGCTAAAGGTACAAAACAACTGAAATTGGATCCAAGCATCTATGAATCTCTGCAAAAAGAAAAAGTTGAGGTGGGTGACGTCATCTACATCGAGGCAAACAGTGGGGCAGTAAAACGTCAAGGCCGGTCCGATATGTACGCCACTGAGTTTGATTTAGAAGCGGAGGAATATGTTCCGTTACCGAAAGGAGATGTTCATAAAAAGAAAGAAGTTATACAAGATGTCACGCTGCACGATTTGGATATTGCGAATGCGAAGCCCCAAGGGGGCCAAGACATCATGTCAATGATGGGGCAACTTATGAAGCCGAAGAAAACCGAAATCACGGATAAACTGCGCAAGGAAATCAACAAAGTTGTGAACAAATACATCGACCAAGGCATTGCGGAACTCGTCCCGGGTGTTTTATTCATTGACGAGGTTCACATGTTGGACATTGAGACGTTCACGTATCTGCATCGAGCCCTGGAATCTGCAATTGCACCCATTGTTATCTTCGCGACGAACCGCGGCAAATGTGTCATCCGCGGCACTGAAGACATTATTTCTCCGCATGGAATCCCGTTGGATCTTCTGGATCGGTTGTTAATTATTCGAACGCTTCCGTATTCGCGAACTGAGCTAGAACAAATATTAAAACTTCGAGCACAAACGGAAGGACTTACCATTGAACCGGAAGCGTTAACAGGCCTCAGTGAAGTGGGTTCCACGACAACGTTAAGATACGCAGTGCAATTGTTAACTCCTTCAGCGTTGACAGCTAAAGTAAATGGAAGAAATTCGATTCAGAAATCAGATATTGATGAAGTAAGTGGTTTATTTCTGGATGCCAAGAGTTCTGCGAAGATTTTGTCACAACAAAAGGATAAATTTATGCTTTAAACTGTATTTTAAGTTGAAAAAATAAATAAATTTGTTTGAAAATTTCCCGCGTTGTCTTGGTTACCTTTTAATTTACCAATCAAAACAAGCCATTTGTACGTTTTGATGGGAGAAGTTTCTGATTGGTCCGCGTGTACTTGTCCGTCTGTGGCGATTTTCTATTGGTTGTTTCATTCTAGAAAATTTACGTTGCGTCTGACAGCTCCACATTCCTCACATTTAAATAGATCTACACCGGTTGAATGTGTTTCCAAGACAAATAATTAGTTTATTTAAGTGTAGCAACCATGAAATACCTAATATTGTTAATATTAGGGCTAGTTTTAGTGTGTGGTAAGTAATTTCAATGATACATGTATAAATTTTTAGGTTAAACACAGTTTGTAATGTGTAGATTATGTTCGAGCTGAAATAGAAGTTGAAGGAACCGTCGAAAACATCGATTTGGATTTAGGAGCAAGCCGAGAAGGATCTAGAACAGGTACACATACATTTTTAACTCTTTTTATCCATTGTTAGCAAATACAGTTTGATAAAATGGTCCATTCTTTGTGCAAAATGTAATCTGTTATCATTCTTATCTAAATCTGTCAACTTTACATCGTAGTACCATCCGTACCGTTGGTTTTCTGTCACGCAGTATCCGTACTTTTCTTTTGGACCTAGAGTTTTGAGTTTGTCACATAGTTTGCTGATTTTTTCCGGCTCAATGTTGTATTGATCTTTGCGGTAGAACTTTTCCGTCACTGTATGTGCTACACAAATCATTTAAAAATGCATAAATTCATATTAAATTGTACTTACGTATTCCATGTGGTAGTCCAGTTCGTACGTACGATTTTCCTGGTACAATTCTACTGCTAAAATGTACTTTGAACGGTAGTATTTTCGGCTTTTTTTCCTCCTCAAGTTTTGGTGGATAATCGTACATTTTATGAGCTTGTTGAACGGTTACTATGCGTTGTTAAGCTGTTGCTATGTAAATGTAAACAATTTGTGTGTTTTGTTGTAGATGATGAGGTAGTTAAACGAGAGGAGGAAGCTATTAAGCTCGATGGATTAAATGTTGCACAAATGAAAGAATTGCGAGATAAAGCAGAAAAGTTTACTTTCCAAGCTGAGGTAAACCGAATGATGAAACTAATTATTAACAGTTTGTACAGAAACAAGGAGATTTTCTTGCGTGAATTAATTTCCAACGCATCCGATGCCCTGGACAAGATTCGCTTATTATCTTTGACAGATTCTTCAGTGCTGGACACAAATCCAGAGTTGAACATTCGAATTAAAGCCGATAAAGAAGGGCGGATGCTTCACATCACCGATTCCGGTATCGGGATGACCAAAGAAGACCTGGTTAACAATTTGGGCACCATCGCGAAATCGGGAACTGCAGAATTTTTAAACAAAATGCAAGATGCCGCAAACGCTCAAGACATGAACGATATGATTGGTCAATTTGGGGTTGGGTTCTATTCCGCGTTTTTAGTCGCGGATAAAGTCATTGTTACAACCAAACACAACAACGACCCAAACCAGTACATCTGGGAATCGGACGCCGCTAGTTACACAATTGTTGAGGACCCAAGAGGGCCCACCTTGAAACGAGGCACCACTATCAGTTTACAACTCAAACCGGAAGCTGTAGATTTCCTGGAAATCGATTCGATTAAATCACTAGTGAAAAAATATTCACAATTCATTAATTTTCCGATTTATTTGTGGAACTCGAAAACAGTTGAAGTGGAGGAACCGGAAGACGATTTAGATGAGAATTCAAACGAGAAAAAGGACGAGGAAGAGGTGGAAATCGAAGAGGAGAAACCGGAAGTGAAGAAAAAAGTTGAGAAAACCATTTGGGATTGGGAGATTCTAAATGACTCGAAACCGATTTGGACCCGGAAGCCGCAAGATATACCGGAAGCAGAATACGACGAGTTCTATAAAGCGTTAACAAAAGACTCGAAAGAGCCTCTGGCGCGTATTCACTTCGTAGCGGAAGGGGAAGTGACGTTCAAGTCAGTGCTGTTCGTTCCCAAGGGCCAGCCGTCCGAGAGTTTTAACAAATACGGAACGAAGACCGATAACATCAAGTTGTACGTGCGCCGAGTGTTCATCACCGACGAGTTCGCGGACATGATGCCCAACTACCTGTCGTTCATCCAAGGCGTCGTCGACTCCGATGACCTGCCGCTGAACGTGTCGCGCGAAACCCTGCAGCAGCACAAGCTGATCAAAGTGATCAAGAAGAAGCTGGTGCGCAAAGCGCTGGACATGCTGAAGAAGATCCCGCGCGAAGAGTACGTCAAGTTCTGGAAGGAGTTCAGCACGAACGTGAAGCTGGGCGTGATCGAAGACCCGAGCAATCGAACCCGGCTCGCCAAGCTGCTGATGTTCCACTCGAGCAACGGCGCCTCGCTGACGTCGCTCGCCGAATACGTCTCGCGCATGAAGCCCAAACAAGACCGCATCTACTACATCGCGGGTTCGAACCGAGACGAGGTGGCCAAGTCGCCGTTCGTCGAGCGGCTGCTGAAGAAGGGCTACGAGGTGCTGTTCCTCGTCGAAGCGGTCGACGAGTACACCATCTCCGCACTGCCGGACTTTGACGGAAGCAAGTTCCAGAATGTGGCGAAAGAAGGCTTCACGCTGAACGAGACGGTGGACGAGCAGCTGAAGGCGCGATTCGAACCGCTGGTCAAGTGGCTGGGCGAGACGGCGCTCAAAGAGGAAATCGCCAAGGCGGAAGTGAGCGAGCGGTTGAGTGAGTCTCCGTGCGCGCTGGTGGCGTCCATGTTCGGGTGGACCGGGAACATGGAGCGCCTCGCCGTCTCCAACGCGCACCAGAAGTCCGACGATCCGCAGCGGAGCTACTACTTGAATCAAAAGAAAACGCTGGAGATTAACCCGCGACATCCGCTCATGAAGGAGCTGCTGCGGCGCGTGGAGGCGTCGCCCGAGGGGGACCAGACGGCCCGGGACATGGCCCTCATGTTGTACCGCACGGCTACGCTGCGCAGTGGGTTCATGTTGCGTGAAACCGCCGACTTCGCGCTGTCCATTGAGGCGATGATGCGGCAGACTCTCGGCGTGCCGCTCGACGAAGAGGTCGATCCGGAAGACGATCACGACGTACGAAGCGAAAAGAGCGAACCGGAAACGGAGGACGCAGAAGAGGAAGACGTAGACCACGACGAATTGTAGATGTAATTGTTTCAAAGACTGTATTTTAGGTTTTGTAATACTTAATCAAGTGAAATAAATAAATTTTTATTTATAATTACATCATTTTATTAACACTGATCAATATCACAATACTAATAATTTACTAATTATAAAATAAGGAATTCAATTATAAGTAAATTCACAACCAAAAGCAAACCATAAACACAATAATTTATTAGTTGTATTTTACAAACCACAATAATTACACAATTTTTGACTGCTCCATTATATTCACCACAGTTTTAAATACAAATATCCATAATTTCATCGATATATCTGATCAAATTAATTTACTAGACCTAAAAATCTGAACCAATTACAAATTGAAAACACTATATTCATTAACTATTTTCTCACATATAACAGCTTCAATTCTCATGTGTCACACATCAAAATGCATCTTGAAGATTCAATAATTAATTCTGTATACATAAATATGCCGATTAATCGTTAATTCATGAGTAATTAACAAAACTAATTGTGTTAATTTTGGTTAAAATCTGACAGTTTGTTTTGGCTCCATCTGTGTAAAAACCTGTGAACTATGATGGAGCATCGTAGTTCACGCATATTTGCAGAGATGGCGCACGAAGCGGTAATCAATGTACCAATGTTAAATATGCCAACAACTCAAAAGAAAATATTCATCATTCTAACCCTTAAATACATATACAATAAGGGTCATTGGCTTAAACTAAGCATTCTTGTAGATCGCTTATATCTCTGAAACTATAATAGATAGCGAAAAACTTAACATTGACGAGTTGTAGAAAACAAAATTATCTATCTATTCTACATTTAACATTTTCCTGTAGCCCTTTTGGTTTCCGAGATACCGGCCGTCAAAATTGGACATAGTTGTAACTTCAAACTGCGATTTCTCAAAATCTAAGGCCCGTAGAAATTTTTGGCCGCCAGTTTCGGAATCTGCAGGTCCAAATTAAGGGGATAGCGTTCCTAACTCGAAACTTTTTTCCCGCCAAAATCAAAACAAAAAACATGGACAACCCCTTGGTATTTTTTTTGACCAAAAATGGTTTTTTCTTCAAATCGCGCTGATATTCTGCACACCGCTTCTTTCGCACTGGGGCTACTGACTTCTGGGGAGAAATCCCCAAAATTTACACTATTACAGAAAATATTTCACTTTTTCGGGCGATTTTTGGAACGCTGAAATTTTGGGTTTTAGAGAAAAATGTTTCAAGTAAAAGGTGTAGAGAAAATTAAAAGAAAAATGTTTTATTTGAAACATTTTACCCAAATGTGCCCAGATTCAGAGAAAAATGCGAAAGAAACTGTAAAAAATAATTTCATACCTGCAAGTGCATTAAAATGCAACAAATCAATTTTAATTAATTACAGCGTATTTTTTGGCACAATTTAAGTGTATTTTTGTTAATTAATTACGTTAATTACATATTGTTTTGAATTTTTGAGTTGTGTTGCGCCAAATTGCATGCAACCCGCATAGCAGAAATGTAACGTCGGTTGCAGGCATTCGGCGCAATTAATTATAAAAATTCAAAACAACATATAATTAACGTAATTAATTAATAAAAATACACTTAAATTGTGTCAAAAAATACACTTTAATTGATAAAAATAGATCTGTTTCATTTTGATTTAGTTCAAGGCATGAAAATATTTATTTACTGTTTCTTACCCATTTTTTTAGTTATATTTTACAAACCACAATAGTTATACAGTTTTTATCTACACCATTAAATTCACCACAGTTTTAAATACATATATCCATAATTTCATCGATATATCTGATCAGATTAATAATTACTAGACTTAAAATTCTGAACCGAGTACAAATTGAAAGCACTATATTCATTAGCTATTTTCTCACATATAACAGCTTTAATTTTCATGTATCACACATCAAAATGCATCTAGAAGAATCAATCATTAATTCTGTATACATAAATATGCCGATTAATCGTTAATTCATGAGTAATTAACAAAACTAATTGTGTTAATTTTGGTTAAAAAGTGACAGTTTGTTTGGCACCATCTGTATAAAAACCTGTGAACTATGATGGAGCATCGTAGTTCACGCATATTTGCAGAGATGGCGCACGAAGCGGTAATCAATGTACCAATGTTAAATATGCCAACAACTCAAAAGAAAATAATCATCATTCTAACCCTTATATACGTATACAATAAGGGTCATTGGCTTAAACTAAGCATTCTTGTAGATCGCTTATATCTCGGAAACTATAATAGATAGCGAAAAACTTAACATTGACGAGTTGTAGAGAACAAAATTATCTATCTATTCTGCATTTAACATTTTCCTGTAGCCCTTTTCGTTTCCGAGATACCGGCCGTCAAAATTGGACATAGTTGTAAATTTAAACTGCGATTACTCAAAAACTAAGGCCCGTAGAAATTTTTGGCCGCCAGTTTCGGAATCTGCAGGTCCGAATTAAGGGGATAGCGTTCCTAACTCGAAACTTTTTTTCCCGCCAAAATAAAAAAAAAACATGGACTAACCCCTTGATGTTTTTTTTGGCCAAAAATGGTTTTTTCGCCAAATCGCGCTGATATTCTGCATACAGATTCTTTGTCACTGGGGCTACTGACTTCTGGGGAGAAATCCCCGAAATTGTCATTATTACAGAAAATATTACACTTTTTCGGGTGATTTTTAGAACGCTGAAATTTTGGGTTTTAGAGAAAAATGTTTCAAGTAAAAGTTGTAAAGAAAATTAAAAGAAAAATGTTTTATTTGAAACATTTTACCCAAATGTGCCCAGATTCACAGAAAAATGGGAAAGAAATTGTAAAAAATATTTTCATACCTTGAAGTGTATCAAAATGAAACAAATCAATTTTTATTAATTAAAGCGTATTTTTTGGCACATTTTAGGTGTATTTTTGTTAATTAATTATGTTAATTACATGTTGTTTCGAATTTTTGAATTTGGTTGCGCCAAAACGCATGCAGCCCGCACTGCAAAAATGTGACGTTGGTTGCACAAATCAGGCGCAAATAATTAAAAAAATTAAAAAGAATATGTAATTAACGTAATTAATTAACAAAAATACACTTAAATTGTGCCAAAAATTACGCTTTAATTAATAAAAATTGATTTGTTGCATTTTGATGCACTTCAAGGTATGAAATTATTTTTTACAGTTTCTTTCCCATTTTTCTGTGAATCTGGGCACATTTGGGTAAAATGTTTCAAATAAAACATTTTTCTTTTAATTTTCTCTACAACTTTTACTTGAAATATTTTTCTCTAAAACCCAAACTTTCAGCGTTCCAAAAATCGCCTGAAAAAGTGAAATATTTTCTGTAATAGTGAAAATTTTGGGGATTTCTCCCCAGAAGTCAGTAGCCCCATTGCCAAAGAAGCTGTATGCAGAATTTCAGCGCGATTTGGCGAAAAAACCATTTTTGGCCAAAAAAAAATACCAAGGGGTGTTTTGAGTTTGGGGGGTAAAAAAGTTTCGAGTTAGGAACGCTATCCCCTTAATTCGGACCTGCAGATTCCGAAACTGGCGGCCAAAAATTTCTACGGGCCTTAGTTTTTGAGAAATCGCATTTTTAAATTACAACTATGTCCAATTTTGACGGCCGGTATCTCGGAAACCAAAAGGGCTACTGGAAAATGTTAAATGCAGAATAGATAGATAATTTTGTTCTCTACAACTCGTCAATGTTAAGTTTTTCGCTATCTATTATAGTTTCCGAGATATAAGCGATCTACAAGAATGCTTAGTTTAAGCTAATGACCCTTATTGTAAATGTATATAAGGGTTAGAATGATGAATATTTTCTTTTGAGTTGTTGGCATATTTAACATTGGTACATTGATTACTGCTTCGTGCGCCATCTCTGCAAATATGCGTGAACTACGATGCTCCATCATAGTTCACAGGATTTTACACAGATGGTGCCAAAACTAACTGACACTTTTTAACCAAAATTAACACTATTAGTTTTGTTAATTATTCATGAATTAACGATTAATCGGCATATTTATGTATACAGAATTAATTATTGAATCTTCTAGATGCATTTTGATGTGTGATACATGAAAATTAAAGCTGCTATATGTGAGAAAATAGCTAATGAATATAGTTACTTCCAATTTGTACTCGGTTCAGATTTTTAGGTCTAGTAAATTAATCTGATCAGATATTTCGATGAAATTATGGATTTTTACATTTAAAACTACACTGAATTCAATGGAATAAACAACATCTGTCCAATTATTATGGTTTTTAAAATATTAAGGGTTAAACTTTGATCAACATGTTAGGTTAGAATAAAAACAAGTTTCATAAAATATTTATTATTAAAATTGTTTCAACACATAATTTAAATCAATTAACACATCATATTACTCAATATTCTCAACAACTTGTACTTTCTGCTTCTTCACCAATTCGACCAGGTATTTATATCTCAGCATACATTCCTCTTTCGTTTTCTCGGGTACACACTTGGCGATTTTCTCCCAGCGGTCCGTTGGGCCCTTCGGGTGCTTCGCCAGGGCCGCTTCCAGCGCTTTTTGCTGCAACTGGCTCCAATTAGCCGCCACGGAAGACTTGGAAGCGTCTTGTGTTTCGGTGGGCCCCAAAAGCTTCCCGCCTCTGGTTTTCTGTTTTTTTGGAGGTTCCACCTCCGGTGGGGGATCCTCTTGCCCCGGAAGTTTGTATTTATTATCTTTTAGTTTATTGGCCATGTAAGTAACTTCGGCCACAGTTCGATTCATTGTCTCGGCAATTTTCTCCCATCTGTCCGTGGTGCCACCTGGATATTTCTTAACTAAATGACAGAGCTCTGTTAGATCGTCATCTGTCCACAATCCGCCGCTGATGGGCACTGAAGATGTGCTAGATTCTTCAGATGTTGAGGCAATATGAATTAACCTAGGTGGCAGCTCACTGTCGTCGCGTTCAGTTGGTACAAAACCTGGTTTTTTTCTTCGCCTGACTTGCGGCTGACATTGTTGAGGTTCTTCTTCCTCTGAGGAAGATTCCTCGACTTCTTGTCGTCGCTGGTACGATTCCCTGGCACTCTGGATGACCGCACAGGTGAAAGGAACGAAATTTGTCGTTAGAAACCAAAGAAATTTAGGTATTTGTATAGGAAGAGTATTCAAGAAAGAAGGCTTAGGAATTAAAAGAATTTCTTCCAATTCTTGAAGCTGTGGGTTCAAACCCCGTTTCCGCGTGGCTTTTTTCAGCTTCGCTTCGTACATTTGTTCCTAAAATGTGCTGAAATTACTTGACAATCAAACAGAAACTAAACAAACGCACCGCGGCATATTTTTTTTCAATATACGAACCCCAAGCAACTAGATATTGGCCAATACTAATAACAATAAACAAAGTAAATAACGTTTCAGCCAATCCCATTTTTCTGACGTGTCTATAGTAATAAACAGCTGAACGCCAGTTTGGCAAACCATTTTTAAGGACATCGTTGTAGTGCGAACGTTTATTTGGATCTTTGAGAACGTCATAAACTGCTACCATTTGTCGAAAACGTACTTCAGCGTCGGGAGCATCGTTTTTATCTGGATGGAGAACTAAAGAAAGTGCTCGAAATGCTTTTTTTATATCTTTTGCATCAGCATCCTAAAAAAAAAACAAAACGTAACCAATTAATGAACCGTAAAAATTCAATCAAGTGTGAATAGAAATCACTCTGACACGTCATATAATATCCAAATACTACCTGTTAATTAGAAATAAATGATAAACTAACCTGAGTTATATTTAAAACTGAGTAGAAATTTTGGTTTATTTCTTCGACTAGATCGAAAATTTCTAACTGATCTGAATCCCAAGCGTTTACTGATGTGACAATTAATAAAATTGTCGTAATTAAATGAATACATTTTAAATAATTACACATTTAACGTGTGACATACACCGCTGTCAAAACCCAAATGACAGGTAGTAGTACCACACCAAGAAATTTATACCAAGCAAATTATAAAAAAGCATTTAATAGTACCGTCTCTGTAAAAACGCTTGAACTATGTGGATTAATTATTATTACCGAGTAATTAACTAAAATAAATAAAAGAAATTTAAATTTGATTACAATTGGTAACTTTGTTTTAATATTGGCAATGTTTTTGTTACTAGATTATATGTCTACCACTATGTTGAACCTACCTGTCAAATATATTATTTATTAATGTATTATTTATTTATAAATGTAATTACACGTAAATTGATAGCATATAATACTAATATTATATTGTATTTTCTGTATCAACATATAATTTATTTAGTAATCTATAAAAATGCGAATTGTACATAAATTGTTGTAACGGTACGATGCTTTATCGTAGTTCACACATATTTACATAGATGTCGCCAAAACGAATATGGCAGCCATTTTAGATGTCAAATTTATTAAATAGTCTGAATTAAAATGAAATTTAAGTGTTTGTGAGTATAAAAATGAATGAATTAAGAATGGAGTTGTGTAAATGAAGTATTTATGTAATAATAAAAATATAAAACAGTTGAATCGGTGCAATAGTTGAGTGGAGAAGTCATCAATGATAGCTAGTTAAATAAAACAATTTGCACAGTGCTTATCAGTGAAAATAACATAAATATAACGTGATTTATGTATAGTTGAAAGAGGGAACCATGCTATGGGCGAGAATCCATCTCGTTGTAACACTAGGGCTATGCCTTATTGGCGGAGTCGTGGGGCATCTCGGTGACCCGTACAAGCTGCTCGGGGTGCACCGTGGGGCCACATTGGCCGATATCCGGCGCGCGTATAAACAACTCGCCAAGGAATGGTTAGTCACGATTGTTTTGGAAAACACCAATGGCTCACAGGTTATTTTTAGGCATCCCGATAAGAACGAGGACCCAGCCGCGGAAACCAAGTTTGTTGAGATAAAACAGGCTTATGAGATTCTTTCAGATCCCGAGCGACGAAAACTGTTCGATCTGCACGGCATTACAGACGAGGACAGCGCGAAACAGCGCCAAGACTACTCGTATTACGGCCGCTTCAACTCGGATCCCCTCGACGAACTGTTCAGTTCGCACGGGGGCAGATTCCACTTTCAGGACCACGACATCACCGTGTTTCACAAAATGTCCGTCACCACCAGACAATACGAAAACAGTCTCATCCCCAAATCTGATCACACCGCGCAGTTAGTTCTCTTCTACACCGACTGGTGTTTTCCCTGCTTACAATCCGTTTCGATTTGGCGCAAACTGTGCGACACCCTCGAGCCCCTCGGCGTGGCGTTGAGCACAGTTCACGCGGGCCGCGAACCCAACCTGGCCCGGAAAGTAGGCGTTGCTAATCTACCGGCTCTAGTTTTAATTCTAGAAGGGAAAAATTATGTGTTCAAAGAGAGCTTGGGCAGCGTGCATCGGGTGACTGAATTTATCCGCACGAAACTTCCGTACAAAATGGTGCCGGTTGTAAATAACGCGAATTTAGATGACTTCCTGAACGGTTGGACCGATAACCGCGTGCGGGCAATTGTTTTCGAACGTCAAACTCAACCGCGTCTGCGTTATTTGCTTTCCGCGTTCCATTTCCGGCGACGCGTCGCTTTCGGTTTTGTTTCGTTGAAATCCGACACCTCGAATTTGGTTTCCGCTCGCTATAAAGTATCACCGGATATGGATACCGTGTTAGTGTTTAACGAGAACCCAACTAGACCAATCGCTTCCGTTAGCATGAGTGACATACCGAGCCAAACACTTCATCACGTGATACAAACGAACCAGTACCTGTCGTTGCCGCGCCTGTCCAACCAGGAAATGCTCGAGAGTTTGTGTCCGGCGGAATGGAATCGGCCGCGCAAACGTTTATGCGTCGTTCTAGTGACCAGCGAGACCAACGAACACGACACCGCGCGCTCCGAACTTCGCAAGTTCGCCGAAGACTCAAATTATTCGTTAGATCGCGTGCGTTTCGTTTACATCTACCACGAACGCCAAATGGAGTTTGTAGAGTCTCTACGCAGTGACGGGGCCCACCAGGGACATCCACTGTTAAAGATTGTGATCATTTGGCGTCGCGACACGTCGCATATTAAATACGAGTGGCTGGAGAGTGAGTGGCGGCCGGAGAACGTTGACATCACGTCACTGTCAAATGTCAACATAAATGATACGAAAGCGCGCTTAGATGAGACTTTGGGGCGACTGTTGAAAAGCTCGGAGGCGCTCAGCTATGAAGCAGTGGTGAAAGATTTGTTGGATGAGCACGCGCAAAGCGTTTTCTCCAAAATCGTCAGTCGATTGTTGGTGACGGTTGATATTGTGTATGAAAGTCTGTCTCGGGATCAGGTTCTACCGGCGTTGTCTATTCTGGGAACTGTTGTCTTTATTGTTGGCGCTGGATATTTTATGGCGTATTTAGTGTAAGTAAAAATAAATAATATTTACATTGCGATTTAACAAAACAAAAAATACTTTAGTCGTTTAGAAGAAGAATCAATTGCCAATCAACGCGCGACTAAACTAAACGGTAACAATAACAATGACCCACTGAGTCCAGGCGGCTCGCCTACGGCTAGTGGGGCGCGCGCACAGCCCCCGCGGGAGCTGTACCTGCACGAACTTCGCGCCGAGAAATACAACGGATTAGTTCGACTGTTGAAGCCGGGCTGTCGTACAATCGTGCTGTTCGTCGACGCCCAAAGTCGACTCCAGTTAATCCCAGCCTTCCATAAAATCATCTGGCCGTACAGAAAGTAAGCGTGAGTGAATAAACGCCCTTGGTCTCTTAATTAATTCATTAGCATCACTAGAAACAAGACGTTAATGTTCGCGCACATGTCCCTGGAGCGGGGGCTCAGCTGGTACCGCGAGCTGCTGCAGTTGTCGCTGCCGGAGCCGCGAGACCTCAACATCAACCCGCGGAACTGCGTGGGCACGGTGCTGAGCCTCAACGGCCACCGGAAGTACTTCTGTATGTTCCATGCCAAGCATTCAGAGCGAAATAAAAACAATAAGGTAGGCGCTTTTGTTTTGGTGGTCTGTGTTTGTGTCTAAGGTTGGCCACGTTGTGTAGAGCAAACAGAAGGCGACGAAACCCGCCGATGATCCGGAACTGGGCGCGTTCATCGGGTTCGAGTCCGAGACCAGCGAGTCGGAAGACGAGGAAATTCTGTTGCAGGGAACGCTACTCGACGGTCTGCCCAATTGGCTGGATCGTTTATTTGAAGGAACCACCCGTCGATATTACATTAATTATTGGCCTGATTTCCCTACGAAATAATCGTGGCCTTCATTTACCATGTTTTAAGTGTGATTTGTTATTTATTTATTTATTTATTTATTTATTCACCTCAAGAAAAAAAAAACAAATTAAAATAAGAAGACAGTATTAAAGCGTGAGAGAAAGCTGCCAATTCGTCTTGAATCATTATTTATTACTTTTTATATTCCATGTCTCTCTTTCTTCAAGCAATTAGTAACAAATATATATAAAAAAATTTCCACTTGCTAACTAGCTGAATAAGCGATGCCTTTAAACAATTTTTACATCATTTAAATTAAAGAAATAATAAGGAAAACTCTAGCTTTAAATGATTACAAACAACGCCGGCGCGCGTTGTTTTTGTTGTAAATAAAACAAAACCAAAAAAGAGAATTATTATCACATTGATTTGTATTTCGTTTGTTTGTTGGAACAATTGAAACACTTTTGCACCACTAGTGAGAACAAAACAATCTTCAAATATACTGTATTCCTAGAATAACTATTTGTGCCATTTTGAGCCAGTCGTGCCGTTCTATTCAGCCAGCTTGTTACACTCTGGCTGCGTAAAACGGACTACTGGCGAATTTAGAAAATGCCCGGGAGCATTTTGTACCAATATACAACATTGTGTTCTAGTCAAATGTAATTATTATATTAAATAATGTTATGTATATTGTAATAACAACTTTGCTTAATCATTACAACTTGTATTCTGTAAAATGTTTGGATATATAATATATATTAATTATAGACAATATTTTTGTATTTTATTTCATATTTTACTCATTAATTCATTAGTTTTTCACAAAACTAAAAAATTAATAAAAATTTTTCAAAAACGCAACCAAACTTTCATTTATGTAAGCTAGGTTGCCTAACAACTGGCGTATTTCAAATCAATTAATCAAGATTGTCATTAATAATTATTATAAATTAATGAAACTATACTTAATATGTTTTAAAAAGTACGATCTATGCAAAAAAAAAATAATATACTACAATAAATAATATAATACAAGATTCCAACATCAAATATTGATTCACATTTTAAAAACAATAATTGTTATAGTATTGCAGTGTGTACTATTGAATTAAATACAGTAATAAATAAAACTATCCTTAATTTCATTGATATATCTAATCAGATTAATTTATTATAAATAAAAATCTAAACTAAAAGCAAATCAGAAGCACCATACACATTAACAATTTTCTCACATATAACACTTTTAATTTTCACGTATCGCACATCAAAATGCTTGTTTAAGGTCCAGTAACTAATTCTGTATTCATAAATTTGTCTATTAATTGATAATTCACGTGTAATTAACAAAAACTAATTAGGTATTTTATGTTAAATATTGACAGTTTGTGTTGGCGCCATCTCTTCAAAAGCCCTTGAACTACGATGCTCCATCATAGTTCATGGACATTTTCAGAGATGGCGCCAATACAAACTGACATTTTCTACTCAAAAATAACCTTTTTATTTTTGATAATTACTCGTGAATTTTCAATTAATTTACTTATTTATGAATATAGAATTAATTATTGAATCTTAAACAAGCATTTTGATGTGTCATACATCAAAATTAAAACTATTTTCAGTGAGAAAACAATTAATGAATGTAATGCCTTTGATTAGTAAATAAATTTGATGTGAATAAAATTATAGATATTTGTATTTAAAACTACACAGTATACAATATATGAAACAACAGTCAGTATATAAATAATATTTGTACTTTTTTATTCAATATTCTCCAAGTTTTCCATTCTCCAGTCGTCTAGACTTATGGAATGTACATTTGTCCTCCATCCTAGAATCAGAATCAAGTGTTGAAAACAACATTTAATGAATAATAAATAAATTACCTTTCTTTTCGAGTTCGTATAGAAACAAAGATCCTTCTTCGTCAACAAAAGTGTTGACGGCCTTTAGTAAATCAGCTAAATCTTCAATTC
Source organism: Poecilus cupreus (assembly GCA_963942605.1). NCBI lineage: Eukaryota > Metazoa > Arthropoda > Insecta > Coleoptera > Carabidae > Poecilus > Poecilus cupreus. The sequence continues at coordinate 42,133,468 of OZ012713.1, forward strand.
TAACATCTTCCAATTTCGATTTAAGTCGAACGAGTAAAGAAGAATTCTGAGCAGTTCTTTTCTTGAGACAGTCAAGATCTAAATCTCGATCAATGTGATACGAAAGCCCAAAAATTAACGCGTGAAAATAAGCTGTTAAAATAATGTCTGGTGTTTCGCCAAACTTCAATAAAATATGAACACATTTATTTCTAATATCAGGAATGATTAAATACGGCTTATGTTTGTGAATTTGAATGATTTTGTGTAAATCTTTGGAGTTATACTCAGAAATAATGTTGTTAAAACTATTCCCAATCTTTATTTGAAACCCACAAAAGCCGGTTGAAGTGTTCGAGTGTTTGGACCACAAAAACACTGATTCCGATCTGTTGACAGCACTCGAACTCGGCACCGAATCAAACCTAACGTAAGATTTACAAATAATAATCAGTCTCTCCGCGTTTAAACCTTTGAAAACCAACGATTTCACAGCTAACAAGTTCGCTAATAAATGCAAAGCGGTGAACAACACAAATAAAGTGATTTCAAAACGGCTGTCTTCAACTAGAGTTAACAGAAAAATCCCAACGACGCTAGCAACTAAATTGACGGCTGTTTCTTGGCTGCCGTCTTTCGCGGCGACATCTGCGGCATTTTCAGCGACTGCTTGATGTTGAGTCACTGCAGCTCTTGTTGCAGATCCCGCTACGCCTACCACGGACTTCATGGAGGTTGTCACGCATAAAAGAGTCAAGTTGGTCAAGTTTCCCCGAAAGAAAGGCAACAAGAGTTCGATGAACATCGCGCAATCATTTAAAATGTCTGCAAAAAACCGCCACCGCTTGCAATTTGAATCGAACTCACTGCCTTTAAACCATGCGAACAAAATACCCCCAAACATTCCAACTCCGTCTTTAAAAATCCAAGTTATAGCTGCTGACAGGGGCGTAGCCTCCGAGTTCCCGACCCCCACTGACTTTAAAATAGATTTGGTTGCGATTGTGCCAGTAATTCGACTGGCAAATGCTTGGATTGTGTCATAAAATTGATACTCAAAGTAGTCTTCGCTCACTGTTTTCGGATAACCTTGTGGTAGAAACACTTTTCTGCAGAAATTGTACAAGAAATGCGATTTGGAAAGGTTTAAATCGATGTTTTCATCATGAGATAACCTCAAAAATTTATCTTGTTCTGCAAATTACACCAATTGTATCAGTACATTTAATAATAGTTTCATTTGAAATACTTACCTTGAGGTTTAGCATATATATTTATATTGCCAGTTAGGCCATATTTCTCAGTAATTCGTACATTTTCAAAAGTATGCAGCTTTTTAGCTGCTTGTGTTGACATTTTAGTGAGTTTTCTGTCAGCTGTCAACGTGTTTGTGACAAACCTAAAAATAACTATAAGATAAGTAATCATCGTGAGTCGTGACGTTTATCATGCAATTTTAATTAATTATTCAGTAATAATGACGCAAAATAATTGTTTACTATGCGGTTTTTACAACTGCAATCCTTGATTATTTAAAGTTCATTCATTTATCCACCATTTATCTGATATTTCACTTTGTAAAAATGAAAATTATTTTTGTAACCATGGTAATTTCAAGCATAATTTCAATCAACAATGCTTGGATTATTGAATACAACAATGATAGCTACACTGTTGTCATGGACAACGAAATAATTGTGCCTTTTACAATATCAGGTAAATGTTACTTAACCTTCAATAACCAATGAATATTGTTTATGTTATTTTACAGGAGATGTGGACTTTACAAATGAAATATCAATAGAAATTTGGTCAGAAGATGAAAATGTAGCTGTGTTCGATGCAAAATTAAGCCCTAAATTAAATTTAAACATTTCAGTTGTCGAAGGCAGTGCAAATAGTTCGTTTCCAGTTAGGGGTTTATTTTTGGGACAAACTCGATTGATTTTAACTTTAACTGATACCGAAGATGGTCACAGTGTAGAACTGGAACCTCTGGAGGTAAAAGTGATTAGGAAATATCGAACAATTGATGCAATTTTCACCGGAAGTGTTGCAATATTAGTGGCATTAATTTATATAAATTTCGGGTGTGCATTAGAATGGTCGAACTTGAAACAAATTTTGTGTTGTCCGATCGGTCCAGTAATCGGTTTTTTCGGTCAATTTGTTGTGATGCCGGCCCTGTCCTACGTAATAGGGCTCGTCATATTCCCCGACCAGCCGGCTATGAGGTTGGGGCTACTTTTCACGGGCGTAAGCCCCGCGGGCGGCGCTTCAAATATTTGGACTGTCATTTTAGACGGAAATATTGATTTAAGCGTAACCATGACGACGATCAGTAGTTTGGCCGCGTTTTTCATGATACCGTTGTGGTTGTTTACTGTGGGGCCTCACATATTCGAAATAGTTAAAATAGGTGTACCGTTCATGCAAATTGGGACAATAGCAGCCGCCCTAATTATCCCTCTAGGTCTTGGTTTAATCATAAAGAGATCTGTACCTCGTTTATCAACACTTTTAGTTCGTATCTTAAAAGGTTTCAGTGCTTTGTTAATTTTGTTCATTGTAATATTCGCCATAGCAACCAATCTGTATTTATTTCGTTTAGCCAGTTGGCGCATTGCAGTTGGGGGTTTATTGCTCCCTTGGTGTGGCTATGCATTTGGTGGTTTGGTGGCTTTGCTTTTTAAACAGTCCCGAAGAGATGTAATTGCAATTGCAATTGAAACCGGCGTCCAGAACACTGGAATCGCGATATTTTTGTTACGTTTTACGTTGCCACAGCCTCAGGCGGATATGACAACAATAGTTCCCGTTGCTATAGCTGTCATGACGCCTATTCCACTCACATTGTTGTTTATTTATAAAAGATGTTTTACGAATAAAAAAAACTCCTTAAATATAGTCGAAACTGCGGAGTTAACATCCTAAACTTCGTTTTTAGTATTCAAAAGTGATATTGTTTTCTATATGATACTTAAGTGGAAAAAGTATTTGAATCTTTTTCTCAATTTCGTAATATTGTCGATCTGTTACAAATTATACAATTTTTGATATACACAATGTATTTTATAACGTGTTATACTATATTTGTTGTAAGATAATAAAGAAATTATTGTTAACTAGTTGTTTTTACACTTTAAACTATGTTTCGCACATCAAAATGTTTGTTTAAAGTTCAACAATCACTTTCACACACTTAAATATGTTTATTTATTAATAATTACTACGTAATTAACTAAAATTAATCAGTTAATTTAAATTTCAAAAGTGACAGCTGATTGTTGCGCCATCTCTGTAAAAATCCGTGAACTACAGTAAAATGCTTCCGGTTTAGAAAAACAAAAGCGGAAGCTATTCATTGTAGTTCATGGATCATTACAGAGATGGCGCCAAAGTCAGCTGTCACTTTTTAAATTAATGTAACTTATTTATTTTGTTTAAATATACGGTAATTATTAATAGATAAACATATTTAAATATGAAAAAGTGATTGAAAAACTTTAAATAATTATTTTAATATGTAAAACATAAATTCTAAAAGTTGGTATAGTGTATTTTTGACAGCTAGACACATCGGTAATCAAAATACTTATCAATTTTATGTTGTTTATTGAACAAAAGTATCTATCAATGGTTTAGTAACAAATTAAAAGAATAACCATGCATATGGAAAGTTTGGAAGATGATAGCTTGGAAGAATTTCAAGGAGGTACGTTGCAAATCAGCCACGAATTCAATCGCCTGAGCAATGACAACAGTCCAGATCAATTAAATAACTCTACAGAACTACAAGATAACGAATTAAATGCAAATATAGATAATAAAATAACCGGACTGTCCAATTTAATAGCCATTCCAAAACGCAGTAAGTACACTGATAACATGTCTTTATATTCTGGTTTAATAACATGTCCATCTATATTCACATTAAGTAATACAATAATTAAACAATTTCAACAATACATTTAAACAATATTACGTGTTGTCTTAGTAACTGAATCTTTATGGAGTTGTGGCAACAATAACATCAATTCGGGGGTGTTTTCTCGTGCTTTGACATCTTCAGCGGGCGCTGCTGGTTCGTCAGCCGTCGCCGAGGACAATGCCCACGATTATTTCACATTTAGGGACGGTGTCGTGGACCGAGCGGTTCAGGAATGCGCCGAAAGACTTGTACAAGTCGAAGAAGACGGTGAATTAATCGGAACGTTTTTGTTGACAGAGTCAGTGACGTTTCTACTAATTTAATAATTGTGTTTAAGTGTTTTTCATGTATTTAGGATCACAATTTGGGACACGGAGAAAGAACGACTCGTTATTTTGACGCGAAAAGCGTTGTATAGTGTCAAATATGATTTTATTGCTCTGAAAAAGTTGGAGCACAAAAGAGTAGGGTTAGAATCTCTCGACAGCATCGTCATAGGTGACTTGGTGTATCCACCAGCTTCTTTAGTTCCGTAAGTTCTGTAATAAACAAATCAATATTTAACTGAATGTTTTTACTGTTTGTGTGTAAAGGCGACTAAACAATCTTGCTGATGTGATGAAATTTGCTCGATATTTCGATGGCTCAACTAACCTATTTGAACCCAGGTGCTAATTCTTTGCTTGTCTAACTTTTTCTTTAACATTTCTACTACTTATTTATTTTTTTAATAAGAAATAGTTTATAGGAAACAATAATTTTCAGAGATCGCAAATCTCGAGGAGTCAGACTTTTGTGGAACGGTGGAGCCCCATTGGCGTTCACCCACAAGTGGAATCCGTTTAGTAACGACGCCCCGTGCCTCACTTTCACGTCGCATCCGTTGTTTCGTCTCAATGACAACCAGAATGAGAAATTTTCAATGGATGCATTCAGTCAACATTTAATTGATGTCGTCGAGCGACTAAATCTAATGGAGTGCCCAGAAAACGGCCAGTGTTTGGTCCAACATAAAGAAATTGTGTTGTCTACTTATTTAGGGTTGGGTTCATTGATTTATAATCGAAATTCTTTAGGGTTTTTTAAGGTTCGTGGGAAATTTAGCTTTTAATATTTCTACTTACCTGTCAAATGTGCAATTTATATCTGAGTGTCGTTTTAAATTTATTCACGTCTTACAACACCAAGAATGTTGCCAAAGTCTTTAATTGCTGTTGATTCTATGTTTTATGTACAAATCTGAAATGTATTAAACCTATTTTACAAACTTGTTGTTATTATTTTCCAACTAACCTAAACTAACAACAATAAATGTTACCAAAGTCTTTAAAAGTTATTTAATGTTTGTTTTATATACAAATCTAATAACTATTCACCGAATATAACAAATATGCCGATTAATCGTTAATTCATGAGTAATTAACAAAACTAATTGTACTAAACGTACGCAAGGCGCATTAAAATATTTTAATCAATAACAAACTAATCATCTGATCAATATCAATACATCTTTGATAATTTAATAATTATAAAATAAGGAATTCAATTATAAGTAGATTCACAACCAGAAGTATACATTAACCACAATTATTTATTAAATATATTTTACAAACCACAATAATTATACAATTTTTGACTGCACCATTGAATTCACCACAGTTTTAAATACATATATCCATAATTTCATCGATATATCTGATCAGATTAATTTACTAGACCTAAAATTCTGAACCGAGTACAAATGGAAAGCACTATATTCATTAGCTATTTTCTCACATATAACAGCTTTAATTTTCATGATCACACATCAAAATGCATCTTTAAGATTCAATAATTAATTCTGTATACATAAATATGCCGATTAATCGTTAATTCATGAGTAATTAACAAAACTAATTGTGTTAATTTTGGTTAAAAAGTGACAGTTGTTTTGGCGCCATCTGTGTAAAAACCCGTCAACTATGATGGATCATCGTAGTTCACGCATATTTGCAGAGATGGCGCACGAAGCGGTAATCAATGTACCAATGTTAAATATGCCAACAACTCAAAAGAAAATAATCATCATTCTGACCCTTAAATACATGTACAATAAGGGTCATTGGCTTAAACTAAGCATTCTTGTAGATCGCTTATATCTCTGAAACTATAATAGATAGCGAAAAACTTAACATTGACGAGTTGTAGAAAACAAAATTTTCTATCTATTCTATGTTTAACATTTTCCTGTAGCCCTTATGGTTTCCGAGATACCGGCCGTCAAAATTGGACATAGTTGTAAATTTAAACTGCGATTACTCAAAAACTAAGGCCCGTAGAAATTTTTGGCCGCCAGTTTCGGAATCTGCGGGTCCGAATTAAGGGGATAGCGTTCCTAACTCGAAACTTTTTTTCCCGCCAAAATAAAAAAAAAACATGGACTAACCCCTTGATGTTTTTTTTGGCCAAAAATGGTTTTTTCGTCAAATCGAGCTGAAATTCTGCATACTGCTTCTTTGGCACTGGGGCTACTGACTTCTGGGGAGAAATCCCCAAAATTTTCACTATTACAGAAAATATTTCACTTTTTTGGGCGATTTTTGGAACGCTGAAATTATGGGTCTTAGAGAAAAATGTTTCAAGTAAAAGTTGTAGAGAAAATTAAAAGAAAAATGTTTTATTTGAAACATTTTACCCAAATGTGCCCAGATTCAGAGAAAAATGGGAAAGAAAGTGTAAAAAATAATTTCATACCTTGAAGTGCATCAAAATGCAACAAATCAATTTTTATTAATTAAAGCGTATTTTTTGGCACAATTTAAGTGTATTTTTGTTAATTAATTACGTTAATTAGATATTGTTTTGAATTTTTGAATTGTGTTGCGCCAGATTGCATGCAACCCGCATTGCAGAAATGTAACAATGGTTGCAGGCATTGGGCGTAACTAAATAAAAAAATTCAAAACAATATATAATTAACGTAATTAATTAACAAAAATACACTCAAATTGTGTCAAAAAATACGCTTTAATTAATAAAAATTGATTTGTCACATTTTGATTTATTTCAAGCCATGAAAATATTTTTTGCTTACATTTTATTAGTTATTAACTATTGTAGTTTGTAAAATTGCAGTTTTTGTCTGCACCATTAAATTCACCACAGTTTTAAATACAAATATCCATAATTTCATCGATATATCTGATCAGATTAATTTACTAGACCTAAAATTCTGAACCGAGTACAAATGGAAAGCACTATATTCATTAGCTATTTTCTCACATATAACAGCTTTAATTTTCATGATCACACATCAAAATGCATCTTTAAGATTCAATAATTAATTCTGTATACATAAATATGCCGATTAATCGTTAATTCATGATTAATTAACAAAACTAATTGTGTTAATTTTGGTTAAAAAGTGACAGTTGTTTTGGCGCCATCTGTGTAAAAACCCGTGAACTATGATGGATCATCGTAGTTCACGCATATTTGCAGAGATGGCGCACGAAGCGGTAATCAATGTACCAATGTTAAATATGCCAACAACTCAAAAGAAAATAATCATCATTCTGACCCTTAAATACATGTACAATAAGGGTCATTGGCTTAAACTAAGCATTCTTGTAGATCGCTTATATCTCTGAAACTATAATAGATAGCGAAAAACTTAACATTGACGAGTTGTAGAAAACAAAATTTTCTATCTATTCTACGTTTAACATTTTCCTGTAGCCCTTATGGTTTCCGAGATACCGGCCGTCAAAATTGGACATAGTTGTAAATTTAAACTGCGATTACTCAAAAACTAAGGCCCGTAGAAATTTTTGGCCGCCAGTTTCGGAATCTGCAGGTCCGAATTAAGGGGATAGCGTTCCTAACTCGAAACTTTTTTTCCCGCCAAAATAAAAAAAAAACATGGACTAACCCCTTGATGTTTTTTTTGGCCAAAAATGGTTTTTTCGTCAAATCGAGCTGAAATTCTGCATACTGCTTCTTTGGCACTGGGGCTACTGACTTCTGGGGAGAAATCCCCAAAATTTTCACTATTACAGAAAATATTTCACTTTTTTGGGCGATTTTTGGAACGCTGAAATTATGGGTCTTAGAGAAAAATGTTTCAAGTAAAAGTTGTAGAGAAAATTAAAAGAAAAATGTTTTATTTGAAACATTTTACCCAAATGTGCCCAGATTCAGAGAAAAATGGGAAAGAAAGTGTAAAAAATAATTTCATACCTTGAAGTGCATCAAAATGCAACAAATCAATTTTTATTAATTAAAGCGTATTTTTTGGCACAATTTAAGTGTATTTTTGTTAATTAATTACGTTAATTAGATATTGTTTTGAATTTTTGAATTGTGTTGCGCCAGATTGCATGCAACCCGCATTGCAGAAATGTAACAATGGTTGCAGGCATTGGGCGTAACTAAATAAAAAAATTCAAAACAATATATAATTAACGTAATTAATTAACAAAAATACACTCAAATTGTGTCAAAAAATACGCTTTAATTAATAAAAATTGATTTGTCACATTTTGATTTATTTCAAGCCATGAAAATATTTTTTGCTTACATTTTATTAGTTATTAACTATTGTAGTTTGTAAAATTGCAGTTTTTGTCTGCACCATTAAATTCACCACAGTTTTAAATACAAATATCCATAATTTCATCGATATATCTGATCAGATTAATTTACTAGACCTAAAATTCTGAACCGAGTACAAATGGAAAGCACTATATTCATTAGCTATTTTCTCACATATAACAGCTTTAATTTTCATGATCACACATCAAAATGCATCTTTAAGATTCAATAATTAATTCTGTATACATAAATATGCCGATTAATCGTTAATTCATGATTAATTAACAAAACTAATTGTGTTAATTTTGGTTAAAAAGTGACAGTTGTTTTGGCGCCATCTGTGTAAAAACCCGTGAACTATGATGGATCATCGTAGTTCACGCATATTTGCAGAGATGGCGCACGAAGCGGTAATCAATGTACCAATGTTAAATATGCCAACAACTCAAAAGAAAATAATCATCATTCTGACCCTTAAATACATGTACAATAAGGGTCATTGGCTTAAACTAAGCATTCTTGTAGATCGCTTATATCTCTGAAACTATAATAGATAGCGAAAAACTTAACATTGACGAGTTGTAGAAAACAAAATTTTCTATCTATTCTACGTTTAACATTTTCCTGTAGCCCTTATGGTTTCCGAGATACCGGCCGTCAAAATTGGACATAGTTGTAAATTTAAACTGCGATTACTCAAAAACTAAGGCCCGTAGAAATTTTTGGCCGCCAGTTTCGGAATCTGCAGGTCCGAATTAAGGGGATAGCGTTTCTAACTCGAAACTTTTTTTCCCGCCAAAATAAAAAAAAAACATGGACTAACCCCTTGATGTTTTTTTTGGCCAAAAATGGTTTTTTCGTCAAATCGAGCTGAAATTCTGCATACTGCTTCTTTGGCACTGGGGCTACTGACTTCTGGGGAGAAATCCCCAAAATTTTCACTATTACAGAAAATATTTCACTTTTTTGGGCGATTTTTGGAACGCTGAAATTATGGGTCTTAGAGAAAAATGTTTCAAGTAAAAGTTGTAGAGAAAATTAAAAGAAAAATGTTTTATTTGAAACATTTTACCCAAATGTGCCCAGATTCAGAGAAAAATGGGAAAGAAAGTGTAAAAAATAATTTCATACCTTGAAGTGCATCAAAATGCAACAAATCAATTTTTTATTAATTAAAGCGTATTTTTTGGCACAATTTAAGTGTATTTTTGTTAATTAATTACGTTAATTAGATATTGTTTTGAATTTTTGAATTGTGTTGCGCCAGATTGCATGCAACCCGCATTGCAGAAATGTAACAATGGTTGCAGGCATTGGGCGTAACTAAATAAAAAAATTCAAAACAATATATAATTAACGTAATTAATTAACAAAAATACACTCAAATTGTGTCAAAAAAAACGCTTTAATTAATAAAAATTGATTTGTCACATTTTGATTTATTTCAAGCCATGAAAATATTTTTTGCTTACATTTTATTAGTTATTAACTATTGTAGTTTGTAAAATTGCAGTTTTTGTCTGCACCATTAAATTCACCACAGTTTTAAATACAAATATCCATAATTTCATCGATATATCTGATCAGATTAATTTACTAGACCTAAAATTCTGAACCGAGTACAAATGGAAAGCACTATATTCATTAGCTATTTTCTCACATATAACAGCTTTAATTTTCATGATCACACATCAAAATGCATCTTTAAGATTCAATAATTAATTCTGTATACATAAATATGCCGATTAATCGTTAATTCATGATTAATTAACAAAACTAATTGTGTTAATTTTGGTTAAAAAGTGACAGTTGTTTTGGCGCCATCTGTGTAAAAACCCGTGAACTATGATGGATCATCGTAGTTCACGCATATTTGCAGAGATGGCGCACGAAGCGGTAATCAATGTACCAATGTTAAATATGCCAACAACTCAAAAGAAAATAATCATCATTCTGACCCTTAAATACATGTACAATAAGGGTCATTGGCTTAAACTAAGCATTCTTGTAGATCGCTTATATCTCTGAAACTATAATAGATAGCGAAAAACTTAACATTGACGAGTTGTAGAAAACAAAATTTTCTATCTATTCTACGTTTAACATTTTCCTGTAGCCCTTATGGTTTCCGAGATACCGGCCGTCAAAATTGGACATAGTTGTAAATTTAAACTGCGATTACTCAAAAACTAAGGCCCGTAGAAATTTTTGGCCGCCAGTTTCGGAATCTGCAGGTCCGAATTAAGGGGATAGCGTTCCTAACTCGAAACTTTTTTTCCCGCCAAAATAAAAAAAAAACATGGACTAACCCCTTGATGTTTTTTTTGGCCAAAAATGGTTTTTTCGTCAAATCGAGCTGAAATTCTGCATACTGCTTCTTTGGCACTGGGGCTACTGACTTCTGGGGAGAAATCCCCAAAATTTTCACTATTACAGAAAATATTTCACTTTTTTGGGCGATTTTTGGAACGCTGAAATTATGGGTCTTAGAGAAAAATGTTTCAAGTAAAAGTTGTAGAGAAAATTAAAAGAAAAATGTTTTATTTGAAACATTTTACCCAAATGTGCCCAGATTCAGAGAAAAATGGGAAAGAAAGTGTAAAAAATAATTTCATACCTTGAAGTGCATCAAAATGCAACAAATCAATTTTTATTAATTAAAGCGTATTTTTTGGCACAATTTAAGTGTATTTTTGTTAATTAATTACGTTAATTAGATATTGTTTTGAATTTTTGAATTGTGTTGCGCCAGATTGCATGCAACCCGCATTGCAGAAATGTAACAATGGTTGCAGGCATTGGGCGTAACTAAATAAAAAAATTCAAAACAATATATAATTAACGTAATTAATTAACAAAAATACACTCAAATTGTGTCAAAAAATACGCTTTAATTAATAAAAATTGATTTGTCACATTTTGATTTATTTCAAGCCATGAAAATATTTTTTGCTTACATTTTATTAGTTATTAACTATTGTAGTTTGTAAAATTGCAGTTTTTGTCTGCACCATTAAATTCACCACAGTTTTAAATACAAATATCCATAATTTCATCGATATATCTGATCAGATTAATTTACTAGACCTAAAATTCTGAACCGAGTACAAATGGAAAGCACTATATTCATTAGCTATTTTCTCACATATAACAGCTTTAATTTTCATGATCACACATCAAAATGCATCTTTAAGATTCAATAATTAATTCTGTATACATAAATATGCCGATTAATCGTTAATTCATGATTAATTAACAAAACTAATTGTGTTAATTTTGGTTAAAAAGTGACAGTTGTTTTGGCGCCATCTGTGTAAAAACCCGTGAACTATGATGGATCATCGTAGTTCACGCATATTTGCAGAGATGGCGCACGAAGCGGTAATCAATGTACCAATGTTAAATATGCCAACAACTCAAAAGAAAATAATCATCATTCTGACCCTTAAATACATGTACAATAAGGGTCATTGGCTTAAACTAAGCATTCTTGTAGATCGCTTATATCTCTGAAACTATAATAGATAGCGAAAAACTTAACATTGACGAGTTGTAGAAAACAAAATTTTCTATCTATTGTACGTTTAACATTTTCCTGTAGCCCTTATGGTTTCCGAGATACCGGCCGTCAAAATTGGACATAGTTGTAAATTTAAACTGCGATTACTCAAAAACTAAGGCCCGTAGAAATTTTTGGCCGCCAGTTTCGGAATCTGCAGGTCCGAATTAAGGGGATAGCGTTTCTAACTCGAAACTTTTTTTCCCGCCAAAATAAAAAAAAAACATGGACTAACCCCTTGATGTTTTTTTTGGCCAAAAATGGTTTTTTCGTCAAATCGAGCTGAAATTCTGCATACTGCTTCTTTGGCACTGGGGCTACTGACTTCTGGGGAGAAATCCCCAAAATTTTCACTATTACAGAAAATATTTCACTTTTTTGGGCGATTTTTGGAACGCTGAAATTATGGGTCTTAGAGAAAAATGTTTCAAGTAAAAGTTGTAGAGAAAATTAAAAGAAAAATGTTTTATTTGAAACATTTTACCCAAATGTGCCCAGATTCAGAGAAAAATGGGAAAGAAAGTGTAAAAAATAATTTCATACCTTGAAGTGCATCAAAATGCAACAAATCAATTTTTATTAATTAAAGCGTATTTTTTGGCACAATTTAAGTGTATTTTTGTTAATTAATTACGTTAATTAGATATTGTTTTGAATTTTTGAATTGTGTTGCGCCAGATTGCATGCAACCCGCATTGCAGAAATGTAACAATGGTTGCAGGCATTGGGCGTAACTAAATAAAAAAATTCAAAACAATATATAATTAACGTAATTAATTAACAAAAATACACTCAAATTGTGTCAAAAAATACGCTTGAATTAATAAAAATTGATTTGTCACATTTTGATTTATTTCAAGCCATGAAAATATTTTTTGCTTACATTTTATTAGTTATTAACTATTGTAGTTTGTAAAATTGCAGTTTTTGTCTGCACCATTAAATTCACCACAGTTTTAAATACAAATATCCATAATTTCATCGATATATCTGATCAGATTAATTTACTAGACCTAAAATTCTGAACCGAGTACAAATGGAAAGCACTATATTCATTAGCTATTTTCTCACATATAACAGCTTTAATTTTCATGATCACACATCAAAATGCATCTTTAAGATTCAATAATTAATTCTGTATACATAAATATGCCGATTAATCGTTAATTCATGATTAATTAACAAAACTAATTGTGTTAATTTTGGTTAAAAAGTGACAGTTGTTTTGGCGCCATCTGTGTAAAAACCCGTGAACTATGATGGATCATCGTAGTTCACGCATATTTGCAGAGATGGCGCACGAAGCGGTAATCAATGTACCAATGTTAAATATGCCAACAACTCAAAAGAAAATAATCATCATTCTGACCCTTAAATACATGTACAATAAGGGTCATTGGCTTAAACTAAGCATTCTTGTAGATCGCTTATATCTCTGAAACTATAATAGATAGCGAAAAACTTAACATTGACGAGTTGTAGAAAACAAAATTTTCTATCTATTCTACGTTTAACATTTTCCTGTAGCCCTTATGGTTTCCGAGATACCGGCCGTCAAAATTGGACATAGTTGTAAATTTAAACTGCGATTACTCAAAAACTAAGGCCCGTAGAAATTTTTGGCCGCCAGTTTCGGAATCTGCAGGTCCGAGTTAAGGGGATAGCGTTCCTAACTCGAAACTTTTTTTCCCGCCAAAATAAAAAAAAAAACATGGACTAACCCCTTGATGTTTTTTTTGGCCAAAAATGGTTTTTTCGTCAAATCGAGCTGAAATTCTGCATACTGCTTCTTTGGCACTGGGGCTACTGACTTCTGGGGAGAAATCCCCAAAATTTTCACTATTACAGAAAATATTTCACTTTTTCGGGCGATTTTTGGAACGCTGAAATTTTGGGTTTTAGAGAAAAATGTTTCAAGTAAAAGGTGTAGAGAAAATTAAAAGAAAAATGTTTTATTTGAAACATTTTACCCAAATGTGCCCAGATTCAGAGAAAAATGGGAAAGAAACTGTAAAAAATAATTTCATACCTTGAAGTGCATCAAAATGCAACAAATCAATTTTTATTAATTAAAGCGTATTTTTTGACACAATTTAAGTGTATTTTTGTTAATTAATTACATTAATTACATATTGTTTTGAATTTTTGAATTGTGTTGCGCCAGATTGCATGCAACCCGGATAGCAGAAATGTAAAGTTGGTTACAGGCATTAGGCGGAACTAATTATAAAAATTCAAAACAATATATAATTAACGTAATTAATTAACAACAATACACTTAAATTGTGTCATAAAATTCGCTTTAATTAATAAAAATAGATATGTTTCATTTTGATTTAGTTCAAGACATGAAAATATTTTTTTACTGTTTCTTACCCATTTTTTTAGTTATATTTTACAAACTACACTAGTTATACAATTTTTGCCTGCACCATTGAATTCACCACAATTTTAAATACAATTATCCATAATTTCATCGATATATCTGATCAGATAAATTTACTAGACTTAAAATTCTGTACCGAGTACAAATTGAAAGCACTGTATTCATTAGCTATTTTCTCACCTGTAACAGTTTTAATTTTCATGTATCACACATCAAAATGCATCTAGAAGATTCAATAATTAATTCTGTATACATAAATATGCCGATCAATTGTTAATTCACGAGTAATTAACAAAAATAAATGTGTTAATTTAGCTTATAAACTGAGTTTGTTTTGGCACCATCTGTGTAAAATCCTGTGAACTATGATGGAGCATCGTAGTTCACGCACATTTGTAGAGATGGCGCGAACAAGAACTGTCATTTTAAGTCTAAAATATGTGATTTATTTTTGTTAATTGCTCGTGAATTATCAATTAATTGAGCTATTTATGAACACAGAATTGATTATCGATTCTGTAACAAACATTTTGATGTGTAAAACATGAAAATTAAAAGAGTTATTTGTGAGAAAACAACGAATTAAAATAGTGCTGTTTACGGTAAAATATCATATATTTTTTTAATTATTAATAATTATAGAATCTTGAGCATACTTATTATTTATTTGTGACATAACTTAACATTTTACATATTTATTTATTTATTGTGTACTTCCGTAAACAATCTTCTAAGGCTCGGATGTTCCCTGAAGATCCTAATGAAAGAGTTCACACGCTTACAAACAAACTCATCTTGGTTTTCAAGATGGGCTGTTGAAGACCTGTCTCCAACAATCGTCGCTTCACTCGGTTGGCTGTAAATATCTTCCGGACTCCTCCCTAAATAAATCAATCAAGTTTTGTAAATAAAGCTTTGCTATTTTTGGTTACTAAGTTACATTTTGGTGGCAGGTTCTCTTTGGACTGTAAAACAGTTTCCGATTCCTCTGCAGTTGGAATAATATTCGGTTTGGGTGTAAACATAACCGCGCTAAGATTTTTTTTGCTCTCCTCCGGGTCTGGTATCACTTCAATGTGTGAAACTTGCACTGACTTTGGCGGCGGCTCAACTTGGGTGCCAATATTCACAAAGTGACGTTTTTTAACGAAACCAGATCCTCTAGAATGTGTACAAACCTCTCGCACTGAATGTACATTTCTAAAAGTGTAAATAATTGTTATTCATTGATGGTTAGTGCGTGTAGATGTCCTCTTACCTGATGGTGTCTTTGCTCTTCATTAAATCAACGGAATCAACTGCTAACTCCAGTTTGGAGCCTTTATGTCGAGAGATGAGCGTTTTCGTTTCACTAACTCTAGACTCTGCGGACTTTTTCGCTGTTAAAATGAGTGAATCCCTTTTGGACGCGATTGAAATTTGTTTGGACACTTTGCTGGACACTCGTTTCTTAACACTTCCTCCGCTCTCTTGTATTTTCTCTTTTAACAGTGTGAGCGAGTCTCGGGCTAGTTCTAGTCTCGACCGAGGTTTCGCACTCGTCTCCAGCGCGAGCGATTTCGTCGACTTGTCACTCGATTGGTCGTTTCCGTTGCCATTGTACGAATGCGCTTGCAGAACCCGCTCCTCGCAAGCCTCGAACCCGCGCGAAAACCGAACGCTCACAAACGACCGGTGATCTTTATCCGACAACACACTTTTTTTATTGTTCTCCTCTGCGATTTGTTTGTTGCTGTCCAGCACTTCCGGTTCGATGGTTTCCATGACATTGTCAACAGTGAAATTCCACAATTCATTGCTTTTTGAGATTTTTAAGCCTTGCGAGATCATGTTGCGGAAGTCTTCGCGCACGTACAAGTTCTCGTCGTACGTAAACGCCGGAAGATCCTCCTCGCTGGTTAAGGTCGTTGCACTCGGGCTGTACCGGAAGTAGTTGTCACACTCGTGGAAATCTTTCGCGACTAAACCTCCGGAGCCTGTTTCCACGGTGCTATTCGAACTCGAGACCTTTTGGAAGAACGCTGGTTTGGAGTCCATCACGGTTTTTGTTAACTCGAAGATCATTAACTTTTCCAGGTTCAGCAGGTATTCGGCTTGCGTCGGAACCGCTTTTAACACGAAATAAATAAACTTTTGAAACTGTTTGATTGTCTCGAACATGG
This sequence comes from Poecilus cupreus, assembly GCA_963942605.1. Taxonomy (NCBI): domain Eukaryota; kingdom Metazoa; phylum Arthropoda; class Insecta; order Coleoptera; family Carabidae; genus Poecilus; species Poecilus cupreus. The sequence goes on from OZ012713.1 coordinate 42,150,057, forward strand.
CTTCTTCGCGCGCTTGCACCTCCAGGCCCAGCCTCTCCAGTTCGGAGATGGTTTTTTGCAGCTGATCTCCGCGTTCCTCCAGTTCTTTCTCGAGTTCTTGCAGCCGAGTTAAGAAGTTCTGCTCGAGCACTTGTTTTTCGCACGCGCACCTCCGCCGTTCTTTTGCCAACACGTACATGACGTTGGCGACGTTCTCGCACTGCATCTCGGTGCGCAGCTTCTCCAGCGTGTCCTTGCACTGGCTTCGCTCCTCCAGGATGGCCCTCTTCAGCTTGTCCTTCTCTTGTTTGATGTGGTACCAGAAATGTTGATGGAGACACTTGGATTGTTTGATGAGTTCTTCAGCGAACTGTTCTGTTAATCGTTGCACCGTTTCCAGCACTGCGAGCTCCAGTTTCATCTGCATCAGCCGCTCGACTTCTTTTTTACCGGCCTCAACGGCTTCCGTTTTTTCCAACTCGAGTTTTTCCTCGAGTTTCAACAATTCCAACCGAAGTGTTTCATCAAATTCCAACCTCAGTTGTTGCACTAATTCCTCTTGTCTTCTTCGCTCCTCTTCCCGAACTTGTTTCATGGCTTCTTTCTTCTCCTTTTCGGCCATAAACCTAAGCATTTCTTCGTTTTCCGCGATCGCGTGTTGTTTATCAAGCTCATGTTCTCTATTATATTTATCTTCAACTACATAACCGATATCTAAAATGCCTTGATGCGTCAACGCTTTTATATGTTTAGAAGTTAACGGAGGCTTCAGTCTCACTTTTCCTATAAGTAAATCACTTGGCGACACCCACAAATCATCACCAGGTCCATCTAAAGTTGGAGACAATCCTAAATACGGTTTTAAAGCCGGTAGACAAGAATCGAAAAAGGCCTGAGTTAATTGATCACCAAGTCGAGATTTAATTTCTGTTTGGACGGGAACTAACCCCAATTTATTTAAACATATTTTTCTGTAGTAACTATCACTTCTTTCTAACAATTATTCACAAATATATTAGATTCTTTAGTAAAAATGTATATAAACACATACCTAAGTCACTCATTTTGATAATTTAGCGTTTAATAATGAATTTTTACTTAAAATTTCGATGATTTACCGAAAAAACGCAACTGTCAAAAAACTAGGGAATTTTTTTTGTCACCAACAGTGTTTACAATTGTCTAATAAAAACACTAGCTCTAGCAAGTGTTGTCAACCTCCTCAACCATAACCAAACTTCTAAACGTCAAACTAGAGATATGTGACTAGAAAAGTGCTATTTTTCTTTAAATACGTGAAAATGAGTTAAATAATGTCTTTTGAAACGAAATTCCACTTAATGGAGGACTCAAATTTCTATTTTGGACTAATTTTAGCAGTTACATCGAGTCTTTTTATTGGTTCTAGTTTCATTATTAAAAAGAAAGCATTGATAAGATTGAATAGAAAAGGATGTTTAAGGGCTGGTTCCGGTGGTTTTGGCTACTTGAAAGAATGGATTTGGTGGACAGGGTTGTTGTGCAGTAAGTACAATGAAGTATTTAATGATTCTAAAGTAATTAGAGTGATTTTTTAGTGGGTATAGGTGAAGTGTCAAATTTCGCAGCCTATGCATTTGCTCCTGCAAGTTTAGTGACACCACTAGGTGCTCTAAGTGTACTTGTAAGTGCTGTATTATCCTCAATACACTTGAAAGAACACTTGAATTTATTAGGAAAGGTATGTTTTGACATTTAAATCTATTAAATTACATTCAATGTGACATGTTTTCAGCTGGGGTGTATTTTATGCATTTTGGGGTCAACAATAATAGTTATTCATTCGTCAATGAGTGAATCTGAGGAGAATATTTCCACATTACTAGAAAAACTTCAACATACCTCATTTATCTTGTACGTATCATTCGTTTTAGCTATTGTTTTGAGTATAATATTTCATTTCGGGCCAAAATACGGCAACAGAAATGTCATTTGGTACATTCTGTTGTGTTCGGCGGTGGGTAGTTTGACAGTGATGTCCTGTAAATCCTTAGGGATTACTATCCGGGACAATTTGTCACAAAATAATGGATTTTTCGCGCATTGGTTGCCGTGCACGCTCATCATTTGTGTTTTAGTTTGTATTACAATACAAATGATCTATTTAAACCGAGCTCTCGACTTGTTTAATACAAGTATTGTTACTCCAGTGTATTACGTGTTTTTTACCTCGTTTGTGTTGATTGCTTCAAGTATTTTGTTTAAAGAATGGCAGAGATTAGGATTTACTGATATAATTGGTTCGTTGTGTGGCTTTTTTGTTATAATTATAGCTGTCATTTTACTAAATGCATTCAAAAGTATTGATATAAATTATAGTGATATCAAAGGCATTTTTCGACCAAAAAAAGAACTAATTTCTACAGATTTAAACGGAACATGTACTTTTAATAGAAATATCAGGGATGTTTTGTAATTATTTTATAAAATAAATGAGTTGTCAAATTTTTTTTAGGTTATATTTTTCTAAACCTACAATTATACATAAAACAGTAAAAATATCACATAAATTTAAACGTTATCTCTTGTATCCTTCGCCTAGATTTGCGAAAATAATTAAAAGATAAGTATTTTGACATTGAAATCAAAATGTTTTGACATTTCATAATAAAAACCTTTGAAAAATAAAAATAACTATGTACTTTCCTTTCTAATGTTTCCAGTGCATTTTCTAACGTGTTTTATCAAACAATATTACAATATTATCAAACTTATCAGTTACAACAATGAATAATTGTTTATAAATGTATGATTCATCAATAAATAATTGGAAAGTTTGTAGGGAGTTTGTGTAATTGGCAATGGTGATGTAATCACACTAGCAAAGGAGAGCCATGTCAGCAGTGTGTGCAGTGAATTATTTTCGCCTTTATTTGAATAATTTCTGATCTTTATTTTATATAAATAGTTTTAAAATAATCTAGAATCATGGAGAAAATGTTTAGTATGTGGAAAGTTCGGGAACTGGCCGACAAAGTGTAAGTAAAACGGACTTTTTGGCATGTTTTGGAACATCTGTGTTGTCATTGATGACTAGAGATCTGTTTTCTTGATAAAATTGTCATTACTAATAGATTTCCTCGCGAAAATACATCATAAACACTAAAAAAAACATTGAATTATACATTACTTGTAACATTCCAGTACAAATGTAGTGATGAACTACACAGAAATCGAGGCAAAGGTACGCGAAGCAACAAACGATGAGGCGTGGGGCCCAACGGGGCAACTGATGCAGGAATTGGCTCACGCTACATTTACTTACGAACAGTTTCCGGAAGTGATGTCAATGCTGTGGAAACGGATGTTACAGGACAATAAACAACACTGGCGACGAACTTATAAGGTAACAATGAGTGTATGTGCAACAATGAGTGTCTGCAATTGTTTGTGGCTGTTTCAGAGCTTACTATTATTAAATTATTTGATAAGAAATGGATCGGAGCGGGTTGTGACTTCAAGCCGGGAGCACATTTACGATTTGCGATCTCTGGAGAATTATTCACATCACGACGAGAACGGCAAGGATCAGGGCATCAATATTCGACACAAAGTTAGAGATCTGATAGATTTCATTCAAGATGATGATAAGTTAAGGGAGGAAAGGAAGAAAGCGAAGAAAAATAAAGATAAATATATAGGTAAGCAAACGACATAGCCTCGAAACATTGAACCACATGAAATGTGTTTGATTTAGGAATGTCTTCGGACAGTATGGGGAGTCGTTTCGACCGGTGGGACTCGGAGTCGCCGCGGTGGCGTCAAGGAGGCCCAACGAATGAGTACGCGCCCGAGTGGGGCTCGGAGTCGCGCCGGAACAATGACCGAACTACTGGTGGCTACGAAGATGACTACGACGGGGAACGCGAAGACTCCGATACAGAGAGTGGCACGAATGGGGGGGCGAAGGAGGCGAAAGAGGAGCGCGACCGGAAAGGCGGCTACAAAGATGACAGCGGAGAAAACAGTCCGGACAAAAGAATTAGGTGAGCGATTTATATTTCATAAAAAAATTAAAACTGCTGCAACTAAATGTAATTTCAGTTTCAACGCAAACATAACCTCTAACAAATCTCCGTCGAGAGCCCCGAAACAAATAAAAAAGATCGACCTGGGGGCGGCGGCCACGTACGGGCGCGACGCCAGCCAATCCCCGATCCCCAAATCCGACTCCATCAACAACAACGTCAGCCTGTTGTCGGAGGACTTCAACCCGCGCGGGGCGGAGCCGCCCGAGTTCGGTGACTTCAGTGCCGCGTTCGGGGCCCAGCCAGACGCGAGCAACGACTTTGCCGACTTCACGTCCGCATTCTCCACACAACCGCCACAGAATGGGGCCCAACAACAACAACAACAGCAACAACAACAGTCCAACGCCGACTTGTTGTCGGATCTGTCCAGCAGTTTGTCGGCGTTAAACATGAACGCGGCGCCCGGCGCGACCACCACACCCAACTCCAACCATTTGCTGATGGACGGATTCGAAGCAGGTGAGTGTTGTTTGTTACGGCGCCGGGTTCAGGCCAGACTTAAGGGAACTTTATCCCTTGCAGAAAACCGGAAGTTGTTGGAAAACAAAATAGACACGCTTGCCAACTGTCTGCGCGCTAGCCGCGACACCACTAGACTTATCCAAGAAACAATTGAACTATTACCAGGGCCGCTAACCTTAGAGCAAATCACCAAAACGCAGGACTGGGGACATTTCGTCGACCGGAAGTACTCGTTCGTACTGCGCGCGCTCCTCACTTGTCCCCCGGCCACACGTTTGTTCCAAGTGGAACGCGCCGCCTTTTTCTGGGAATCTTTACACGTGCTGCTCACTTGTAACATTACACATCACACCGCCGACATTTTAGAAAGTTTGTTCAAAACGAACGCGCTGCTCGCCGCGCTGGTTCACATGTGCGTGTCCGGTGGGCCCCACGAACACCTGCACCTGTTAATTTCAACCCCGAGCCGGGTGTGTAACGCGCTGCGGGCCGAAGCACCCGCTCTGTTCGCCCCACACAATTTTACGAAAGTATTGAGTTTCAATTTGATTCGCGCCGTTTTAATTCTATCCGAACTACTTCCGGTCGACGTAGCTCCGCTGTCTGAGTATTTCAGTCGCATGATCCGCAGTTGCAGCGCTCCGCACGCTTTGGTTTACGTGGCCAAGTGTTTCGAAGCGCTCAGTCGCAAAGACTCCGCCCCCAGATCGGTAATCCGCGCGTTGTTCACCCACTTGTCTCGCGACGCCATTGAGCGCATCCTGGTGGTGCTGCTCAGGACGCTGCCCCCCGCCACCGGCGCCATCTTCAATGTGCTCGGTCCCTGCATTGAACTTCCCGATTGGAAATTCTTCCTGCTGACGAAACTTCCGCTCCTCACTTATCTCAAACCATCCGAAGACACTTTACTCGCGAATCTGTCGCTGTACGTGTGCAGGAGTGCAGCAGCAGCGGCCGTGGAGCAGCACCTCTGCAACTTGTTGCGCGTCTGGTCGAGTAAATCGGCCATCAATGCGACCGACTTGACTCAGCATTTGTTCATTTCCAAATTGATTTTGTACGTTTTGAAATATTCGCAAATGTTCGGGACTATTTTTTCGGTTTCGTGCGCACAGGAAGTGCACAACTACCTGTTGCACGGCATTCCGGTGCACTTGGAGTCGCCGAATATACAAATCCGGGTTTCCGGAATGGTTTTAGGCGAGGAATTACTGCGCTTTTTCCCCAAACACATTCAATTGAACTTTGAATACAAAAGTTTTCCCCCCGACTGTCTTGCAATTGTTTCCGAATTGAAACAAATAACAAACGGTACAATAGAACCGGAAACAATTGATGATGATAATAAACTAGATGTAGTAGAACAATTGAGCTACGAATTATGCACCTCTTGTGGTTTATTATTATTACCAACTGTACAACAAGAAATGGCGTCCAAATTGTCGCCCAAACAAAACCCGAATCCAACGAATATTGAAACCGCGAAATCAATTAAAACCCAAACACTAATTAACGTCATTGACGCCAGTGACTTTAGTTTGGACTCGGACGATGACCTGGAGCCGTTCGACCAATCAAACGACACGAAATTAACCAAAAAAGTGCCCAATTTCTTGCGCGACTTAAAAGAGGGCCTGCTAGAGACACAGGATCCGGAAGTGTTCCAAAATAGTTTAGAAAATGCGGAAACAATCATCCGAAAACAATTGGCCGACGATGATTGTTCACTTAGCCTTGAACTGTTGGCAATTTTACTCACCCTAGACCGGAAGTACTACGTGGAAAACTTCGATAAACTCCAATTTGAAGCGTGCTTGGCCATCGCGGTGCTCTGCCCCAAGGAATGCGCCGAATTTCTCGCGGAGCACTTCCACGCGGACGTGGGCACGTACACAATTAGTCAACGCGTGTTTATGTTGGATATTTTGTCCCAAACCGCCAAGAGGTTGTCCCAAATCGAACCGGAAACGAGCACAAAAACAAACAAAATTGAGGCAACCAAGAATTCGCGGCGGTTTTTCAGCGCGAAACCGCAGGCCTCCGCCCCAAGTAAATTCTCAGGAGTGGCCGGAAGCTTCTTCTTTCCTCTCGTTTTCGGTTTCCGGAAAGTTTCGTTCGTGACTTTCGCACAGAGTCCGACGTACGACACCGATTACATTTTGCTGATCCACTTTCTTCAAACACTCTCCGTCGTCCTCGTTTCGTCCCACAATTGTCCCCAACTGTCCCGAATGGCCAAAGAAACGTTCGATTTGACGTTTACGATTCGTTTCCACCGCGAGTCCAAAGTTCGACTCGCTGTTTTGCATTTAATCGCGAGTGTAATCGTCGCACTACCACCAACGATTTTAACTTCCGAGTTTCTGCAAGAGATTCTTCAAGTGAAACTCTGGCTGGTTGATACACTCAACTGTGGCGTTCGAAATGTTGAAATCGATACAGAATGTCGAGTTTTGAGCGCTAATATCTTAGGGCTAATCGAAAACACCCTTAAAACTGTCGTAATTACCTAAGAAATAGTTGGCAAATTGTTGTCTTTTATTTATTAACGTTTCATGTATCACACATTAAACTGTGAGTTCAATAGATTAAAAAACCAATAATACATTCAATTAATTGTTAATTATTAAATAATTAAAATATTTATTCTAACCTTAAAAAAGAGTGACAGCTGATAGTAGTGTCATCTGTGTGCAGAAGCTTGGACTATAATAGTAATAGTTGATGAATTTGCATACAGATGGCTTCAAAACTAGCTGTCACATTTTTGAGGTTAAATTGAAACAAATTCCGTATGTAGGTCCAGTGTTAGCACCTAGTGGGCTGGAGCCTCTGCAGCCGCTGTCTTCCACACAAACGCAGGCCGCCGCCACAGGTAGCGACGCCCCAGGGCCCAACAAACAGTTGCCGGTGGGTGCGACATGGTCCAACTCGGGCAGCCTCAATATCGACATTGATAACTTGTCGCTGCTGGGCGCGAGCAAGACGCGGACGGGGCCCGCGCTCCCCATGAACCAGATGAGCACTCCCACGTCGCCGGTGAACCAGCCGCGGGGCCACTTTGGGTTCGCCGCGCAGCCCCCGCAGCAACTTCCGAATGCATTTTTCGCAACGTTCAAATGATCGCCAGCAATAATAAGTGTGTGCGCGCGTCTCGTCTCTGTACATAATAGCAAAATAATAAATAAATAGCGAGTTGGGCCGGAAACGGAAGTGAATCGTAGGTAATTTGTGCACATATAAACGTTCTACTATAAATATTCCATGTATATTATTTAATTAGTTGAATGTCATAATGTTTGTATTTTGTTGAATGCTCATATCGATCGTAGTGGGTGCTGGGGCCGGGGTTCGCTTTAGTTCTTTCCGATCGCACACTTTATTCCACTACTTTTAATCCAATCAATTAATCAATGATATATATTTTTTTATTATTTGTTTTGTGTCGCGTGAAATAAACTATGCGATCGACAACAATCACTTGTACATATGTATCTGTCTGGTTTTGGGTGTTAAATTTAAATAAAAATGTCGTTGTCCCCCGTCTAGACACTTTGATTTCGGCGTTTTCTAAGACCAAACTTGATGTTATGTATATATTATATGAATTTAATTTCTTTACAATCAAATACAAATATAACAATTCGTATCACCAGTGTTTTATTTCTTCTCCTCGCCACCCAATATGTCAACCAAATTCTATTCAACGTTGAAGAACATTTGCAAATAGCACAAATATATTTGTCTGCAGAGAAATTGTATAATTCAAGTTAATGAAAAACTAACAGTCAATAAAATAGGATATATCTTTGACGAAACCTTTAGGAACAGATTTATTTATTTATTTTATTAGGATAGGGAACTAAGAAAGAACAATACACACACACACACACACACACAATGATGCACCTACAATATTTTATTCAATATTCTTACCACTTACACTTTCAACAACAAACTGCCTTCCACATTATCCTTCAATTGCATTTATATTCTACTGACATACACTGAACTGAACTACAATTAATATAACCAAAACCACAATAATTTATTAGTTATATTTTACAAACCATACACCATTGAATTCACCACAGTTTTAAATACATATGTCAATAATTTCATCGATATACCTGATCAGATTAATTTACTAGACTTAAAATTCTGAACCGAGTACAAATTGAAAGCACTATATTCATTAGCTATTTTCTCACATATAACAGCATTAATTTTCATGTGTCACACATCAATATGCATCTAGAAGATTCAATAATTAATTCTGTATACATAAATGTGCCGATTAATCGTTAATTCATGAGTAATTAACAAAACTAATTGTGTTAATTTTGGTTAAAATGTGACAGTTTGTTTGGCACCATCTGTGTAAAAACCTGTGAACTATGATGGAGCATCGTAGTTCACGCATATTTGCAGAGATGGCGCATGAAACGGTAATCAATATACCAATGTTAAATATGCGAGCAACTCAAAAGAAAATCTTCATCATTCTAACCCTTATATACATTTACAATAAGGGTCATTGGCTTAAACTAAGCATTCTTGTAGATCGCTTATATCTCGGAAACTATAATAGATAGCGAAAAACTTAACATTGACGAGTTGTAGAAAACAAAATTTTCTATCTATTCTACATTTAACATTTTCCTGTAGCCCTTTTGGTTTCCGAGATACCGGCCGTCAAATTTGGACATAGTTGTAATTTAAAAATGCGATTACTCAAAAATTAAGGCCCGTAGAAATTTTTGGACGACATTTTCGGAATCTACAGGTCCAAATTAAGGGGATAGCGTTCCTAATTCGAAACTTTTTTTCCCGCCAAAATCAAAACAAAAACATAGACTAACTAACCCCTTGGTATTTTTTTGGGCCAAAAATGGTTTTTTCTTCAAATCGCGCTGATATTCTGCACACCGCTTCTTTCGCACTGGGGCTACTGACTTCTGGGGAGAAATCCATAAAATTTTCACTATTACAGAAAATATTTCACTTTTTCGGGCGATTTTTGGTACGCTGAAATTTTGGGTTTTAGAGAAAAATGTTTCAAATAAAAGGTGTAGAGAAAATTAAAAGAAAAATGTTTTATTTGAAACATTTTACCCAAATGTGCCCAGATTCAGAGAAAAATGGGAAAGAAACTGTGAAAAATAATTTCATACCTTGAAGTGCATCAAAATGCAACAAATCAATTTTTATTAATTAAAGCGTATTTTTTGGCGCAATTTAAGTGTATTTTTGTTAATTAATTACGTTAATTACATTTTGTTCTGAATTTTTGAATTGTGTTGCGCCAGATTGCATGCAACCCGCAATGCAGTATTGTAACGTTGGTTGCAGGCATTAAGCGCAACTAATTAAAAGTATTGATAGCAATGTATAATTAACGTAATTAATTATCAAAATACACTTAAATTGTAACCTATGACCTAACAATTTTCATCAGTTATTTTCTCACAAAATACTGTTTTAAATTTTCTTGTTTCGAACATCAATATGGCCTTAATTGCTTTCGGTTCAGATTTTTTTATTTCTTAAATTACTATGCGACTCCTTATTCAGTTTAATTAGTAACTAAAGAAAGTTCTTAATTACATTTTATTATTTATACCCCTGTGTGTGCTGCAACTAACATTATATTTTTATATAGCGGGTTGCATGTAGTAAAAGGATATTTTATTTAAATAAAATTTTTTTTTTGCTTTTTTAAGCGATATCTCAAAAACTAAATGAGTTATCTCAAATCTGATTTAATTATATAATTATTTCACTTTAAAATATATAAATAAAACAGTACAATTGTTAAGAAATCAATGGTATATTTGTAAAATATAATAATAATGATTACATGTGATCCAAAAGAAATACAAATTTTTCACTATACAACGTTTTACCAAAAGACATTGAAGAAGTTTTGAGTAACTTCTCTATTCGGTCACATTCGGTGTTATTGTGCGGGTAGTGCCCCAAACGAAACTGTTTCAACAGACAATCCGCCAGTATGGTCTGCAGAATTTCAGACAGCAGCGAATTCGGGATCTTGTTGACAATCAACTCAACCATTTGCACTTCTTCGTCAACTGTTAACCGCTGCGGACAAAACTCTGAGTAATATCGCTCAGGTAGCTTGCTCATCACTCCACTTAAATGTTTGAATTCTTTACTGAATAGAAAATCATTTAACAAACAGCTTAGAACCGTGTGAACCGCTACAAATTCCTCATCGGAGAAAGTCACGCAACAGTTGCGAGTACATTTCCATTTCCTTTTCTGTTCAGCGTCCGGTATTGAACGATTGGATTTCGGCGGCCGAATAGGAACTTCGACGATTGGTTCCGGCCGCGGAATAAGAAACCGCGATATTCTAGAGGGCTGGTAAATCGGTAAATCTTTAAATGGGGTTTGTTTCAATTGGTCCTGAATGGTCATTTTCGTGTCTAAATCAAGCTGAGGAATAATGTGAGTGGTCACGGCAACTGTGCGATGGAACACTTTAGGCGCGGGAGTTACTTCAACCGTTGGTACCGCCTGAAAAGAAAGCACACGCTGAAGACGAGCGCCAGCAGCACCTGGGGCAATACTCACTGGATACGTCGTCACCCCGTTATCTGAAATGCAAAACTGATCGTTCCTGGCGTCAATCTGTTTGTGGTACTCGGCGGTGGTGCTCAGATGTCTCTGCAGCGCCGTGTGGTCCACCAGGTGACAGTTGACGCTCACCCGGATGGCGCAGGCGACGCCACCCGTTTCGACGGTTAGTATTAGAGCGACTCGTTCACCTGGCTGCAGCAGACCGGAGCTTGGCTTCACCGACACTGTGATGATGCCTTCCAAGCTATAACTACACTCAAATACAGTTGATTTTTTTTAATTCTAAACAACTTTCATTCTTACTTGTCAAACATGAATCCAATGGTGCTCGAGTCTGTAACATTTCTCAAGGTCATTAACCTAGTGGTGGAGCAGTGCGTTGGGAACGCCCGGAGCATGATGTGCTCGGTGGAGATGTTAATCATCAAACCAGGTACTTTATAGTATTCTTTACCGAGTTCGGTGTAGTAGTTTCTTTCCAAAGGTGACGTAAAATATGGCAACGCATGACCTACCACTGTGCCACAACAACAATTAATTCATTGGGTTAACTCACCGTCTGACCCACCTCTTAACGTTGTGACCTTTGACCCGAACTCAAACGGAAGTTCCAGGTCAATTTGACCGGCAGCAACCGGAGCGAAAAGAAATTCAATATATTCGATACTCTTAGCGTCAACGAAACCCTCTGGGTTAACACAAGTCAGAACTGGATGACTCCAATACTTGTTCAACCTCTGTAGAGGCTCCACGTCCAACTTGTACTTCGAAGGCGTCCTCGTGTTGTTTAAGAACCAGAAAATCTACAACGAGTGTTAATTTCATTCTATAACAACTTGGAAACATTTAAACCTGCAGATCGGGGCAGAGCTCTCCTATGAAGGTGCTGTTCATTCGAAGAGTAAATCCATCACTGTATGTGGATAACTGAGCAGATTTAAGACCAATTATTTCAAAATAAACCTCTACAATGCGATGATGTGATAGGTGCATTAGGAAACACACTTCTTGACGACCATGCAGCAAATAATATATTTCTATTGTTACATACATAATTGTATACGCCTAGAATTGCACACAACTACTTAATCTACCCTCTAGAATCATTTACTAAGCTATAAACCTTTACAACTTCTTCAGAAGTTGAAATTGAAATCAGTTTGCGGTGTGGACAATCGTCGTAAGTATATTTGCGAAATGTACCAAGTCCCGGAGAATTTTTAACTTCTTTCAATTCGCAATCACAGATCTTTTTGCGCTCAAATCTTTTACAAACAATTAATTACAAAACTAAAGTTTACTACAATCACTTAGCTACCTGCAGATTGTATCTTCCCTAGTAACATTTTTCACGATAAACTTAATAGTTTTACTGATACCTAGACCAGCTTCCGCGTCCGGTATTCTCACCGAGTACCTTTTAACTTCATTAATTCGAATTGTACGCAAAATTTCATTAAAACTATAAAAATGTCAATAGAAAACTTATAAAACTTGATTTGACTTTAGTGATGCTTACCCATCTGTTGCAAAATACTCCCAAACATTTAATTTACCAAATAGAGGTCCAGTTGTATTTAAAGCAATTTCCATAAACTTAAAATTAATTAAAATGTTTAATTACACAATTATAAATATATAAACAAAGTATTTGTACCTTTAAAGTTGGATAAAAACTATAATAATCTAGACGAAATATAGGCTCTATTGTTGAAAATGTTTGTCCTGAAATGATATCAAGTGTACATTGGAAATGAAACTACCCAGCCGTCAAAATTACCTTTCGTGTCAACTAAAACGTCACTATCTGCATTTTCTCTCAGCAATAATTGAATACAATAAGTGCTTAGGGTGCTCCAATAAGTTAACACTTTAATAGAGACTTCTAGGTGTTCTCCAGGTGCTATAGACCCTTTCGAAGGGTCTACAGTAACTGCCTTCTCTTTTGAGAACCCAAAATGGTTATGGATTTTTAGTAAAAAGTGTAAAGAAACCTCCGAAAAATTGTGTAAAGTAAAAGAGGTTGAGACTGGTTCACCACAAACTACTGAGCGAAAATCGTAGCTCGTTGGTGATGCCTGCAAAAAAATCACTTGACCATTGAATTCAATGCAGTTTTAGCTACTAATAACCATCATTTCATTGATATATCTGATCAGAGTAATTAACTATACCTAAAAATTTGAATCAAAAGCAAATCAGGAACACTATATTCATAAAAAAATTTCTGGCATAGAACAATTTTAATTTGAACGTATCACACATCAGAATGCTTGTTTAAGGTTCAATAATTAGTTCTACATACATAAATATCTCTATTAATTGCTAATTAACGAGTAATTAATAAAAATAAATGAGATATTATAGGTTAAAAAATGACAGTTTATTTTGGCGCTCTCTCTCTGAAAATAACCGTGAACTACGATGAATTACTTCCTGTCTAAAATTAAGTTATTTGCTCAAATGCTCATAAATTAATATTTTTAATTAATTAATGCAATAAACACTTATAAATATGATTGTTTATAATTAAATAGAAATTTAATTAAATGTAATAATTGATTTCTTAATGCTATGGACCGGAAGTATTTCATTGTAGTTCAGCACTTGTTACACAGATAATGCCACAGTCAAATATCACTTTTAACTTAAATAATTTATTTATTTTAGGTAATTACTTATTAATTAGCAATAATTGTAGTATATAAATGATGTTTGAATTGTTTTCATCCAATTTTATGTATTATACATCTAGTTACGCACAGATGGCGCCAAAACGAACTGTTTCTTATAGCATAAATTATAACGTTGATCAATTGTTAATTACTCGGTAATTAACAATTGATCAACATATTTATGAATGTAGAATTAATTATTGGATCTATAACAAGCATTTTGATGTGTGATACATGAAAATTAAATGTGATATATGTAAGAAAACGGGTAATGAATAAAGTGCTTCCGATTTAGTTTCGATTTCGATTTTCTGTTTAAATAATTAAATAAACAAAATATATCTTACACAAATTTTGCCATAGGCACATTTAGCAAATATATGAACAGATCCAATGTATGGCGCTCCTAAAATCATAATACTTTCTTGTATAACTGTCATTTCATATAAAAATTCTGTTTTTAATTCCACATCGCAGTCGGCTGTGAAACACCATAATAAATCAGTGGTTCCAAAACTTTCAATCAGCCCTTCGGACGGTTCAACCGTAAACCATTTGTTATTTTGAAATAGAAACCTTTGTATTAATTTTTTAATTAATTAAATGTGTACTAAACAATGTATACTTGATGGTATTTTGAGTTTTATTAATAACCGGAACTTGTAAATATTTTTTACAACCCGGAAATACAATTCCAAAATCAAGTTGATCATTTTCACCAATTAACAGTTTTGGTTCTTGGACGTAGGCCTTTAAATATATTTCAGAGTGTACACAAACTTTTTGATTCAATTCTATTAACCATTTTTCTTTGAATACGCCATTTTTCGTGTCACCACTGGAGAATTTCACGATAAATAATTGAAATGCACTTGTTATTAAACCAACTGAAGGTTCCACCCGAAAATGTCTAAAAATAATTTGTTCTAAACCATTTCATTTAATTATTTATTGTTTAAAACAACTTACGATTTTTTTGGCGTCAATATTTTAAATGTAACCGGATATATCCCAATTTTTTTTATACAAAAAGTTGAGTACACACTTTTATTTTCAATACACACTGGCATTACAATTAACTGAGGAAATATTTCAACAGACGGGGTCCAATTAACAGTTTTAATAAAAGAACTACCAATATATCTCATTGAAATTGGCAATATGACAGTTTCCGGATCCTCTGGATCGTTTTTCTCGCCAAAAATAAAAACCCTACCGTATATTTGCCCTCCTGAAAACCTTTCCAATGCTTTTGGTTCATATTTAGTTTCAATAAAGTTTCTATCATCTGACCGGATGTAAAATTTTTGCGGAAATACGCTAATGTCGCTAGTTGGTTCTAAATCCCATAAAACTTGAACGCACCCCTCAGTATAATTGTAAATTTCAGTGGATTGACAGATTTGTGAATGTTTTAGTGAGAAATCTAAATAATTTGGTTTTAAAGAACAAATTGGTTTCAAATTGTACGAACCAAACGTTTCTGTCATATATTTTTCAAAGCCATTTACTAAACTGACTTTTGAACACTGTCCTTTGAGTTGTCTCAAATGTTTTTCTACTGTTTCCGGTGAATTCACGCCCAGTAATTCAATATAAATTGGTTGCTAAATGAATTAGTAATTATAGCAGGACATACCTAATTATTTTTTATTGTTATTTAAACTTACGTGATACTGTATTAAACAAGGCAAATCCATAAAAAAAATTCCATTTTTTTCAGTAATAAATTGTGCTGTTATATAAACATATTTCCCGGGCAAAATTTCACCAATTTCCGGTTCAATTCTAAAGATATTTTGTTGATTATCTATGTCGAACTGAAATTTTACATTACAAATCGAGTTATTTCGTAATTCAAATACAGTTTTAGTTCGAAATTCTGTTTTTAGGCGATAAAAATTAATATATTTGACAGTAGATTGTACAGAAAGACCTAAAATTCATTTCATTTTACTTAAAATACGGTTTTTAATAATTGTTTTGGGAAAATACCTTCACAAAAGCCAGTTACATATAATACAACGTCATGTTCTGCAATATTTTTAATTAAATAATAATTAACATGTTTTTGATTTGGTTGCAATGGATTATAATGTATTATAATAGCATGTTTCTCAAGTTTATTAATCTTTTTCTTGACTGTAAATGCATTTAAAGCTATATCGAAACCAGGATGTTGAACAACACTCCAATTTGTATGCTAAAATTCAGAGAAATATCTAATTTTGGCAGCATTCCCTTCATAAATTCATTACTTTTGCTCCATTTTTTATTGGAAAGCTCAGAGTAGCCTCTGTGCCTACAGGAATACTACCAAAATACACTTTTTCATGATATTTGACACTCATTTTACCTATTTATTTATGTTTTCAACAAAACAGTCTCTAGGCAATATTTCATGTAATGGTTGTATTGTAAAGAGTGCCAAGCAAAATTTGGTAAACAGGTAGGACTATAATTTGTATCAGTGTTTCCAACCAGATAAAAATAATAATATTTACTGTCAAATGTCAAAATCCTGCAAATATTTAATATTTAATTGTATTTGTTAAATAATATATTGTAAATATTAATAACTTTTCAATGATTCTATCAATAATGTATGTTTATTTTAAATATTTTCTCAAGTGACGTAGTTTAATTCCAAGAACATCCATGTTGACATCAGTGGAATTTCAAAGTGATTAACTGTCATAATTATTGTTTAGTTTCCTTATTAACAAAATGTATGCATTACTGATCAAATACTACGTTATTTTATTATATATTTTTATAATTTATATCACAGCATCAAACTGTATTACAGGCAAATACAACAAATACAAAAAATGTAAGTTAGGTTAAGTAAG
Organism: Poecilus cupreus; assembly: GCA_963942605.1. Classification (NCBI taxonomy): domain Eukaryota; kingdom Metazoa; phylum Arthropoda; class Insecta; order Coleoptera; family Carabidae; genus Poecilus; species Poecilus cupreus. Next base: position 42,166,698 of record OZ012713.1, read on the forward strand.
TTTGTTTAAAACATAATTTTTTGGCTTATTTCCATATTGTAGTGTCAATGGAAGACTCTAAACTGTGTTCTGCGGTAACTTCTCGTAAAATAGAGATGAAGAAAGACCGGGAAGAGGCTGTTTTAGTTACCCAAACAGTCACAAAGGAACATACTATTGATTGGGCTAAAAATTGGTACTGCCAATTTGAAGTACACTCAGATACAGGTGTGTAAAACAATTTTTATCAATAGAAAATGCATTATAATTGTGTGGTTAATGGTTTTAAGGCCTTTTTGCCGTCATACAAACAATGAATTTTCGCAAAAACACCACCACAGATGAATGTATAGATTATATTAAATTTGAAACCCGACAATCGAATTTTAACACAAAATTATGCGGTACAATTAATGTTGCGAATGAGTATAACGTTTATGGAAACACAATTGACTCGTACGGGTACATTCAAACAACAATATTTATCTCGAAAGATCGCTGGAATCTGCCAGATCAGATGGACCTGAAAATTGTTTACACCAAATATAGACGTAAGTGTAATGTTATTCATTTATTTTTGATAGTAATTTAATCCAATCACAGGTTGTAACACAATGTACAGTCCATGCATGAAAGATAATAACAAAGAGTGTATTCACAATGATTTATTTAACGATTCGTTGGTGAATTGTCCAATTGATGATTGTTATGATGAAAGTAACTGTGACACTCTTCGAAAACGGCTCAATGTGGAGCAGTGCGGCGAGGAATCCTGTGATTCGATTCAGTCGAGTGCGAATTCTTCCAAAGTGATTCTCAGTGCTGTCACTTCGCTGGTGATTTCGTTTGTAATGTTTATCATTTGCATTTGGGTGTGTAAAAAGACAGGAAAAGTATGTTGGGGGGCCAACTGTAGCGATTCAACCAGAACTCGACAGGTACACAGTGTTTTTTTACGTTACATTGACAGATTCATTTGAATGTATGTTGTAGCCGTCTCGCGTGATAGAAATGCAAAATAGAACAACTGAAAGTGTTGTTCCGCCCGTACAACCGGAAGTTCCGAACGCTCCGGACCCGGAAAAAGATCTGCCACCTTCTTATGACAGCTTGTTTCCGTCTAGGTAAACATAAACTCCAACTGTTTGGAAAATGACTGTATTTATTTATGTTTTTATGCAATTATATGTATTACATTTGCCGTCCAAACGAACAAATATACAATAATTTTGTAAAGGAAAGGTTCCGTGTTGCCAAAATAATAATATTTTTATATTTTATGTATTTCGAATACTGTCTAAGTACTTATTTATGAATATTTTTATATAATATTATGTTAATTATAAATATCTATACATTGTATATATTTGTAAAAAATACAATAAATATTAAATTAAAAAAAGAAAACATTCATTGGTTGGATTGCTCGGTGGGGTCTTGAATGGTGCCCCAAAATAGCGAAGCCTCCGTTTGTTCATGCCGAATAAAAAACAGGAACGGCCTATCCACTCGAAACGTAACACTATCTAAAATATAATCGATTCCACTGGCAGCAACCGCGGCTGCTTCGGTGCCCATTTCATGAACGGTAAGCGTCGTCTGCTGCACTAGCTCGCCCAGGCGAAACCCTGGGGCGGAGGATATCCCGCTGAGGTCTAGAGCAAGCTGGGGAGATGTTGGAGATAATCTAAACAAAATTGACACTTAATATCTCAAAAACTATCATAATTATACAAATATGGCTCATACCAGTCTATTTGTCGTAGTTTTAATTACAAATAATTAAAGTTTCATTCAAATAACTGATCAGATAAATTAATTAGAACCACAAATATGAACTATTTTAACTAGCAGTTTTTTGTATTTAAAATTATCAAATAGTATGTATCATACCTTAAATTGTTTATTTAAAGATCAATAATCATTTCTACATTCATAAAAATATCGATCAATTACTAATAACTGAGTAATTAGCCAAAATAAATTGTTTATTTTGGTTTGAAAAGTGACAGCTGACTGTGGCGTTATCTGTGTAAAAACCTCTGAACTACCATAAAACACTTCCGGTTATAATTAATTGGAAATTTTAATTAATTTTTTAAAAATGTTTAATAATTATTTTGAATATGTAGACACAAAAATACATTCATACATTATTTAATTTTAATTAATAAAGTAAAATAATTAATTTCCATGTGTCAAATACCGGAAGAACTTTAGCGTAGTTCACGACTTTTCACACAGATGACGCTAGGGTCAGCTGTCACTTGTCAAGCAGAACTAACTGGTTTATTTTACTTAATTACTCAATAATTAGCAACAAATCAATTAATTTATACATGTGAAAATGATTATTAATGTTTAAACAATCATTTTAATGTGTGAAACATAAAATTTGAAGAATCTAAATGTGAGAAAACCCAAAGGTAAGGTTATCAATTTTTGTTATTTTGTAGTTTGAAATTCTACCTGGAAATGTTCTGGAAAAAGTTGACTCGTTGATTCAATCGATCCAAGTCGTCTCCATGAATGGAATTGGCTTTTTGTTGTAAATCTACGTGGTTTTTATAACTGTGGTATCTTCTAAGAGGCCCAAGGACTTTGACGGTGTTGGAAAGTGACATTTTCGGTAACAACATTAAAACTTTTCTTTCTACAGCAGAATTAATCAATTCTACTATGTCTTTTGTTGTTAAACTTGTCACAAACGCATTAATATCGTACTCTTTGTTGTTGTTTTTATTGGGTAGCACTATATACATTGACAGCTCGTCGTTTTTGTAGGGCATTACTACCATTTTGCAATCGAGCCGTTGCGAAGCAACGTATTTATAGTTTTCAAATTCGCCAATCATAAATGTCGTATTAACTGATGTTTTTTCATTTATTTTAAACGGGAGAATTCTATTTATTTCGCTACTAAACGGAACCGCCCAATCGGCTTTAAAATAAACTGCATTCGCTAGAATTGCAACGGTTAGCGGTGAAATACCACCAGGGATGATTGTTTTAATTAAACCATTTGTATTATCGAACGCCCATTTATTAACTATTCTTTCTGACGCTACTGGATCGCCCAGGAAATTCACTTCTTTTACATCAGTTCCGTAATATTTTTTCACATTATTTCTATAACTTTCATGAATAGATAAATTTGTTTGAACGAACAAAATACTAGCAGCTTTCAAACTAAACGTATTTTCTACATCGGCGTGTAAATTTTGTAACAAATCACCCAATTGTTCGTGCAATGCGTAATATTTAATGTCCGTATTATTTGGCGAGTGTCGAACCGTTTCGCTTCGATTTCTATTCGCACTATCAATAACTAATAAATCATACAACTCGTCCTGAAATGTCCCTTGAGCCCCCAACATTAATTCGCCGACTGCAGCGGCCATACTTAAAGGGGAAACCATAAAGTTTTTGGAAGTTTTCGCTCCCGTATCAGATAACAGTGCTTCTAATCGCACGGCTATGCTAAAAATTGCCTCGAGAGCTTCGTCGTATTTTACCCCAAATCTAGATGACAACATCATTGGGTAAGGCCGACCCTGAGGGTTGAATTCTTGCCCGAAAACTACCCCTAATAAAATTAGAGGTAGAATTTTGTTGACGAACATTTTCCTGTAATTTCAGACAATATAAAAAAAAAACCACAACTTCCTGTTGATAAATTGCTGCCAAAATCTAATCAGCTTTCGATTTGAACGTTTCAATTGTAAATATAAATTTTCAAGATGATATCTTTATTATGTTTTAAGTGACTGTGTTTGTTAAAAATACTGAAATTGTATTGTAACGAATTAAAATAAAAAAATTATGACCTTGTATGGTATTTAAACGCACGAAAATCACGCCGGAAATCACAAAATACTCTCAAATAAAAATTATAAAAGAAAAATGGCTCAGAATTAAAAGTGAAATTCTTACCAAATAATCACAGAAAACAATACGGTAAACAGTTAAAATAGCATTATGCTAAATCACAACAAATACAAAAGTCTCGCTGCATCGAAAACCTGACGCAGACTAACATTCGAAGGCCAACAGCATACTTATTACACACGGCGTATTTGTGACGTCATTTTATTATAAAATCTTGGAAGAACCCAGACACATCATTTCAAAAGATTTACTCATAAAATTTACATTTCATAGAATAATTATGAGTGTAATGCATGCTTACACATTAAGTCGTTTATTTAAACCTTTTATTACAATATTTTAATAGTTTTCTTACGATTAGTTGTGGATTTATTGTTGTCCAAATAAAATAAATAATATTTAATTCGCCTGGAAGTTTGTTACCCGCAATACATACATGTTACTTTGGTTGCATTCTGTTATTAAAATAAATTCATCAAATACTAAAAAATAAATATTTATTTCATTTAAATATGCAATTTAAATGAATATAAACAATTGTTAATATGATGTAATTTCGAGCAAAATTTCCTAATACAGTTTCCTGTTTGAAAAACGGTCAATCAGATAAGAAAATTACAAGAAGTTGATAATTCTTGGCGTCGAACTGTTGAGATAAACAATATTATTTAGTTCCAAAGTCAGTGATTCTGCATCTTACAATGAGTTAGTGCATTTTAAACGCGTGTTATATTAAAATGGCACCGCTAGTGAATAGAACTGAATCGTATTTACTTTTCTTGGAAAAGGAGCCAATTAAAAGAGAGGAATACATGAATTTATTATGGTCTTGGCGTCATCATAACATTCCAAAGGGGACAGAATATTCAGAAGGTACAGTTTATTGATAAATCATGTTGTTATTGGTCTATTTTTATTCAAAACTTATCAAAAACACAACGATCACATGGTCGGTCACTGTGTTATCTGGTTTAAGAAATTGCTTGACATTCATGTATGTTATTTATTTTGCTGTACAAAAATTTAATTAATTTCGAACGTAAAAATGATTATTTTTGATTCATGTAAGTAATAAACTCTGCACAATTAAAATTCCATTTGATTACAACAATGAAACTATCTAAATAATCACAATAATGCATTTGAGTTGATAACAACAATTAAATGTGACATTTGTTTGATTGTTTTAGATCAATTGCGATATTGGGAACATCTACCGATTCTTCCAATTGCTGCAACTCTTATTTTGACGTTAACAGTTTTCTTGTTGCTGGTATTTCAAAGAAATCCGAGTTTGGTGGCTGGAATTGTTGCAGCGGGACTCGGAACTATCGCTTTGTATTTATTTTTAAACAGTGTGAATGATAATAAATTAAGTTATGAATGATACAGAAAATTAAACAGACAAATGTGCTAGTTTGACAATATTTTTAGTGATATTGTATATTTTTAATAAAATATTTTTATTATAATCATGTGTTCTATTTTATTGGTACTATTTGTTGATAGCGGCACAATTATACAAAACAAATAAACAATTTGGTAACTAAACAACGGGAAAACCAAGTATTTTGAAATAAAAAAAAAAATGTTTTATTTGTCATAAAAATGGGTACAAGTATATTTGAACATTTTATAATTTGTCATATAAATAAATAAACATTCTATAACATAAATAAAAACAGAAAATGTTTAAGTGAAGATAATTTAGCGAATAGTTTGTGACATGTGCAACGGGGTCAACATGAGTTCAAAGGTAGCGTCTTTTAAGTTGGCCCCCCTCAAATTCGCCTCATGTAGATCACTTCCGGATAGATCACAGTTCTCTAAATCAGCCCCCGCAAGAACAGCCGCCCTTAAATTACAGTTTTGCAGGTTGGCATGCTTGAGTGTTGCCACCCGAAGGTTCACCCCGGCCATATGTGAGCCCTCCAGGTTAGCGCTTTTCAGATTTACGCCCTCCATGTTGGCCTTACTGCCCGAGGGATCCTCGAAGTTACAGTTCTTCAGGCTGGCACCCTCTAGATTGGCACAAAGTGATTTGACACCTGTCACACGTAAAACAATTGAATAAAATACCCCTACTATACCTGCAACCCACAATGCATATATGTAATGTTGGTTGCAGAATAACAGGCGTATTTTTACATTTTAATTTATAACTTGTTAATTACTCAACCGATTTAAATGAAACTTGAGTTAGTTAGTAATTAAATATCGGGGAATTCAAAAGTGTGCACAAAATTAAAATATCCAGAATAGTTTTTGAGATACATACCTAAGAGTTGGGCCCCATCCAAAATACCTAGAGACAAATCTGCACGTTCTAAACAGCACCAACTTAAATTCGCCCCTGTTAAGTTACAACCTTGTAAATTTGCGTACTAAAATAAATAAAACACAGTGAAACTGTAACTAAAAACATTCGCTTTTAAAATACCTTAAAATTGATGTATCTCAAATCTAGTTTACTCAAATCCGCCCCCGATAAATTGACCCCCTGAAATCGTAATTCTGCAGAATATGGTGTCATGATTAAAGCGTTGATGACATCACGTTTCGAAAGCGGGATCAAATCCCGAGCTCGTTTTTCTTTATCTATAATTGATTCTAGGATTGGAATGATTGTTTCAATACCGAAAAATCTAGCTTCCTCTAGAATTCCCTCTGGATTGACGTTCCTATCGTAGATAAGTTGACCGTTCCGCAGATAATTCAAGATTGGTTCAAAGTATGAAGGACTTCGATCAATCAAATACGCTCCGGACGAATCCAAGTTACTTGGTGTGAACAAGTAACCCGAGTCGTCCTCTGCGAACATTCTGGCAAGCATACTGTTTGGTTCTTTGGCTGTTAGAGTACTTTTCGAAGTCGTAAAATACTTTCCACCAACGTTTAAAGTAATCCAATCATTCGATTTGTTGCATGACTTAAAATCGTCATTATGTGAAACATACAAAATATCGTCATCACGTATAAAATCTATTGTGTCTATTTCGCCCCCCTGTTTACAAAATATTCGATTTAGACGCTGTTTAAACTTATTACCAGCGATTTCTAGTAAACTAACTAATGTATCACAATCATTTATAAGTATAGTCTGAAATGTAACCGATATAATGTGTCATTAATTATGTTTATATGTTTAAATAAATACCTTTGCGTTCGTTGTAGTTCCATTTAAATAAATTATAACACGTTTCATCGTTAAATTATTATAAAATAATCATTTCAAACGTCAAAACTTTTTCAAGATGATTCACATTCTTGGAACAGTGTTACCAAATGTTACATAATGACAGCTGATCATAATTTTAGGTTAGCGTTTGAAATAAGCAATAATGCCGTGTTTACAACAACTTGTATCATTCCATATCATAGGTAAAACATTTATTTATTAATCTCCATAAACTATAAACAGTATGTTTACAGAATTAGATAAAAACAACAAAATATACATGACCTGGACATATCCAACTATATCTGTCACAACAAAAGGTTTTATTTTATCGAAAATAACTTTAAACACAAACAAACTACAACCATTTACATATCTTCGCAGTCAATACGATTGGATTTACATCACAAACACTGATATTTTCGAAACAGATCAACTAGAAAATGTCAAATCATTTTCTTTGGTTCTCATCGCCAAAGATTTGAACCCTGAAAAGTATTCCACTCTAGGGCGCATTTTAAGCAAATGTTATTGTAAAATTGGCTCCCCAGTTGAGCTAGTCAAGCTGTATCTATCGGTATATACTACGGGGTGTTGTACTACTCAAGAAAATGGGACATTCTTTTTTCGAGATTTCGAAAACGGTTACAACTCGACAAAAGTTAAAGAACTAATTAATTTATTCGGATTAGAAATAATACTGTTGTACACAGCAATTTTACTAAAAAAACGAGTTATTTTATATCATCATTCACCTGATATTCTATTAAAATGGTTACCATCCGTCACCAATTTGCTTACACACAGAAATCCAAATAAATACTTGTATCCTATTATGGACTTGACTAAAGATGATTTCACTGAACTGAAGGTAGACAAAACATACTTTAATTATTCATTTTAGTGTGTTTAAATAAATGCTATTTACAGAATAACAATTATTTCGTGGCAGGATTCAAAGACAGTAACATATGTACAAAGAGCGATTTTTTTGACCTCCTAGTTAATTTACCAGCTACAGAAATCACAATTATGCCTCATGCTAAAGGTAATTACACTTGCTTTTTTGTTTAATTAATATTTGAATAATGTTTTTGTCGATAGAGTGTCTAACAATGACAAAAATTCATAAAGACATTGCAATTTTTATGGTTCAGTTATCTGAGAATCAAAATCTATCGGAATCGGAAATAATTAACGAGATTTCCGGTAAAACAAGTGAATTATTAAACTATTTAAAGGGGTTGTCATCAAATTCAGAGGGTAAAATCACAGCTGAAGAAGTCAAGTCGAAGAATCTCCATCCTGCGATTGAGAGTTTTTTTCTTAATTTAGCTGGTGCTGAAAATATATTACTGTATTAATTACAATTGTTCCATTATTATTAAATAAATAAATCTTTGTTTATAATAATTTATTGCATTTCATAATATTGTCAACACTAGTAATGTTTCACAACATTGGCAACATTGAGTCATGCCTCCTGTGTTTCAATTGTTTTAAACAAAATCATATCAGCTGTCACTTTCACATCCATCTGTCATTTTGGACTTTAATCGATAGATTTATCAGAAATTCTCCAGTGATTCTGTATCCAATCGATAATATTTCGCAATATTAGTACGAAATCGTGTATATAATCCCGCGGCTCACTTCACAGCAGCCTAGTGTGGACACACACACGGGTCTAGTGAAAACCTCGTGTTCACATAAAAATGTTATTTAGTTTTCAATCAAATTTCTCCAAAAATAAATGTCAAGTGTTGAACAAACGTGTGAAAAAGAGTATATCGAACTGTCTACCTTCTTGATTAAGTGTTAGTTTAGTGTTTTCAATTAGTAAAGTTAATAATAAACGAGTGTTTTTTGACTGACGCGACAATGCCTAAAGGAAAACGGAGGTCTAAAAATGGTAAGCTACTGTTTCATCCATACATATTTATACAATTTATTCATTTCAAGTCATTTTTGAAAGGTATGATACATCACATATGGACGCAACATTTTTTACACCATTTCATACTTTTACTTTTATTTGATGCAGTTTACTTACGTAAAATACTGGAGTAAGCTTACATAAAATCATTAACAGTTTAGTTAAAATTAGGCCAAATCATTTGAACACCTTTTAAAATTAGTTCCAAGGTCATATTACTAAAATATTTTGTTTCTCAGAATTACAACCATAAAAAACAATAATAAATTAATGTTATTGCGAAATATTGCATTCATTGTTTCATAATATTTGTTGATTACATAATATTTGATTATTACATTGACACGTAACATTTGGACAGTCAAGGTTACTTTATTTATATCTAATGCATATTTGATTGAAAATGAAGAGCGACCATCTAGGATGGAACAGCCAACGAGTGATTCAGACTCAACTTTCGACGCCGTCAGCGTCGTCAGTGCTTTGTCAGATTCTCACAGCGTTGTCGAAGAACAAACCAGCGATGTGGAGGATCTAGCACAGGTGGAAGCCTTCGAGGAGCGTCTCCTGGAGGCAGTGGACGGTTTACAGCAGAAGAGCGCCCAGGGAAGGACGCAGTGCTTCGAATCGTTGGCGAAAGGACTCGTAAGGAAATATGTACCTGATTTTGTGTTGGATCGGTAAAGAAGCACCCAAACTTCGTGAACTGAATTGAAGGCTAATAAATGTGTCGTCGTAGGCGTTTAACTTTGACAGATTGCATCGAGAGGTCTCTGAAAAAGGGGCGCGGGGCGGAGCAGTCAGCTGCAGCGTGTCTACTGCCACTGCTGTGTGTTCAACTCGGTGCCAGCGATGCATCCGAGGCACTTTTCCGGGAGCTGCGGCCGCTGTTGGCCACCGTAGCGGCCGATGGGGCAGCGGGGGCAGCGCCCCGGGCCAAGTGCTGCTGGGCCCTCGGTCTAGCAGCGTTCCTCGCCGGCGGCGAGATGGGCGATGTGCTGGAGTTGATGCAGAGCATGCAGAGTGTGTTCCAGGCCAGTTACTTGAAAGGTGAGTGAGTGAGTTGCGCCCCAGGGCTTCGGGTGCTTTACGTATGATGTGTAGGTGACGGACAACAGAATGTGGTGAGCGCAGAACTCGCCGCGTTGCACGCCAGCGCCCTCAACTCGTGGAGTCTGCTGCTGACGCTGATGGCGCCCGGCGATGTCTACCAGCTGTGGAATTGCTCCAATGCGTTCTCACCGTAAGTAGCCGGACTTGAACCTGGCTCTCTCAGCTGTGTGTCTCAACAATTGATTTCGTTGCAGATCTCTTCATCAACTGTCTGATTTGTTGCAATCTCCGCACCTGGAGGTTCGGCTGGCCGCCGGCGAAGCGTTCGCGCTCACCTATGAACTGGGCAGGGAATTCAACGACGACTTCGCCGAGGAGTTCACGCCGGACCTGGTGGAGACGCTGCGACAGCTGGCAACGGATTCGCACAAGTACCGCGCGAAGAAGGACCGGAAACAACAACGAGCGACTTTCAGAGACATTCTTCATTACATCGAGGTAATTATTCATTTTGTGTTGTTGGTATTAGTGGTTTGGAATATTTGGTTTCCGTATCCGCAGGAGGATTTATTCACCGACATCCAGGTGCGGTTCGGACAGGAGGCGCTGATCCTGGACTCGTGGTCGCGCCGGAAGCAGTACGAGGTGCTGTGCCAGACGCTCGGCTCGGGCTTGAACCTGCACCTCGCCGAGAACGAGCTGCTGCGCGAGATCTTCCAGCTGGGGCCGCGGGTGCTGCAGCTCGACGGCCACGGCGTCAAGCAGAGCAAGCTGGAGCGCCACCTCATGAACGCCGCCAACTTCAAGGCGCGCACCATCTCCCGGAGCAAGAACCGAGACAAGCGCTCCGCGGTCGTCGCCTGCTAACCTTCATGTGTGCTATATATATAAATTTATATATTTACGTAATGTTTTTAGTTAAATTTTAAATAAATTTATAGATTAATTCGATAATAAGTTTTATTTATAAAATGGTGTTGTACATATTACCAATACTAATCATTATTGTTGTGTATTATATTTGAAATAAAACAGCAAACAGCAAATCTTTAACTTTCATTATATCTAAAATGGCTGGAAAAAATTCCAAAATCATTTATAACTATTGTCAATTATTGCTAATTCTTGAGTAATTATCTAAAATAAATAAATTATTAAAGATTAAAAAGTGCCAACTGACTGCAGCGCCATCTGTGTAAAAACAGGTGAACTACAATAAAATACTTCCAATCATTAGCCTTTAAAAGTCAATTTATTAAATTTCTATTTAATTATTAAAAAATATATTTTTAAATATCTACATAATTAATTATTTTAAAACATTAATTAATGGACATTTGAATTAATGTATCATTTTAAACCAGAAGTAATTCATAAATAAATCAAAATGTAACAAATCTATTTTTATCAATTAAAGCGTATTTTTTGACACAATTTAAGTGTATTTTTATTAATTAATTACGTTAATTATATATTGTTTTGAATTTTTATAATTAATTGCGCCTAATGCCTGCAACCAACGTTACATTTCTGCTATGCGGGTTGCATGCAATCTGGCGCAACACAACTCAAAAATTCAAAACAATATGTAATTAACGTAATTAATTAACAAAAATACACTTAAATTGTGCCAAAAAATACGCTTTAATTAATAAAAATTGATTTGTTGCATTTTGATGCACTTCAAGGTATGAAATTATTTTTTACAGTTTCTTTCCCATTTTTCTCTGAATCTGGGCACATTTGGGTAAAATGTTTCAAATAAAACATTTTTCTTTTAATTTTCTCTACACCTTTTACTTGAAACATTTTCCTCTAAAACCCAAAATTTCAGCGTTCCAAAAATCGCCCGAAAAAGTGAAATATTTTCTGTAATAGTGAAAATTTTGGGGATTTCTCCCCAGAAGTCAGTAGCCCCATTGCCAAAGAAGCTGTATGCAGAATTTCAGCGCGATTTGGCGAAAAAACCATTTTTGGCCAAAAAAAACATCAAGGGGTTAGTCCATGTTTTCGTTTTTAGTTTGGGGAGTAAAAAAGTTTCGAGTTAGGAACGCTATCCCCTTAATTCGGACCTGCAGATTCCGAAACTGGCGTCCAAAAATTTCTACGAGCCTTAGTTTTTGAGTAATTGCATTTTAAAATTTATAACTATGTCCAATTTTGACGGCCGGTATCTCGGAAACCAAAAGGGCTACAGGAAAATGTTAAATGCAGAATAGATAGATAATTATGTTTTCTACAACTCGTCAATGTTAAGTTTTTCGCTATCTATTATAGTTTCCGAGATATAAGCGATCTACAAGAATGCTTAGTTTAAGTCAATGACCCTTATTGTATATGTATTTAAGGGTTAGAATGATGATTATTTTCTTTTGAGTTGTTGGCATATTTAACATTGGTACATTGATTACCGCTTCGTGCGCCATCTCTGCAAATATGCGTGAACTACGATGCTCCATCATAGTTCACAGGATTTTATACAGATGGTGCCAAACAAACTGTCACTTTTTAACCAAAATTAACACAATTAGTTTTGTTAATTACTCATGAATTAACGATTAATCGGCATATTTATGTATACAGAATTAATGATTGATTCTTCTAGATGCATTTTGATGTGTGATACATGAAAATTAAAGCTGTTATATGTGAGAAAATAGCTAATGAATATAGTGCTTTCAATTTGTACTCGGTTCAGAATTTTAAGTCTAGTAATTATTAATCTGATCAGATATATCGATGAAATTATGGATATATGTATTTAAAACTGTGGTGAATTTAATGGTGTAGATAAAAACTGTATAACTATTGTGGTTTGTAAAATATAACTAATAAATTATTGTGGTTATGGTTACTTCTGGGTGTGATATTATTTACACCTCCGTGTTTCGTGTTAATTTAGGTATCGTATCCCCCTAATTCGGACCTGCAGATTCCGAAAATGACGTCCAAAAATTTCTTGGATCTCTAGTTTTTGAGTAATCGCAGTTTAAAGTTACTTCTGATCAGATATATCGAGGAAATGATAAGACATTTCTATAGAAAATTGTATATTTACAAATCGCATGTACAATTACATCATTAAGGTGTAGAAAAACTAAACGAAAAATTGGTTGGTGCCACTGTCACATTTGTATTTGTGCCGGGGGGGCCTGGGGCGATGCCTTGAACCTGTCAAATTAAATATTTGTAATTAAACCATTTGCTTTGAACAATAGTTATTTGTACCTGATGGTGACTTAAAATCCCTGGAAATCCTTGAGAGGGTGTTCCGCCCCCGTACAACCCTTCATGTTGTCCATGAGGATGCTGTTGAGGATGACAGTAGCCCCCGTGGGCCTTATCGCCCGCTGAAAGTGTGCCATGTTGATGGACAGGTTGATGTTCATGATGATTCGTGTGCAGTTGTTGATTATGTTGGTAGCGTGTTTGGCTCCTTGTAGCCGAGACCGAGGGCTTCGAATGGGGCCACACGGGTGCTGTGGGTGCAGATGACACTGCCGCCGCCGCCGCCGCACCCTTTCCAATTACTTCAAATGTTACGTTTCATTAATATTTTCATCGCACAACACTTACCTTGTTAATTTCGGGAAAAATTGCGCTCAAATTAAAGTTAGTTAAAGAAGAAGCCACCGGCGTTGGAATGGGGGGCGGAGCATTTGTTAAAAACGTTCCCGAACCATGAAAATCATCCGGAAGTATCGGAGAACTAACCGCACCGGAAATCGACAGGAAACTAAGTTCCGAAAAGCCTCCAGCGTTTGTGTTGACAGCATTGGGCGGCGCTAAGGTGTCTCGATGGCCGGTGGGCCCCGCTGAGCGCCGACTATGCCGTCTACGATCCGACTCCGACCGGCCAACACCAGGTGGTTCATTTCTCGTTGTGCAGTAATTATCGAAGCTTGCAGAGGGCGCAGCGCCCACTGGGGCCCCATTCGTCGGAGGTTTCACATGCACAAAGCTATCAAATGTTTTACTATACGTATCTACAACGGCAGCACTTAACAGAGCACTAAATTCTCCATGCGTCGGGTACGAGGCGCCAAATGGGCCTTGTTGCTGTTGAGCAGGGCCTTGTTGGCGATGTTGGTACGCCTGGTTTTGCCTAGCACCCGTTGATTGTTGTTGTGGATGGTTTTGGTTGAGATGTTGCGGGTGAACTTGATTTTTTTGGTGGTATATTTGTTCCGAGTAATTTGGCGCTCCGCGGGGCTCAAATTGGGGCTCACCGATTAACTCCACCGCGGAGTAGCCGCCGCCATATTTTTTCTGACCCTCAAATGAAGTCGAATCCGTGATATTGTTTCTAGATTTATTTGATTTCTCTCGATGTCTTTTTTGCTGTTGTTGATTATGCTGTTGTTGATGATGTTGTTGTTGTTGATTTTTCCGGGCTTTGCCCCCAACTAGCATCGAACTAACCGATAGAAATCCTCCCGAGTTTTGACTTGGCAAATTGGAAGGTTCAAATGGATGATGATAATACTGGTTCGAATGATTTGAGCCAACAGTTTTACTCGGTGTATTCGTGTAATTTGCACTATTTGCACTGGTTACCCCAAGGGCCAAGTCTCCTAAAAGTGTGGGCAGTACACTTCGGTTCGTCGTAGCCGAGCCCCAGGTGGAGAAATTCTGTTCGGTGTTGTTGGTATTCGGTTGCATATCGTTTGAAATGGCGCTAGAAATTCCACTGTAAACATCGCTAAACGGCGGCAGAAAATAGTCCGATGTCATACCGGAAGTACTAGCAGCGGCACTTTGATGTTCATTTGTTGGAAAACTCGGCCGGATGTCCGGTGTGGTCATCCAATTAACCGGCGCACGTTGACTTTGCTGTTTAACGCGATGTTTCGAGGGACTACTTTTCGTGTTTTCCTTTTGATTCGAGTGACAGTTGTTGAACGTTTGTGGGTTTTCCGGAATATTTGGCCGGATTTCCGGGAAGGAGGGATAGAAATTGTTGGTGTTGTGTTGTGTAGTACGTTGTTCGTATAAACACGTGATGTTTGAATTGAAACTTGTGCCGTTCATGTGGTTCTGGTTGGCGGCGGCGGCGGCGTAGTGATCTGACGGTTGTTTCACGTACTCGTAATTGTGAATGTTCCGCGAGTGTTGCTCTTGTTTTAAATTCGAATCGATTTGAATCTGTTGCAGAACATTCTTCGGTTGTTGTTTCTCCAAGTGAATCGTTTTGTTTCCACTCTCGAGGCTCATAGTGCCTCCAATTTGTAACAGCGTGGTTGGGGTGCTCTGGCGGTCATCTTCCGAGTTATTCGGTTCATTCCGTTCATTATTATTATTGCTATTGCTGTTTCCGGTGTTGTTCATCATCGAATTGCCTCCGTTTCCGGTGGCCGAGCAGCCGTTTTGAGGATCAGAAATCCTGCTTCCGGTCAGAGTGGACACGAGTGGAAACGCGAGTAGAAACGCTGCAGTCGGAGACATGGACTCGGTGTGCTGGCCCCCGATGACGCCAGCGGAGTCTCCGCCCCCGCCCAGGCTCGCGAATATGTCGTTTGACAGTTCCGAGTGGTTCAAGTGGTCCGCATCACTTGGATCGTTCTGGATCACTTGGTGCAGTGATTCGGGCGGTTTTGTTTCGATTTTTTTAGGCTCTTCAGGTTCGGCTGGTTTTTCTTCTTTTTGTGGCGTTTCGATGGTTGATTCCGGCTTTTCATTATTACTCTCCGTTTTAGAATCATCGCTTTCAGCTGTTTTAGTGTCGTTGTTTTGTTGTTTTTCTGTTGCATTTTCCGGGGAATTTATGTTTAAAACGTCAGATTTTGTTGCACTTTTCTCGTCACTTTTCTGCTCATTTTTATCCGATTTAACTTCAGTGTTCGCTCTGTTTTCCTCACTATTCGCTGGTTTCGGTGTATTTTTACTTTTTCTCGCGCATATTTTACGTTTTGGCAACGGTGGAATTGCAATTTTGGTGGTAACAATGTTTTGTTTCAGATTTCCGGAAGTTTTCGGTCTCAAAACTGGTAATTTTGTTGTAATCGTGTTGGTGGTAATTGTAGAATTATTAGTGCTGTTAGTTTTTTGTTGCGGCACTAAAATAACCTGAGGGTTAGTCTGCGCGACGGCTGGTACCAATTGTATGCGGTGTAGAGTTGCAGGAGCCGGAACTGGCACTACACTTCCGTTTGCGAGAATTAGAGTGCCTGGACCCAGCACTGTTGCAACTTTGGACGCTAAACTCGCTGGAGACGATGTTCGGAGACCTGCGGATTTTTTCGGTGACTTTTTGCGGAATTTTGTGTTGGTGGAAGATTGTTTTACAGGTTTTTTCACAGGCGGAGGTGTGTTTTCCGAGGAAATTAATGTTTTCGACGAGAGACGTTTCCGTTTCCGATTTTTTTGTGCTTTTGATGTCGTTTCACCAGAAGTTTTTAACTCTGTACAAAAAAAAAAAGTGTGCTAAACGTCAAAACAATTGATTACATATATTTCTTACCATTTTCGTGTTGTTTTCTCAAAACGTCAGCTTTCTCTCGCGATAATCTGCCACTCCAGAGTCTCGGTGGGCCCTTAAACAATCCACTTTGCACACTGGCTCCATTTTGGGGCCTCCCCAAACACTCTTTAGGAACTTTCAAGCCAGCTGTTTTCAATAAATTAACAAGCTGTTCACTTCTAGCGTTTAGTTTCTTGACTCGATCGCGTAACCGACGAACTTCGTCTCTTTGCGCAACAGCTGTTGACCTCTGGTCACCTAAAAGCAGCTCTTTGTTTTTTTGTTGCAAGTCTGAGATGTGTGCAGCAGCTCTTTGTAAGATCTCGAGCTTGGACGGTGTCACCGTTGGGTCGTGCGATGGAAGAAGACGCGCCAAGGCATCGAAGCATGTTTTTAAGCGGCCCCGGCGTTCTCGTTCCCATTCGCGACATTTACTACAAAAATAACTTAGCAATTTTGGTTATGTATCATATTAATACATTGTACAAACCTTAATTCTCGTTTTGGCATTACTCTTTGCTGGTCTAACACTCATTGTAGCAAAATATAAACAATTAGATGCTTACAATAATTAATAACAACATTCTTCCATCCTCACAACATAACCTTCAATTAACAGTTTATAACACTATTTATTTACACACTTTAACAATAATACGCAGTATATGATTAACACATATAGTATATTTATTGGATTTACATTATTTTATGCTATATAAACATTATTTATTTATTTAAACAGCTTCTAGAGTCATCACATTTCACATAGTTGCTTTACACTATAAACAATTATAAATAATACGTTCCACATATCAAAATGATTCTCTAGAGTTTATAAATTAGTTTTGCACTATTAAATATATTTATTTATTAATAATTAACGTATAATTAAATAAAATAATTAAGTTAATCTTAGCTGTAAACTGACAGCTGACTTTGGCGCCATCTCTGTAAAAACCCATGAACTACGATGCATTATTTCCGGTTTAAAATGACACATTAATTCAAATGTCCATTAATTAATGTTTTAAATTAAAAAATCATGTAGATACATATAAATATGAATATTAATAATTAAATAGAAATTTAATATATTGTAGTAATTGATTTTTTAATGTTACCTATGAGAAGTATTTCATTGTAGTTCTCAAGAAATTGCACAGATGACGCAACAGTCAACAGACTTTTTTTAATCTTTAATAATAAGTTTTGAACTATTAAATATATATACTTATTTATTAATAGTTAACGTGTATTTAAACAAAAAAATTAAATTATTTTAAACCTGTGAACTATGATGGAGCATCGTAGTTCACGCATATTTGCAGAGATGGCGCACGAAGCGGTAATCAATGTACCAATGTTAAATATGCCAACAACTCAAAAGAAAATATTCATCATTCTAACCCTTAAATACATATACAATAAGGGTCATTGACTTAAACTAAGCATTCTTGTAGATCGCTTATATCTCGGAAACTATAATAGATAGCGAAAAACTTAACATTGACGAGTTGTAGAAAACAAAATTATCTATCTATTCTGCATTTAACATTTTCCTGTAGCCCTTTTGGTTTCCGAGATACCGGCCGTCAAAATTGGACATAGTTATAAATTTTAAAATGCAATTACTCAAAAACTAAGGCTCGTAGAAATTTTTGGACGCCAGTTTCGGAATCTGCAGGTCCGAATTAAGGGGATAGCGTTCCTAACTCGAAACTTTTTTACTCCCCAAACTAAAAACGAAAACATGGACTAACCCCTTGATGTTTTTTTTGGCCAAAAATGGTTTTTTCGCCAAATCGCGCTGAAATTCTGCATACAGCTTCTTTGGCAATGGGGCTACTGACTTCTGGGGAGAAATCCCCAAAATTTTCACTATTACAGAAAATATTTCACTTTTTCGGGCGATTTTTGGAACGCTGAAATTTTGGGTTTTAGAGAAAAATGTTTCAAGTAAAAGGTGTAGAGAAAATTAAAAGAAAAATGTTTTATTTGAAACATTTTACCCAAATGTGCCCAGATTCAGAGAAAAATGGGAAAGAAACTGTAAAAAATAATTTCATACCTTGGAATGCATCAAAATGCAACAAATCAATTTTTATTAATTAAAGCGTATTTTTTGGCACAATTTAAGTGTATTTTTGTTAATTAATTACGTTAATTACATATTGTTTTGAATTTTTGAGTTGTGTTGCGCCAGATTGCATGCAACCCGCATAGCATAAATGTAACGTCGGTTCCAGGCATTGGGCGCAATTAATTATAAAAATTCAAAACAATATATAATTAACGTAATTAATTAATAAAAATACACTTAAATTGTGTCAAAAAATACGCTTTAATTGATAAAAATAGATCTGTTTCATTTTGATTTAGTTCAAGCCATGAAAATATTTATTTACTGTTTCTAACCCATTTTTTTAGTTATATTTTACAAACCACAATAGTTATACAGTTTTTATCTACACCATTAAATTCACCACAGTTTTAAATACATATATCCATAATTTCATCGATATATCTGATCAGATTAATAATTACTAGACTTAAAATTCTGAACCGAGTACAAATTGAAAGCACTATATTCATTAGCTATTTTCTCACATATAACAGCTTTAATTTTCATGTATCACACATCAAAATGCATCTAGAAGAATCAATCATTAATTCTGTATACATAAATATGCCGATTAATCGTTAATTCATGAGTAATTAACAAAACTAATTGTGTTAATTTTGGTTAAAAAGTGACAGTTTGTTTGGCACCATCTGTATAAAATCCTGTGAACTATGATGGAGCATCGTAGTTCACGCATATTTGCAGAGATGGCGCACGAAGCGGTAATCAATGTACCAATGTTAAATATGCCAACAACTCAAAAGAAAATAATCATCATTCTAACCCTTATATACGTATACAATAAGGGTCATTGACTTAAACTAAGCATTCTTGTAGATCGCTTATATCTCGGAAACTATAATAGATAGCGAAAAACTTAACATTGACGAGTTGTAGAAAACATAATTATCTATCTATTCTGCATTTAACATTTTCCTGTAGCCCTTTTGGTTTCCGAGATACCGGCCGTCAAAATTGGACATAGTTATAAATTTTAAAATGCAATTACTCAAAAACTAAGGCTCGTAGAAATTTTTGGACGCCAGTTTCGGAATCTGCAGGTCCGAATTAAGGGGATAGCGTTCCTAACTCGAAACTTTTTTACTCCCCAAACTAAAAACGAAAACATGGACTAACCCCTTGATGTTTTTTTTGGCCAAAAATGGTTTTTTCGCCAAATCGCGCTGAAATTCTGCATACAGCTTCTTTGGCAATGGGGCTACTGACTTCTGGGGAGAAATCCCCAAAATTTTCACTATTACAGAAAATATTTCACTTTTTCGGGCGATTTTTGGAACGCTGAAATTTTGGGTTTTAGAGAAAAATGTTTCAAGTAAAAGGTGTAGAGAAAATTAAAAGAAAAATGTTTTATTTGAAACATTTTACCCAAATGTGCCCAGATTCAGAGAAAAATGGGAAAGAAACTGTAAAAAATAATTTCATACCTTGAAGTGCATCAAAATGCAACAAATCAATTTTTATTAATTAAAGCGTATTTTTTGGCACAATTTAAGTGTATTTTTGTTAATTAATTACGTTAATTACATATTGTTTTGAATTTTTAGTTGTGTTGCGCCAGATTGCATGCAACCCGCATAGCTTAAGTGTAAGGTCGGTTGCAGGCATTAGGCGCAATTAATTATAAAAATTCAAAACAATATATAATTAACGTAATTAATTAATAAAAATACACTTAAATTGTGTCAAAAAATACGCTTTAATTGATAAAAATAGATCTGTTTCATTTTGATTTAGTTCAAGCTATGAAAATATTTATTTACTGTTTCTAACCCATTTTTCTGTGAATCCGGGCAGAATCCGGTAAATAATTTCAAATAATTTTTATATTTAAAACTATAGTGAATACATTGGTGTAGATAGTTTTGGTACAATAATTATAGTTTTTGTAATATTGAGTGTCAAATACGAATCAACATTTGAGTTTAATAATAAATCGGTCAACAACATTTTGGAATGTATATTTATTGTTATACAGTGAATAATACAATCTACAACAATTAAATGATTTGATTTATAAATTGTTAGAGTGTTTCGAAGACGTTTCTATGTAAAAATCTTATTTTATTATGAATTGTTCACATTTGATGTGAACGTAAAATAAATACACACTGGTTTAATTTACTTCGTTTCTACGAAGGAATTACATAAAATGGAAGTAAATTGAATAAATAAATAATACTTTATTTTCCAGAATCTTCTTTCTTCACTGCTGAAGCCAACCAGCACGCTAAAATAATGCCAACTACCTGAAAAAGATTTCAAAAGTTTATTTCACGTATTCAACAATTGTTTTCGTAGTAAGCACCTCGACGAAAGCAATACCAATTCCAACCCCAATCAAAACTTTCGCCCCTTGTTCAATTTTTTCCTGAAGTTTTGGATAACATCCGTCTTGGTAAACAAATGTGTCCGTTGGTTTTGCAACTCGACATTGGGCCTCTGTAGGGGGCGTAGCACCCTCCCTAGTTGGGTGACAACAGCTGGGGGGTAGCACCTTGGATCCCGAGTCTGGGCCGTGCCAATCATCCGGTCCGTCAACCTTTCGATCAGTTTATAATTTTACAAGTTGACAACATTGTGTGAAAGAAATAATACGTACGCCACAGCACTCTAGGTTTGTTTGTAATTCGGCCCAAGCGTCGTGATCTTCTGTTGTTTTGTCATAATTCGACATGGACGTCTTAAATTGGTCCTTCAGGGCCATTTGGAAGTCGGACTTAAATACAGCGGCCGCGATTCCCACCGCCAATTCAATCACGAAAATTATTAGCAACGAAATTGCAAACTAAAATATTAAACACTTTAATACTCTGAGTCACTGTTTGTTTATTGAAAATCAATTTCATTGTTGTGCAATATCGATTAATAATAAATCATTTTATAATGATGTTTTTGTTGCAACAAATCGGTTACTTACGGCTATTAACATTGTATGCGATTCTCTGATGGCTCCAAAACATCCGAGGAAAGCGACCAAAAATACAATTGCTCCGGCTACAATTAATACAATAGGAGGCGCTAAAATGCGACCCTCGAGGAAATGACTAAATTCGCCCACATCAGCTAAAACTAGCGCACCAGCTACTATAATGCCAACACCGCTAATCTGCAAATTATTTCATTCAATTCAGAAAATTTAACTATTGCGCATTACACATTATTTTGAAAACGCTTTAAATAATATTTACAAGCAACTTACCGCGAAAACCAAGTTAAAAATAAACAAAATATACTTAATAAAACTCATTCCAAAGTTCTCCATTTTCGCAAAAAATCCAAAACACTCAGTTCAGAAAATATCGCTAATTATAGTAAGACCGTTTTCAACGAAGTCTCAGCGAAGACTGAACACTAAAGCTATGTCAACTCTCTGTGTGCGGGGGTGTGGATTTAATTTTAACTTTAGGGTAACAACAAAGAGTTGCCAGGCAACCAAGGGGCTGGTAAATGACCACTGGGGGGTCGTATTCCCCATCAGTTACGGACATTGTTACTGATTTCGATCGATAAGTATTTTTTCCACATTATTTTTAAGTATTAATTCATTGCTGACGCTTTAGGTCTGCTATTGCAGATCACAGACGCGACACACAATTAATTAATGAAAGGAAAAGTGTCCTGCAATTAATCGAATAGCATACTAAATGATTCATTATTGACTTTCTTAATTATTTTATATCAAAAAAGCTAACTTGTTTCATTTCATCTATACTCAATTACAATGTATATTAAATAGAGTTTAACACCTTTGGATGATATTTAAACAAGTTACAATGACCCAAATAATCAAAAATGTATTACGAAATGTCAAACAAAGTTTAATTCCAATATTTTTCCCAACAAAATACATAAATTTATTGATTGCCCTTTTGTTAGAAATGAGCAAGCGAGACAGAATTAATTCTAGCACCTGTCCAGCTACAATCATTAAAGATACAATCAAACTAGGTCCCACAGTCACAAAAGAGCGAAGAAATAATTCATTAAACATTGCATTTTTGTTGACACATGTTATTTAAAAAGATTACAATAATATGTAGCTAAATAGATAAAATAAAACAAGTGTTTAGAGGCTGTAATATTTATTTATTTATTAAATTAACCATGTATATTGATTATATATTAATTACAAGTACAAATAATTGATTAAATATCAATATTTTTAAGTTTAAACCAAAAAAAAACTATTATGCGCTGCAACGCGCAATGCATTCGCGTAACTTTGGCTGCGTTCTTTAAATTTCTAATTGTTGATTAAAAATGAATTTTCAACTCAAAGAATCAGTTGTGAATGGCTAAAAAAAATTGAGAAAAACACCGATAAAATCACAGTAATTTTCTTTGATGACTCGTAGTTCTTTTTTCGAAGCTTTTGTGATCGGATCGATGCCCCAAAGGTCACCAAAGAAAATATAACAGCCAAGGTTGTATATTTATCGCAAAATCAGTTTCGTGGACTCGTGCATTTAATATAACCGTGCTAAATTGACACTCCTTGAAATTGCGTGTCTCGCCTGACGGAATTAATCGTCAAGAGACACTAAACTTGTTGTGTAGACTGTAAACAATACAGGCTGATTGTTTGATTTGTTAATTAATTGTAAATGTCATAATGCACTTTGTGCGCTCGACATATTTGATACGTTGTTATAAATTGTGTTTATTTTATGTTGAAAACAATAAAAAATGATTTTAAAATAGTTTTATTGTATTTACATGAATTATGAAGTATGGAAATTAGTCAATTTCTTATCAAACATCATTTGAAGTGTAGATTGCGTGAGGTCACGCACAAATTTGACCCTCACAGGTCACTCAATGTTTCTTGACCCCTCTGGTCAAGAAATATGACTTTATTCGTTACTTACTTACAGTTCCTGGTTCAAACTCCTTTAAATTAACACTTAAAGCAGCAAATTTCAATTTTCTCATGATAAACATTTTTCTTTTTAATGAAAAGTAAAAATATGATTTTATCTGCTTTTATGTGTCAAAATTTTAGTGATTACAGATGATTAATATAAGGAATCAATAGCAATAACTAATTATTTGAGTTGAAAAATTTTAAATAAAAAATGTTATACGCAACCAAAGTTACAGTAATGCATTAAGAGTTGCAGCACACAAGGCGTATATTTTTGTTTATTTAAAAAAAATCAATCAATTGTATTTATTATTAATATTTAATCTATGTATATATGAAATTATATTTGATTTTATATATATTTACCTGAAATCCATTAAAACTGTCAACAAATATAACGTAAGCTAAATATTTTTATATTTTTCATTTACTTTTATTTAATTGTAATTATATGTACAACATTTTTACAGTTAAATATACATTTATTAATAATACATAAATAGATATTTGGATGTAACAACCAAGAACCAAAGTAAAGCTGAAAGTTAAGTATCAAAAAATATTGTCAACTATTTGTGAAGGAAAGTAACAACAATAAATCCATAAATAATCAATAAATATTCGATATTTTTGGTAATTCAATCATCTTGAGTTCGTAAGGTGTGCGTGGCCTCCTCGTGCAGACGTTTGGCGTAGTTGATTTGTCTGGTGACTGCGCGGGCGAGGTCCTCCGAGTCGCAGCGAATGAGGGGGCGGCGCAAAGACGTGCCCCGCACTGTCATCTCGATGTAATGGCGGCCGTCTTGCGTCAGCGGGGTGCAGCTCACCAGCTCGCCCAGCCCCGTCTCCGTCACAACCGTCAACGCGGAATTCAAGTCCGAGTTACTTCCGGTCACGACGCGGATCCGTTCTGAGCTGACGATGACGCGCAGGTCGTCGGCGCCGCTGCGGACGCACTCGTACGCGACAAACGCCTCCGCGAGAGACAGATCGGTGGCGTCGGCGCCGGAATCCGGGATCAAATCGCTGCGAGAACGCGTCGAAGAAAAGTTACGAAGATAGGCCTGGCCTAGACTATCGCGCGGGTTGTACGGGGGCAGGAGGCCTCCGGGGCCCAACGTGGCGCGTGGCTGGCGTCTCCGGTCCGGCGTGAGTCGGCTGGAGCCCCGACTGGAGTCTCGCACAGCCCTGGCTGTCTCCGTCGCCAGGTCCAGCACTCCGACGACTGGTTTGGCGACTGCCCCCACCAGGCCTTTGCCCAGCCCTGAAAATACACCTTGCAGGCCATCGGAGGCTGCGCCCTCGTACACTTGCTTGAAAATGCCAGTTGCGCCGCCCAGAATACCGAAACCTAACCCTTTGATTCCGGCGACTAGGTGGGCCCCACCGGTGCCGGTGTGCCGCCTCCGAATGCGCTGACGCATTTCTTCATGCGCGTCATCCATGGCGACGCGCCCCAATCCGTCCCCCAGCGACTCCGCCACCTTCAAATGTACACAATCTAGAAATCAAAATGAACAGTCAGGTGAAGTTACTTACTTTCGCTGCCGAGTTGCTAATTCCGTGGGCGACGTTCAAAACCAGTGCGCCGACGCTGCGTTCGCGAATTAATCCGGAGACACCTTCACTGACGTCTCCGAGAAGCCCTAGGGGACTGCCTAGAAAGTCTACGGAGCCCAGAATATTCGCGGCTTGCCAAAGAAGTTCATCTCGGAAATGATCAAAAATCGACCGGCGCAGTCTGTCTCCGGTTTCGAAGGGGTGGTGGCGCACGTAGGGCTCCAGCTCGACGGGCGCGTCCTCGAAACCGACTAAAGTCAGGCCTAAGCGCCGTTTTAAGCTCCTCAAGCGGGGGCTAAGCGTCGACGCGCCAGCAGTTTGAACGCTCAGTCGCATTGGACCGGGAACCAAGCGGATAATACCGAAATGGTAGCGCCGCGTGGTGGCCAAAGGCGAGCCTCCGAGGGTCGCCGCCCCGGTCACGTCGCCTCCATCGTTGTCTTCGTCTGTGAAATCAGACAAAACACCGTCGTCGTCCTCGTCGTTTGCCAGAATTTCTCCGGAAGCTGTTAACAGGAAATCGTAGATTCGCAACATTAAAATCTCCTCCAGGTGGATTGAGAGCGGCCTCAGGCAGACTATCAAGTGCTTGAAGATGACCACGGAGCCGGCACTGGGACTCATCTCCGCTCGGAGCTCCAGAACCGGAAGTGTTTGTGCTTTTTTTATGTCCTCCGCGTTCCTGGCTCTGGCCGCGTGCAGAACTGTTGGTACCGTGGAGTTTGACAGCTGGTTGTCGCACTGCGCATCTTGAACACTGAAGCACAGCTCGAGGGACTTGGCCCCACAGACCACCTCCGCGATGATGTTGTTCAATTGGAAGTAAAGCAGTTCTTTAGCGCCGCCAACTATTGATACACCTAAGCCAGCTCGAAGCATGATGGTTGTTTGCAGCTCGGTTCCGCTGCTCGCTAGCTGTGTGTCTGTGTGCGTGGGGCGGTGCGCTCGGGCTACGCCCTGCCAGTCTTCCGCGTCAGCGGTGGCCAGGGCTGCGCTGGGGTCGCGCTGTTTCATGTCAATTATACGAATGACTCGCGTGGGGCCATCGGTGGAAATTTCAACCGAGAGAAGCCCTGAGCCGGGCCGCATGCGTTGTTTACCTACGGATTGTTCCAAGGGGACTGCTTGATGCTCCCTATGGGGTGGAGACTCCGATATTGGGCCCAGAACCGCTGGAGAGCCCGGACGTAAACCTAACAAGGTTATAATTGTACTTGGGGGAGAGTTTTGGTGTTTTCGGGGGGCTAATTCGTACCTAGCAGGCCGTCCATGGCCTGGACGCAGGTGTTCCGATGGGCGCAGCAGAGTCTCCCATCGGGGGCGAAGCGCCACGTCTGAGTAGTTCTTCTGCGAGGATCAGAACGGCGTAAAGAGAGTCTAGATGGTTTCGGAGCGCTTGGTTGAGGCGCTGGAGCTTCTATGTCTAATACGAGAGGCCCACCACCTGGGGCAGAGCTCCCTTCATGTTGTAGCTGACCCGTGCTGGTCATGCGCCATAATTGACTACGTTTTCCTGGAGGTAAACAACATTCAAACTAGTTGTTTTTGGCTAATTTGCATCATTTCATTTTTTAACTAATACAAAATTAATTAACTGACCAAACTAATTAATACTATCGATATTTAGTATTTAATGTGTGCTGATTCCAAAACAGTCAACAGAATTAGGATATCTCGTCTAGTTTCAAAGATACAGTTCCGGAAATTTATTGAAACCAAATATTTTTTGGACTTATTAACAAAAAATTAATTAACCGATTAAATTAATTAATACTATGCATATTTGGTACATAATGTGTGCTGAATCCAAAACTGTCAACAGAATTAAGATATCTAGTCTAGTTTTAAAGATACGGTTCCGGAAAGTTATTGAAACCAAATATTTTATTGACTAATTAACAGAAAATTAATTAACCGACTAAATTAATTAATACTATCGATATTTAGTATTTAATGTGTACTGAATCCAAAACTCTCAACAGAATTAAGATATCACGTCTAGTTTTAAAGATGCGGTCCCGGAAAGTGTTAAAACCAAATATTATTTTGGCTAATTTGCATCATTTTACATTTTAATTAATAAAAAATTAATTAATTAACCAAAGAAATTAATACTATGGATATTTGGTATTTAAAGTGTGCTGAATCCAAAAATTTCCAGAGAATTGAGATATCTCGACTAGTTTTAGAGATACGTTCTCGGAAAAGTGTTAAATTAATTTGCATCATTTTACTTTTTAATTAATACAACAATTAGAGTAACCTGGTTGTTTTTTCGCTAGTAGAACGCTAGTAGAACCCTCGGGAACATCCAGAACGAGTCGCTGGAGACGAACTGGATCCAGGGCATCTTTTCTGGAGACTTTCTGGTGGTCCGAGGATTTTTTTAACCGTTTTAAAGTTGGAAAAGCAGTTGAGGAATAATCGGCTTCGTCGTAGTGGTCCAGGTCATCCTCGCTTAATGAAACAAACCAAATGAACCCAGGGACAGTTAGTTTGTGTCTGATTAGACTTACGTGTTAAAAGTGCCAGTGAAGGCAACGTAAATAAAGTTCTCATAAGTCAACTGAGTGTCCATGCCGAGTCTGTCCACATCATAGGTTGCGCTGACACCTCCTGGAGCCGTCACCACCATCCTGCTGACTCCGGACGGTTCATCCCACGCGTACGGCACCGCGCGGTGCGCGTGCGCCACCGTCGGCCCCATATGAGCGCCCCATTGCCCGAAGGTCACCGCCACGTCGCTGCAGTTGTCAATGCGCAACGGCGGGGGCAGATCCCCAGCCTCGCACACCACGAGGCAGTAGGTGGCGCCGTGCGGCACCACCTCGGCGTGCAGGAAGCAGTGACGCACGCCGGTCGTGACGTCGCGGATGAGAACGTGGCAGCTGAGAGGAGAATCGATCCGCAGGCCACCCGACCAGGCGGACGTGCTGCTGGGCCCCGGCAGGTTGGTGAGGCGCACGCAGAGCAGCTGCTCGCGGTCCAGCCGCGGCCAGTGGAACGGCACGTGGCTTCCTGGAGGCGCGTGAACCTAACAACAACACTAGTGAAACCTGATTGCTCAAAGCAATGTGTTTGTAATGCTTGTACCCTGTAGGCCTTCGCCCCCGGGTCTGTGACACTCCCAGCGTGACATTGCTGCGCAAACTCCAACGTTCTGCTGCTCCTATTCAACAGTTGATGTCTGGGAGACACCGTCACAATACTAGTGTGCTGATGTCTTCGGCGACCTTTGGCTGCTCTGACTTCGATGCCCACCACGTAGACGGTGTCGGGGCCGTGGTCGTGCGACACTCGCAGGCGGCGCACCTGGACGCCACGACGCAGGTGGAACTGCTGACAGAAGTGCGGCGAGCCCAGAGTTTGTTTGCCGCCTCCGAAGCGGTAGCCAACTCTGGCGACGACGGTGGGGGAGGCGTCTTGGTCGGCGAAGCTGAACAGTAGCGGGGCCACCATCCTCGCCAGCTCGTGCTCCTCGAACTGCCCCGCGGTGTCGGCGGAGACGCCTTCTTGTTTGAAGACAAGCGGAAGACCCGTTCGGTTTATTATCCAATACGGAGCTGTGATTGTCACCCGGAACCGGGAGCCTCTTCCGGGTTCGATTCTCGCCCGGAGGAACAGGCGACGACGCTCCGAGTCTTCCAACCGGATGCGAGCGGTGTACTCGAGTTCCGGGTTCACCGAACTCACAATCGAACCCGGAATTGTAACTCCGGACGAACATCGAAAGTTCTCCAAATGGAAACTTAGATCTAAGCTGCTGTCGGGATCTGCAACCGGGATCGGGAGGTTTTGTCCAGCCGGGATTCGACCCTGGGCTAGTTTATTGGACGTATTCGACGAGTCGGAGGTTAAAATTGTAAAGTGCAGATCTTGAGGAAGTAGATTCACTAGCAACAACACCGGAAGTAGAATGATTGTGTGGCCGATATCTCCCGCAGGATATCTTTCGCGGCGAACTTCACAGCAGATAAAATAGGCGGAGCCCCGATTGGTGGTACAGCGGAGAGGAAAGAGAGCTCGGTCGCCAGGGCGGAGCACCCGAGCCCAAGGTACATCCGGCTGACAATACGAGAATGAATTGTTTTCTTCCGACGGCCGAACAAAAATATGCGAATGCGAATGAATTACCGGAAGTGGAAACGAACTGAAGGGTTTCAGGAGGGCGGTTCGACTTGACGTGGACACCGCATTAACCGCTGACCGCTCGACTAACTTAACATCAACCGGGTCATTTAATTTGTTCACCAGAACCATTCCAGAACGAACCAAAACCATTTTTCTGGCGCTGCCATCGAGTTTCACTTCGAAAACAATCCGCGCAGCTCTGGGTTCGGTGATGCGATAGGGCTCTGCCCTGCGGTCGGGAGCTGCGGCCCGGAAATACACCCCAACACGATCGACAGTCACCGGAAAGCACGGCTGCCAACCGTAGACGCGAACACACAGCTGGTGGGAACGAAGTTGGTGAGTTTCCGCGTGACGTTGTTTCGAGTGAGAAGAATGGTATGTGAAGGATGTGGTGGCACCAGGAGGTACTTCTGTCCATTTTAGGCTACGGTAGCGCTCCTCAACGTCGGAGTCGACTTGGAAGTCGTCCAGGGAACGAACCGGTTCGTCGGGATCACTGATGACAGTCGCGAAATACAAAACTGATCCCGTGTCGTTCCGCAGCGAATAAGGAACGAATGGACAGCGGGGCGTCGCCCTCGGCGCCCCAATTTCCTTCGTCCACGACTCCTGGACCAGCCTGACCAGCGATAATAGCGAGTCGGTAATGTTTACATCTAAAATATCGTCGGAATAAAACGCGATGCGATGGCGCGAAAATGTCAGGTTATCTTCCGGTCTCCAGATAGCTCTGCACCCCCACGTCTCCAGAAATGGTTCCCAACCCCCCAGCACCCTATTATAATAATCCAGGGTTAAAGTACAGTCACAGGAAGCAGTTTTCGGACCGGAAATTGTATTTTCCACAAAAACTACAGTTGAATCGTTTTCTATGGTGTTTTGAGGGTCGGGTTGGCCCCCGGAGCCTCCCAATTCATAAGTAGTAGTTAGGTTAGTAAGTGTAGCCTCCAGAAGAGGCACATCAACGTCCCCGCAATCATCAATCAAACAAAACCGTAGCACCGAAGCTTTCAGTTCAATGGTTCTAATATCTAACGCGTTTTGAGTCTTCTGGGGCGAAGCCCTAGGTGTAGCGTGCTGCGTAAGCCACAACGCAGCCTCATCTAACTCCCCGCACACTTTTAAGGCACGTTCACAATCCTCAACAGCAAAACCAAGCGCTGATAAATTCCCTACATCATTCGCGATTAAATTACGGTTGCTCTGGTCGTGTTTGGGGCCCACCGCGGTCGCTACCGACGCAGTCTGCTTACTAAATGAGTCCAATATTGCTGCGAACAGAAGAATATCACGGTACGAAACTCGAATTGTTAATTCGTGAAGTTGGATTTCAAGAACTCCGGAAGATACGTCACCGGATATTGTGACGGGGTCTACGATGGACAGAGCGGTGTCTTCCTCGGTGGCACTGTTGAGGAAGCGGCAGCTGAAGAGCTCCAGGTGGTTCACGCTGCAGGACAACGGTTTGAATCCCGGTTGATTCGGCCGGTAGGTTAGCAGTGTTGTACTCTGAAATTGGTTAGGTTTAGAGTAGAGTACATTCTACTCTAAACCTAGGTTAGGTTATTTAATTATTCTCACCCTTAAAATGACTGCGTTGGTGTCACTTCTTGCAGAATCCTCCACGACGACGATGTCCGACTCGGTGATGTTCAACTTAAGCTCAAAGAGCACCTCATTCTGTTGCAGCATCAACATTTGCAGACGTTCATCTTCATCGTCCTCTTCAACGTGTTGGTATCTAGTGAAAATAAACTCACTGGCGAGTTTCCACCAATCGGGGATGGCCATCAGACGCATGTTGTTGAGTAAAATGGTGAACTTGTTGGTGTCCAAGCGTCTTCGAGAGTGGATCTCCGCTTGGACGGTGCCATCGGCGCCGGAACTCGCGACCGGTTTGAGAATTTCAGAGAAAATGTTTGATTTTCGACGCCGGGCGTCGGTGATTAAAATCTGACGCGACACCAAGTCGATGTCTTGGGATAAATCACTGAAGCTGTCCACTGTTAAGCGACTTCGCACAAAGTTAACACACGCTAAAGAGTTCAAATGCACTTTAACATCTAACAGCTCGATTCGTAACGAACTTAAATTCCAGATGTTTTCGGAATCTATGGAAGAATTACTCGCGTAATTCACACCAACAGTTGGTAGGATGTGCTCTGTATCCTCTCCTAAGTTATGGCTGAGAACTCCCTTGATGAGGGCGTAATCCTGGACGGTTAAATAAGCCTCCAGAGTTGACAGTTTACAGCTGATTGTCATGTCTGCAACTGTTACATAATCATGAGTTAATTCCGTTGAGTCATTTGGGATCTACTCTGAACATTAAGTTAAAAAATTCTTACCAGCGTTTTTTCGATGCACCCACGTGGGTTGAAGGTTCTTATCGACCCTCAACTCGAGGAAACATTTGTCTGCAAGTAGAGAAGACCCGGTTTTAACGACTTCGCAATCACCGAACACCAAAGTGTTTTTCTCTGAACTGTTCACTAAGAAATCGCGTTCTTTGGCTTTAGCGACGTACAAATCGACCTGGTGCAGCTTCCATGTGGTTATGTCCAAGTTTAACTCGTGTTCTGAAGAAGTTGAGGAATCATCGGTGACAAGTACAGTCTGTGTGAAAATATTATCAGCGGTTAAACGAGCCACATCCAGGACTAACAAATCGGGGCTTCCGGGTGTAACCGGAAGTAGAGCGACGCAGGCGTCAGCTCTGAGCCGGAACGACATCTTCATGGAAGCACCTGAGGGTTGAGCGACCTTTTTATGTGATTTCTTCAGAGTAAAGTCTGCAAAGAATGCTTTCAACTCTGCGATGAACTTCTTCGTGTGAACATAAACAAATGGTGATATTTCCAGGCTCAGTTCCGAGTCCGCGTCAGTTGTGTGATCAGGTTTAGTTTGGTAGTGGAATTCTAAAGCTTGTTCACCAATGGTAAAGAAACGATCGCCTCTGCAGGCGGATTTCTCTCGGTTCGGGTGGCGGATCTGCACTGCCCCTAACAGGCCGTGTATGCGACGTTTGTGGCCCTCGCGGGTGATGTCCAGGTGGGCGCTGGTGACCCGGCCCCGGGCGAGGCTTCGCCCAGTGCTGCGCAGCGCCTGAAGTGTCAGAGAACTAACGGAAATAATAGTGGAACTATTTCCGATTTTTTCTTGATTCGTTGAAGTCTTCGCGGTAGATTCCTCAAGTTCTTGTTCACTGGTGACACTGAAGAAGTCCAGCAGAGGAATCCAAGAACTAGCGCTTATTACAACATCGATGGAGCCCAAATCAACGGTTGTTGTTTTCCGCATCGAATCAAAGTCGGTTTTGAAGTTGGGCGCAGCTGGGTCTACAATTTTTGATGTGACAAGCACCAGGTCCTGTCCGCGAGCTCTGTGGAGATGCCGCTGGCTTTGAGGAGGCTGGTGAGCCCCGTTAGTGAAGCCGGAGCCGAAGATTTGGCGCGGGTCTAGTCTGGCAGGTAATGAACCGAAATGTTCGGCCGGAAAAGAGATTTTCGCTGTTTCCGGGCAGGATTTTGAGACGCAAGGAGGCACTAGGTTCAAAGAGGTGGTGGTGTCTTTGGAGGTGATCATCTGACGTCCGAAAGCTCCTTTTTCCCGAAGCAAGTCTTCAACTAGCAAAGATTTTAGAGACACCTAAAAAAAATGTACACAATTATTTTTGAATCTCATTTGCAATTGATTATTTACCTCTAGTTCCGTTTCCCACTTCCGGGGTGTACTCCACGTTAATAAGAACTCTCCGAAGGAGAGTCCCACGAGCCCTGAACCGTCTACACCACATAACTCTACTCCAAAGGAAGCGACTTCGAATCGAACTGAAACTTTCATTTCTTGGTTCGAATCTGGCTCAAAACCGGAAGTGGTTGTGTTTGAGGAGTTGACACGTCTTCGAGTAGCTGACGGGAAGAGCTTCGCCCTCACGTGTGGGTCCATACTCAACGTGGACACTCCTCCTGAAAAAAATAACCTCAAATTGTTTCTTGCTCACAAAAACCTAGTTGGTTTCTTACCAACATCTTCCTCGGCAATGACTGTCATGTTGACACCTCCTGTAGGTGCTCCACCCTGCATGTGAGCCGCATCGTCTTTCCCTAGCCACTGGAGCGTGTCCAGAAGCTGTTCGTACTGCGCACGAGTCAAGCTGACTCTCAAAGCGTTTACGACGCATCCTTTGATCAACAGAAGACCTCCAGGTCCAGATGGATCATCTACGCTCGCTTGAAGGTCTCCATCACCGGTGCAGTTCACTAGATGTCCTCCAGGTGGATATTTCGTGACCTGGAGCTTCAAGAGTGTATCGTGAAGCACTGGAAGTGCGTTTGAGCAGTCGTAGATGGCGTCCACTTTTTGGACGCTTCCTCCAGGGTGTTCGCTTCTTCTTAGTGCAGTGTCCAACGTACAAATGTTCATGTCTCTGATTTCTACTGAATAAGTTCGATAATCAGGTTCTTCGGAGGTTTTATCCTCCGGCGATGGTAACCAGGTGTTGCTGATGGTTATCTTGCCCAAGTGGGCCACGAGGACGTGGCTGCTATTCGATGAGCGCGGCAACACCAGCACCGGACTGTCTAAAACCACGTCTACGCGAACCTGAAATAATTAAAGTTATTTTTGATTGATTAAGTCGGGTTTAATAAACTTACATCAGTTGAGTCAAAGCTGCTTCCATCGTCGTCCTCGTCGTCTGCAAGAGGTGTAAAGGGCGTGTGGCTCTCCGAGGAGGTGCTCCGACGGCGGAGTCTCCTCGGCGAAGCCACATCGTACGCTAGGCCCGCTCTGGAGTACAAACTCATCGCTAGTTGTTCCGTTCTGGCGTGAACTAACCCTAGTGCTACATCAGTTGCTGCTGATCGAATCGACCTGGCAACGTCGCTGAGGTACTGTTTAAACTCGGTGGCGCAGCTCCGCAGCTCGCCGAGAAATTGTGGCGAATGGGTGTACCAAACGGAAGCCATCCTCACAGACACATCCACCGGATTCAAATCAAGTGTTAAATCTCGTTTCACACTAAAACTAAACGCGGTTTTCTCATCATCCAACGGTTTAAAACTCACTAAATCCTCAACTAGGGGATCTCGCCCCACTGAGATAATCCGCTGGTGAAGCTGCCCATCAGGAGTCAAGTTTAACACTTGTAAACCTCCTAGTGATCCGCGCACAAACAAACTGGAATCCACAGTGGCGGAAATACGAGCTTCGCACATTGTCGCGGTGCCGATTTTGCGGCCTATGGTTCGGCCATCTTCAACAGTCGCCCGAAGAAGTAACACGTTTAGTCGGTGGAAGTCAAATGTCAACTCTGTACGGGTTCGCACTTCCGGCTCGTCGAGCATTTCCGATTTGGACGTGGTGCGGCTTCGAACACGACTTTCACCCTCTAACGATTTCTGAGGAATTAAAACTTGAGGACGGTTTGACTTCTTAGGGAAGACGCGTCGGATGAACCCCACCAGTTCAACTATCGTCTCCTGATTGGCTAAAAAAAAAAACACCCAGCAACAATTAATTTATCAATTTAAGCGTATATTTTGACACAATTTAAGTGTATTGTTGTTAATTAATTACGTTAATTATAAATTGTTTTGAATTTGTATAATTAATTGCGCCTAATGCCTGCAACCGACGTTACATTTCTGCTATGCGGGTTGCGTGCAATCTGGCGCAACACAACTCAAAAATTCAAAACAATATGTAATTAACGTAATTAATTAACAAAAATACACTCAAATTGTGCCAAAAATACGCTTTAATTAACAAAAATTGATTTGTTGCATTTTGATGCACTTCAAGGTATGAAATTATTTTTTACAGTTTCTTTCCCATTTTTCTCTGAATCTGGGCACATTTGGGTAAAATGTTTCAAATAAAACATTTTTCTTTTAATTTTCTCTACACCTTTTACTTGAAACATTTTTCTCTAAAACCCAAAATTTCAGCGTTCCAAAAATCGCCCGAAAAAGTGAAATATTTTCTGTAATAGTGAAAATTTTGGGGATTTCTCCCCAGAAGTCAGTAGCCCCATTGCCAAAGAAGCTGTATGCAGAATTTCAGCGCGATTTGGCGAAAAAACCATTTTTGGCCAAAAAAAACATCAAGGGGTTGTTAGTCCATGTTTTCGTTTTTAGTTTGGGGAGTAAAAAAGTTTCGAGTTAGGAACGCTATCCCCTTAATTCGGACCTGCAGATTCCGAAACTGGCGTCCAAAAATTTCTACGAGCCTTAGTTTTTGAGTAATTGCATTTTAAAATTTATAACTATGTCCAATTTTGACGGCCGGTATCTCGGAAACCAAAAGGGCTACAGGAAAATGTTAAATGCAGAATAGATAGATAATTTTGTTTTCTACAACTCGTCAATGTTAAGTTTTTCGCTATCTATTATAGTTTCCGAGATATAAGCGATCTACAAGAATGCTTAGTTTAAGTCAATGACCCTTATTGTATACGTATATAAGGGTTAGAATGATGATTATTTTCTTTTGAGTTGTTGGCATATTTAACATTGGTACATTGATTACCGCTTCGTGCGCCATCTCTGCAAATATGCATGAACTACGATGCTCCATCATAGTTCACAGGTTTTTATACAGATGGTGCCAAACAAACTGTCACTTTTTAACCAAAATTAACACAATTAGTTTTGTTAATTACTCATGAATTAACGATTAATCGGCATATTTATGTATACAGAATTAATGATTGATTCTTCTAGATGCATTTTGATGTGTGATACATGAAAATTAAAGCTGTTATATGTGAGAAAATAGCTAATGAATATAGTGCTTTCAATTTGTACTCGGTTCAGAATTTTAAGTCTAGTAAATTAATCTGATCAGATATATCGATGAAATTATGGATATATGTATTTAAAACTGTGGTGAATTTAATGGTGTAGATAAAAACTGTATAACTATTGTGGTTTGTAAAATATAACTAAAAAAATGGGTTAGAAACATTAAATAAATATTTTCATGCCTTGAACTAAATCAAAATGAAACAGATCTATTTTTATCAATTAAAGCGTATTTTTTGACACAATTTAAGTGTATTTTTATTAATTAATTACGTTAATTATATATTGTTTTGAATTTTTATAATTAATTGCGCCCAATGCCTGGAACCGACGTTACATTTATGCTATGCGGGTTGCATGCAATCTGGCGCAACACAACTCAAAAATTCAAAACAATATGTAATTAACGTAATTAATTAACAAAAATACACTTAAATTGTGCCAAAAAATACGCTTTAATTAATAAAAATTGATTTGTTGCATTTTGATGCACTTCAAGGTATGAAATTATTTTTTACAGTTTCTTTCCCATTTTTCTCTGAATCTGGGCACATTTGGGTAAAATGTTTCAAATAAAACATTTTTCTTTTAATTTTCTCTACACCTTTTACTTGAAACATTTTTCTCTAAAATCCAAAATTTCAGCGTTCCAAAAATCGCCCGAAAAAGTGAAATATTTTCTGTAATAGTGAAAATTTTGGGGATTTCTCCCCAGAAGTCAGTAGCCCCATTGCCAAAGAAGCTGTATGCAGAATTTCAGCGCGATTTGGCGAAAAAACCATTTTTGGCCAAAAAAAACATCAAGGGGTTAGTCCATGTTTTCGTTTTTAGTTTGGGGAGTAAAAAAGTTTCGAGTTAGGAACGCTATCCCCTTAATTCGGACCTGCAGATTCCGAAACTGGCGGCCAAAAATTTCTACGGGCCTTAGTTTTTGAGAAATCGCAGTTTGAAGTTACAACTATGTCCAATTTTGACGGCCGGTATCTCGGAAACCAAAAGGGCTACAGGAAAATGTTAAATGCAGAATAGATAGATAATTTTGTTTTCTACAACTCGTCAATGTTAAGTTTTTCGCTATCTATTATAGTTTCCGAGATATAAGCGATCTACAAGAATGCTTAGTTTAAGCCAATGACCCTTATTGTATACGTATATAAGGGTTAGAATGATGATTATTTTCTTTTGAGTTGTTGGCATATTTAACATTGGTACATTGATTACCGCTTCGTGCGCCATCTCTGCAAATATGCATGAACTACGATGCTCCATCATAGTTCACAGGTTTTTATACAGATGGTGCCAAACAAACTGTCACTTTTTAACCAAAATTAACACAATTAGTTTTGTTAATTACTCATGAATTAACGATTAATCGGCATATTTATGTATACAGAATTAATGATTGATTCTTCTAGATGCATTTTGATGTGTGATACATGAAAATTAAAGCTGTTATATGTGAGAAAATAGCTAATGAATATAGTGCTTTCAATTTGTACTCGGTTCAGAATTTTAAGTCTAGTAAATTAATCTGATCAGATATATCGATGAAATTATGGATATATGTATTTAAAACTGTGGTGAATTTAATGGTGTAGATAAAAACTGTATAACTATTGTGGTTTGTAAAATATAACTAAAAAAATGGGTTAGAAACATTAAATAAATATTTTCATGCCTTGAACTAAATCAAAATGAAACAGATCTATTTTTATCAATTAAAGCGTATTTTTTGACACAATTTAAGTGTATTTTTATTAATTAATTACGTTAATTATATATTGTTTTGAATTTTTATAATTAATTGCGCCCAATGCCTGGAACCGACGTTACATTTATGCTATGCGGGTTGCATGCAATCTGGCGCAACACAACTCAAAAATTCAAAACAATATGTAATTAACGTAATTAATTAACAAAAATACACTTAAATTGTGCCAAAAAATACGCTTTAATTAATAAAAATTGATTTGTTGCATTTTGATGCACTTCAAGGTATGAAATTATTTTTTACAGTTTCTTTCCCATTTTTCTCTGAATCTGGGCACATTTGGGTAAAATGTTTCAAATAAAACATTTTTCTTTTAATTTTCTCTACACCTTTTACTTGAAACATTTTTCTCTAAAACCCAAAATTTCAGCGTTCCAAAAATCGCCCGAAAAAGTGAAATATTTTCTGTAATAGTGAAAATTTTGGGGATTTCTCCCCAGAAGTCAGTAGCCCCATTGCCAAAGAAGCTGTATGCAGAATTTCAGCGCGATTTGGCGAAAAAACCATTTTTAGCCAAAAAAAACATCAAGGGGTTATCCA
The DNA here is from genome assembly GCA_963942605.1 of Poecilus cupreus. Taxonomy (NCBI): domain Eukaryota; kingdom Metazoa; phylum Arthropoda; class Insecta; order Coleoptera; family Carabidae; genus Poecilus; species Poecilus cupreus. The sequence goes on from OZ012713.1 coordinate 42,205,010, forward strand.
TGTTTTCGTTTTTAGTTTGGGGAGTAAAAAAGTTTCGAGTTAGGAACGCTATCCCCTTAATTCGGACCTGCAGATTCCGAAACTGGCGGCCAAAAATTTCTACGGGCCTTAGTTTTTGAAAAATCGCAGTTTGAAGTTACAACTATGTCCAATTTTGACGGCCGGTATCTCGGAAACCAAAAGGGCTACAGGAAAATGTTAAATGCAGAATAGATAGATAATTTTGTTTTCTACAACTCGTCAATGTTAAGTTTTTCGCTATCTATTATAGTTTCCGAGATATAAGCGATCTACAAGAATGCTTAGTTTAAGCCAATGACCCTTATTGTATACGTATATAAGGGTTAGAATGATGATTATTTTCTTTTGAGTTGTTGGCATATTTAACATTGGTACATTGATTACCGCTTCGTGCGCCATCTCTGCAAATATGCATGAACTACGATGCTCCATCATAGTTCACAGGTTTTTATACAGATGGTGCCAAACAAACTGTCACTTTTTAACCAAAATTAACACAATTAGTTTTGTTAATTACTCATGAATTAACGATTAATCGGCATATTTATGTATACAGAATTAATGATTGATTCTTCTAGATGCATTTTGATGTGTGATACATGAAAATTAAAGCTGTTATATGTGAGAAAATAGCTAATGAATATAGTGCTTTCAATTTGTACTCGGTTCAGAATTTTAAGTCTAGTAAATTAATCTGATCAGATATATCGATGAAATTATGGATATATGTATTTAAAACTGTGGTGAATTTAATGGTGTAGATAAAAACTGTATAACTATTGTGGTTTGTAAAATATAACTAAAAAAATGGGTTAGAAACATTAAATAAATATTTTCATGCCTTGAACTAAATCAAAATGAAACAGATCTATTTTTATCAATTAAAGCGTATTTTTTGACACAATTTAAGTGTATTTTTATTAATTAATTACGTTAATTATATATTGTTTTGAATTTTTATAATTAATTGCGCCCAATGCCTGGAACCGACGTTACATTTATGCTATGCGGGTTGCGTGCAATCTGGCGCAACACAACTCAAAAATTCAAAACAATATGTAATTAACGTAATTAATTAACAAAAATACACTTAAATTGTGCCAAAAAATACGCTTTAATTAATAAAAATTGATTTGTTGCATTTTGATGCACTTCAAGGTATGAAATTATTTTTTACAGTTTCTTTCCCATTTTTCTCTGAATCTGGGCACATTTGGGTAAAATGTTTCAAATAAAACATTTTTCTTTTAATTTTCTCTACACCTTTTACTTGAAACATTTTTCTCTAAAACCCAAAATTTCAGCGTTCCAAAAATCGCCCGAAAAAGTGAAATATTTTCTGTAATAGTGAAAATTTTGGGGATTTCTCCCCAGAAGTCAGTAGCCCCATTGCCAAAGAAGCTGTATGCAGAATTTCAGCGCGATTTGGCGAAAAAACCATTTTTGGCCAAAAAAAACATCAAGGGGTTAAGTCCATGTTTTCGTTTTTAGTTTGGGGAGTAAAAAAGTTTCGAGTTAGGAACGCTATCCCCTTAATTCGGACCTGCAGATTCCGAAACTGGCGGCCAAAAATTTCTACGGGCCTTAGTTTTTGAGAAATCGCAGTTTGAAGTTACAACTATGTCCAATTTTGACGGCCGGTATCTCGGAAACCAAAAGGGCTACAGGAAAATGTTAAATGCAGAATAGATAGATAATTTTGTTTTCTACAACTCGTCAATGTTAAGTTTTTCGCTATCTATTATAGTTTCCGAGATATAAGCGATCTACAAGAATGCTTAGTTTAAGCCAATGACCCTTATTGTATACGTATATAAGGGTTAGAATGATGATTATTTTCTTTTGAGTTGTTGGCATATTTAACATTGGTACATTGATTACCGCTTCGTGCGCCATCTCTGCAAATATGCATGAACTACGATGCTCCATCATAGTTCACAGGTTTTTATACAGATGGTGCCAAACAAACTGTCACTTTTTAACCAAAATTAACACAATTAGTTTTGTTAATTACTCATGAATTAACGATTAATCGGCATATTTATGTATACAGAATTAATGATTGATTCTTATAGATGCATTTTGATGTGTGATACATGAAAATTAAAGCTGTTATATGTGAGAAAATAGCTAATGAATATAGTGCTTTCAATTTGTACTCGGTTCAGAATTTTAAGTCTAGTAAATTAATCTGATCAGATATATCGATGAAATTATGGATATATGTATTTAAAACTGTGGTGAATTTAATGGTGTAGATAAAAACTGTATAACTATTGTGGTTTGTAAAATATAACTAAAAAAATGGGTTAGAAACATTAAATAAATATTTTCATGCCTTGAACTAAATCAAAATGAAACAGATCTATTTTTATCAATTAAAGCGTATTTTTTGACACAATTTAAGTGTATTTTTATTAATTAATTACGTTAATTATATATTGTTTTGAATTTTTATAATTAATTGCGCCCAATGCCTGGAACCGACGTTACATTTATGCTATGCGGGTTGCATGCAATCTGGCGCAACACAACTCAAAAATTCAAAACAATATGTAATTAACGTAATTAATTAACAAAAATACACTTAAATTGTGCCAAAAAATACGCTTTAATTAATAAAAATTGATTTGTTGCATTTTGATGCACTTCAAGGTATGAAATTATTTTTTACAGTTTCTTTCCCATTTTTCTCTGAATCTGGGCACATTTGGGTAAAATGTTTCAAATAAAACATTTTTCTTTTAATTTTCTCTACACCTTTTACTTGAAACATTTTTCTCTAAAATCCCAAAATTTCAGCGTTCCAAAAATCGCCCGAAAAAGTGAAATATTTTCTGTAATAGTGAAAATTTTGGGGATTTCTCCCCAGAAGTCAGTAGCCCCATTGCCAAAGAAGCTGTATGCAGAATTTCAGCGCGATTTGGCGAAAAAACCATTTTTGGCCAAAAAAAACATCAAGGGGTTGTTAGTCCATGTTTTCGTTTTTAGTTTGGGGAGTAAAAAAGTTTCGAGTTAGGAACGCTATCCCCTTAATTCGGACCTGCAGATTCCGAAACTGGCGGCCAAAAATTTCTACGGGCCTTAGTTTTTGAGAAATCGCAGTTTGAAGTTACAACTATGTCCAATTTTGACGGCCGGTATCTCGGAAACCAAAAGGGCTACAGGAAAATGTTAAATGCAGAATAGATAGATAATTTTGTTTTCTACAACTCGTCAATGTTAAGTTTTTCGCTATCTATTATAGTTTCCGAGATATAAGCGATCTACAAGAATGCTTAGTTTAAGCCAATGACCCTTATTGTATACGTATATAAGGGTTAGAATGATGATTATTTTCTTTTGAGTTGTTGGCATATTTAACATTGGTACATTGATTACCGCTTCGTGCGCCATCTCTGCAAATATGCATGAACTACGATGCTCCATCATAGTTCACAGGTTTTTATACAGATGGTGCCAAACAAACTGTCACTTTTTAACCAAAATTAACACAATTAGTTTTGTTAATTACTCATGAATTAACGATTAATCGGCATATTTATGTATACAGAATTAATGATTGATTCTTCTAGATGCATTTTGATGTGTGATACATGAAAATTAAAGCTGTTATATGTGAGAAAATAGCTAATGAATATAGTGCTTTCAATTTGTACTCGGTTCAGAATTTTAAGTCTAGTAAATTAATCTGATCAGATATATCGATGAAATTATGGATATTTGTATAGGTATTGATAACTTACCGATTATATCTAAATTGTTGAATTGAATGCTGGCAAGTTGAACGGTTTCCTCGGTCTTAACCAGCACGTACTCCACACAAATCAAAGCTTCGCTGTCGAGTTGGGGGCCGACCGGAGGCGAGACAACTGAAGCAGCCTCGCGGAGCGCCCGCGTAAGTGCGACCGGACTAGTAGCACGAACTCCAGGGTCTGGACTTCCCGGTGACGTTGGCGAAGTAGGTTCGCTATCGCGGAGGCTGCCAGACATGGAGTCCATGCCCACGTGTCTATGGCTGGCCACCAGGAGCTCAAAGTCCGGCCCGAAGGTCTGCAGAGCGTCGACGAGGAGGAGGCCGTGGACGGTGAGCGAAACTGACAGATCTGCAGGACGCCGCGATAAAGAAGCTGTTACACCGGAAACTTGCAGCTCGGCGACGCTTCTTCCGCGCGACTGGACTTCCAAAGACATTTGGTCGACTGTAAACTGAACCGTTAGCAACCTGGAAGGCTCGTCGCCCGCCTCGGAGGGCGCAGCGCTCGCCGGAGACTCGGATTTCTCTTCAGGTGGTTTCTCATGCGCTGGGGAATTGTTGCTAAACGGAGATGGCAAACTCGCTTCTGAAATTACTTTAGCGAGTGTTTTAACGGACGAAATTTTCTGCTCGTTTATGTGCGCTACTAATCGAGGCAGATTCGCGTTTAGTGTGACACTTGGGTACATCGGATCAGTAGTTGGAACGATGCGTCGTTCAATCGTCAAAGAAATGTTAAATCTGTCCAAGACGTGAAGATTCGAGCTGCCTTTAGTGTGCGCATGCCTCCAACTATCTTTAACCCGCCCGACTAAAACTTGGATATCACTTAATTCAATGTTGTACGTGTCGTAAATCCTCTGGTGAAGACTGAGTTCACTAAGTGCTGAAACTAACGTTTGCGTGTCTTCTACAGAAGCTCCGGAACCTGGAGGCGTGGAACACGGTGTCATAAACGCCTCGTCGCTCTCCTCGTCATCGTCGGGGGATGGTTTGTGCGGAGCACCGTTTGATAACCTCAGCGTACCTAAATCAACGACTGCAATTGCAGCTCCCGGGTCACAAAACCTTTCAACTAAAATCAGCTGCGGCGCTGAAATGTCCAGGCGCAGATCCCAGCCTCGGTGGCGCTCGGTCTGGTCTTTGCCCTCGAGCATGCTGCCCCAGGTGTCGGTGAGTTGTTGTTTGGTGCGTTCGCGCATTTCCTCCAGCCGGGTACGAGCCATGGACCTCTGATGTGGCGCGCAAATGAATTCAACCAGCCAACGAACTGCGGCTGGCTGATAGACAACATCTAGCGGACGTGACGTCACGTGCAGGCGACGCACGGAAGTGGACACCGATGAGTAAGCTAGAGTGAAGAACGGGCTTTCCACTGATGTGGAGGTTGTTGAGGTTTGACCTTGAGAACCTAATTAAAATTAATTAGTTTGTTCAGTTAGGTTTAGAGTAGAGTCAGTTGGGTTAGGTTACAGACGACTCTACTCTAAACCTACCGGTTCTATTTGAAGTAATTTGACGATTATTTCTATACTGGTGTCCTCTTGGTAAATTAACAAGCAGAGGGGTGTGTTGGGAGGGTGCTCCACCCCCTGGTGGGCCCACAAGCACTGGGAACAATGTGCCTTGCGTTAAACGGTCGTGCAGGAACAGAGCACCTAATCGCAGTTCCAAACTGAACGAGGAGCTTCTGGGGCGCGAGACCACCTCGGCGACGAGTTCACTGAACTGTAGCTCCAACATGGTCACCCTTCAAACACCAACAACTGTTAAATAAATCAAAAGATTCGGGTAAAAGTTCTCACCCTTCGCCCCCAACTTCGTTGCTGGCACCAAGTTCCAACATCCCCCCATTGAGGGTAAAGTTAAACCGGCCGAAGACGACATCACGTCTTAGTAGCGTGTTATTCTTGGCCGAATCCGCGAGGGCTTCAAGAATCTCATCCTCCAGTTGTCGCGAAGTGGTTTGTGGCGCTTCAACGATTTCTAGCGGTTCGGTGGGCCCCTCAGACGAGTACCAGCCCCACCACTGCGGGAACCAACGAACTAGAACGCTTCGACCGTGAGACGAAGTCTCCGGCGTGGATGGCGGCACCTGGGGCGGATTCGTCGCCAGAGGACATCGGCGCATTGCCACCTCCCGCAGAGACTTCAATTCGTTGAAATCCCGCGACCATTCCACCTAACGTTACACTGATTATTATTTAGGCCTGACTTGAGACCTGGTGGAGACTTACCAGGTCCTTCAGACGTTTCATTTCCACCCCCATAGCTGCAGAAGGAGTTGCTAATAACCTGGTGTACATGTCGACGTACTGTACGTTTTGTCGGGCGCGTTCCAGGGCTTCGGCCCAAGTTAGACGCACCCGGTGGGCCCCGGGCACATGGCAGGAACACGCGTAGCTCCACCAGGCGCGCGGATCGGCGGATACGGAAACAGATGGTCGGCGGCGTCGATGGCTTTGAACCCGGGACAGGAATTCAAGACCGCGGAGGCAGCTGACCATTTGTTCGTATTGCCACTGGAAATTAACTAATTAGTAATTAATTACTCGTGTAATTAACAACAAAAAAAAACATTTACATCGAGTAGAGTTAGAGGAACTTGATCCAGGTTTAAATCACAGATAATTCTAGGGGTGTGAACCGATCTTAAGGGTAGCTCACTTCGATTTCTTTGCAGCTTAGCGCAAGCACTAACCGGCGCCACTAAATAGCGATGTTTAACCCCGTGGTTATCATTTAATGCCGCTGCTAAATCCGCCGGGGGCAATTTGGAAGTTAGGTCGAGTTTCGGATCGATTGAATCCCAATAAATCGCTAGATTTTTTAATTCGATCGTTTTAAAACTCAGGTCGGTTCCGTCGCGGTGATTGGTGAACTGCGGCAACCAATTGCAGTCGCAACTTTGAGCTGTCAAACTCTCAACTGTCAAGCCGCAAACAAAAGCTGCATTTGTGACAGATGTCGAGTCCTCGAACCGGATGTGGACATCTTTGACGTGCAACTGCATATTCTCTACGATGTCTGTGATGAGACCGGTGCCGTAGCTCAGCCAGGACGAGTAACTGGACGCGTAGTGGCTGCTAGTGGAAGAGTTCACATTGAGAAGATTCGAGTCTGCCTCGAGACGCCAGCAAGCTTCGATGGCGTCCAACGCGGCGAGTTTCCGCTCTTGATCGGCCAGATCCTCTGCGTTTTGGTCCCATTCTTCTAAACACAACGGGCCAGCTACTAAATATAACCGTTCTATTACAATAACCCATGGCGACGACCTCAAACTACGGATTGGAATTTGAAGTTTGACCTTTCCAATGTGACCCCCACGGATTTCTATCGGAATACCCAGATGTCGAAGTGCATCTTTGCGCAGAGGGAGGTTTTCTAACTCAACCTCGCCTAAAGTGTAGCTATTTTTAGTAAAGATTTGTGTAAATGTCAAAATTCTAGGTTACCTGATAGTATCGCTATACTAAGTTGATCTGTGTTTAAATTCTCTACATATTTGCCTAGATAATTGTTTAAAACCCATGCGACAAGGCCTTCGAGCATTTTAGACACTCAGATTTAGGGCCCATGGATTTAAATCTGAAACAAAACAAATGTTTTGACGTTTGTTGAACATTTTATTTATGCCGCTTTGAACTCACATAAATTCTTTACTAGGAAGTAAAACACGTATTAATTACTACTTATCTGCACTTTACAATGATTAGATTTGATTGTAAGATATGAATAAACAATCACAGAACTTTTTATTAATCACAAAATGCTGAAAATGTAAACTGTTTATGGCGTAACGGTTTATTATTGCCAACTGATTTTTACACAACTTTTACATGAAATACCGTTTAATAATATAATATTTGGCTAATTTACACAGATTATTAGCTGAATTATTGTGTACTTTGACCGGTAACAGACTTATGATTCAAATTAAAGTTGAACTAAACGATGACGCATTTTCTTAATAATTTCACTTCATTCTTGTAATATACTTGATTATTAATTTTTTCTAGACATGTATTAATACTTTTCCCTATCGAAGATATGTAATTTATCATTTAATTCGTTTTGAAGGTATTTTTTATCTCTTGAAAGTTACCGCAACGAAATTTTTGAGGTTATGTTGTCTAAAATATAATTGCGAATGTAAAACAATTAAAAACCAACAAATTCTTTAATACAACAATGTTTTATTTATTTTAACACCTTTTAAAGTACGTATTATCATTTATTACGTTTAAATAACAATATTTACGTATATTACAATTTTAGTTTCTCAACATGGTGATATTCATCACCAGACAATTGGCAACACTTCTAAAAAGTCTAGTGACATAATTCTAACCTATAAATTTTGACTTCCAAGTCCAACTTACGTAATAAACAAACATTCTCAATCAATAATCAATACAATTTATTATATTTTAGCTAAAAAATGGGTTCGTCAGACACCGGGGGCGTGAAACCCTTCTCAATCGCCGGACGTTTCGTTACCGAACGAGAACGTCTAAATGGAATGACAGAAGCTGAACGAGCCTTCAGAAAACAGTGGCTGAAGGATCAAATCCTGGCTGAAAGTGAGCCCCGTTTTGTGCCAGAGCTGTACAAGGAAAGGTACAACCCCATCAGAAGGTTCTATCGTTTTCCATTAGACACTGTCCACAAACTGTTGACTCCTGCTTTGGGGTCACATCGGGCGTTCCACGTTCGTTTCTGGACCGGGAAAGCTCTGATGACTGTGTCTGCTATCTATTTAGGTAAGTTTGGAATATTTTCGTACTTTGTTTAAGTGTTTGAAGTGATTTTTTTTTTATAGGTTACTATTATTTTAAATACAACGCTAACGATTGGACTAGAAAAGGTGGTTGGCGCGTAATTACATCTAGGAAGGCTGTGGAAAAGGGAGCACCTGAGTTTCCGAAGATTTCTGACAGGACTCTGCCCTCCGACTACGCTAGCAGAGGATTTAATCAATCCGCTATTTAACTTTGAAAATAAATTGTACAGAACTTTGTAGCAAATAATTATCTATTAATAAAAACTAGTTCGTTTTATTTCATCAACAAATTCTACAGTTTACATGAATAAATGTTTACAAAACACCAATAATTCCACAAGCAACTCTTCCTCCGGCGTTTCCGGTGGTCTTGGAGTCTTTATGTCCGCCCTTTCCTAGGTCATCCTCGCCGGAATGGACAACAACAGCTCGCCCCAAAATGCAATGTTCGCCAGACAGAGAAATGTGTTTATCTACAACATGGACGTGTGCTTCGCCCTTGTCGTCGGCCACAACGTTCCCCAGGTCACCAGCGTGTCTCTCCTCGTCCTCGGGAGCTCCATGAGTGCGATTGTGGGGGTTAAAGTGTCCTGCAGTGCTCAAACAACCTTTGCGAAGGTCGCCAAGTTGATGAACGTGGAAACCGTGTTTGCCTGGGGTCAAACCGTGAATGTGTCCTTCTAAAAGAAGACCGTCTGGGGTTTCTGTGAAGATGACTTCGCCTCCAACACCTTCATCGCCTTTCAGGAGGACTACTGCACGATTCTGTGTATTTTACAGTGTCTACAGTACAATTAAACCATCGTAATTAATTTCTACTGACCTCTGCGTAAACCACGGCTAAAATTCCAATGAAAATTGCTCCAAATCGCAACATTTTTGCTGTTGGGTCGTCGAACTGTCTACAAAGGAAACACTAGTGACTTCTGAGTCAGTTTGTGGTTTGTTGAGCTGTTTTAAAACACAATTACGTCATTTATTTGAAAAACAAGATCAAGATGAACCGGTCTTTCGAATTGCTTCAGGCAATGGAAATATTTACAACAAATAGTGAAAGTTGATATGTGCATATAACTTGTAAACAAGTTGTTGCATTGAATGTACTTAATTTACAGTCGATAATAAGAGAAAATGTAATCAGATAATCGCGAAACGATTAAAATGTTTTGTAAATATTTAGAAATCACGGATTTTAAATAAAAATTCCCCTAATATGTATGCAACTAACATGACCTGTACGTATTGCAGGTTACATGGTATGTCAGGCGCATTTTTATTTAAAAATAAAATATTTACAGAAATAACTTAAATAGATGGCTCAAAAAGCTGTTTTTATTGTTTAATAAATAATAGGAATATATTTTTAATAATAAAACAATGTAATACGTACTTGAACAATTAAATAATTAGCTTACCTTGTACTTGGGTGTTGTGTTCAATGCGACCTTCTACAACAATCTGTGTTTAAAACGACAACTGAATAACTTATAAGCACTTTATTCGCATATGAGTGGGGCAGATCCCCCACTTTAATCGTAATCATTTAATATTGTATGTAAATTAAATAATCACTCGCATAATATTTTTATTATGATACAGTACGACGAATTTAGAATTAATAAACAACAGATTATGCAAATTGAATGATTTACAACTGACCTTAGGGAATTTCCACAAAAAAAATGCATCTTATTGAGACTGTATGCACGTATAAATAAATATATACGATACTTTGATATCAAGGTTGAATTTTATTCGGGAAAATATCTAGACTCTGTACAATAATACAAATATAATATATCTACACAAAGTATAAATACATTCCAATTTAGTGTAGTTTTAAATACAAATATCCATAATTTCATTAAAATATATGATCAGATTAATTTATTATACCTACAAACCTGAAACGAGGGCAAATTAGGAACACTACTTTTATCCACTTTTTTCTTACATATATAAGTATTAATTTTCATGTGTCACACACCAAAATACTTCTTTAAGATTCAATCATTAATTCTGCACTCATAAATATTTTAATTAATTAGTAATAAACGAGTAATTAGCGAAAATAAATACGTTAATTTACACTACAAAGTAACAATTTGTATTGGCGCCATCTCTGTTAACATTCATGAACTACGATGGCGCATCGTACCGTTACAACAATTTTTATACAATTAGTATTTTTATAGAATACTATATAAACTATTTGTTAAGGCTAAAAAATACAGTATAATATTAGTATTTTATAGTATAAATATACGTATAATTAGAGTTGTAGTAATTAAAATAATATATTTGACAGGTAAGTATGACATAGTGGTAGACATATAATTTTGTCAAGTTCAAGGGTTTTAACAGAGATGGCAGCACACAATTAATTTAAATAAATTAATCACTTTTTCACAGTTTTTTGGGTAAACTAAGGCTTAAATGAAATAAAGTTTGAAATAAAAATTGTTTATTTATATATTTGTGATTTTATTTATTTGGAACATTATTTAAATAGGGGTGTTTGTTTAGCAAATGGTGATAAGGTGATTTCTGCATATAAAATGAGGTTATAGTGTGTATCTCGATCTCGTTGTATCCGTATTTGGTTGAATATTGTTGTATTTACTGTATTGTATTACAAATGGATTATTTAATATTTTATTAATTTATTTGCTCCATGTAGCATTTGTTTGTTTCTACAGCAAAAATTTGAATAGATTTGTTAACTATTAATTGCTTTTCAAATTTTCTAATCTACATCCTGTAAAGATGTATCAAACAATTTTAAATTCAGTTTAAAACTTTCCTGAAACTATTACAAAAAGTTTAATTTGGACATGAGTTTAAAATAAAAATTTGATTATTGTTTATTGGCGCGCAGGTTTATTGTGGGGAGATCTGCAACTGCGGCGCCGCAAATGCTCGCATTTTGTAAGTCATGAAATAATGACTTGTATTTAAATAAATACTAATTGTTGAATGTTGTTTCTTTACAGATGCGGGATCTGAAGTTGCAGAGCGCAGCGGCCAGCTGCGTTTATGTGTGTGTGTATCTTATTCTTTCTTTGGTGGCCACCAAATGTCTTTCTTTCTTTTTTATTTATCCTCTTTAAGATCGTTCATATCATTTCATGTTCATATCACACAGTTTGCGTCCGGGAGATGCAAACATTTTCTCTGCAGTTGGGGTGGACCTTGACGTGGTTGCAGAGCTTAACCAGATTCAGATCTCTCTGAAACTGGGACCAACTCACCCCAGATTTTATTATTTTATGTTTATTTTTCAGTTCACAGGTGAAATATGCAGCATCCGAAATATTCGGAAAATAAATCAAATGTATTTCAATAAATACATAATTAAATATGTTTTATTTGTTAAATAAATTATTTATATATGTATATGTATGTTTTTATATTTCCCCTCATCCATTTCTATGCGTTGCAAATCTGCAACTGCAGCTCCCTAGTAGTAGAGTATATAATAATGTATATCCAAGCCATTTCTGGTTGAGGAAGCTTAGTACATATGTTAAATGTGAGATGAAATCTGTATAGGTTATTTAAACAATTAATTATATAAATAAGAGAATTACACGCTTTTTAATTTGAAGAATGAATTGACTTATTATAAATACAGAATCTTAAAAAAACATTTTAATGCGTGACACATAAAAATTAATATTGTTATTTATAAGAAAACAGGGAATGAGTTTTTTATTGGTCTTAATTCAATGGGTACAAGTATAATAATTAAAAAAATATTTAACAAAAGTTGTCTTTAATACAAAGTGCAAAATCGATGGCCCATAAAATGAGTCCGCCGACTAAAGCCACAGCTAAAATAAAAATGCCGACACTTCCGCTGTACTGCGAGTAAGCGTCGGTCAGAAAGACAATGAGTAGAATGGAGCCGACGAAACTGAACAGCATGTAGATGCCGGTGAACGCGACTTCGGCGAGGGGGTTGTCTCCCTCGGAGCCGGACAGCAGCAGCGCGAACGCCACCAGGGCTCCGCCTGCGACCGTGATGTCGATGAGCAGCACGCTGGGAAACATCATGTTGGAGTGCTTGAGCCCCGGCGTAGATCCGATGGATCCCAACACTAGAAGACCCTGCGCCCACAATTATTGCTAAATACAACACGTACATATTTCACTTACACATAAAATCAGTCGCACGTAGCCCTGCGGTTTCTTCAATATTGACTTTAAATCGGACATTTTTATATACTTCTTAAAGAATGACACAAATACTGTCAAAATATTTTTGTTTTTAAACATATTCATTGCTCACTATTCAATTAGACACTAATTCTGAATGAATTTTTCAAATATTGGAGGGTCAAATATTAAAATAGTTCAATTTTATTGAGTATCTATTGATAGTATTCATGAACGACAATTAATTATTTCAATATTTACAAATATATCTTAATTAATCAACCAACGCTACAATTCAGCTGTGCGGGTTGCATACATACAGGCGCAACTCAATTCAAACATTAAAAACAATATGTAATTAACGTAAGTTATTATAAAAATACTCACATATTATGTCAAAAAATATGCTTTATTTAATAAGAATAGATTTATTACATTTTGCACTTTTCCAAGGCATGAAAATAGAATTTTTTATAATGTTGTTTGGCGCCATCTCTGCAAAAAGGCGTGAACTATGAACTGTCATTTTAATAAAATATATTATTTATTTATGATAATTACATGCTATTAGCAATTAATACACATATTTATGAATGTAGAAATAATTATAGTATTTTAAAATAATAGTAAAGTGACAGTTCGTAGTTCAAGCATTTTGACACAGATGGCGGTGATGGCGTCAACACGAAATGTCAGTTTTTGCATAAAATATCACATATATTTTTGTTAATTACTCATTAATTAGCAATTGATCGACATATTTATCAATGCAAAATTAATGATTGAATCTTAAACAAGCATTTTGATGCATGATACATGAAAATTAATTGTGTTATATTAGAGAAAAAAGCGGATAAAAATAGTGCTCCCGATTAGCTGTCAATTCAGATTTATTGGTCTAATTAATTAATCTGATATCGATGAAATTATGAAAATTTGTATTTAAAATTGTGGTGAATTAAATGGCACAGCCAGTTTTAGTTGAACTAGTTTATTTTTGGAAATATTGGGCGGTCAATGGTTGAGACAATTTAATCATAAAAACATCTTTATTGAGTATCTATCGTATTAATGAACGTCGTCTAACTAAATATGTACACGGACCTAAAACAGAAAACCATTCAACAACAACATGAACAACAACTACGTAACAAAACAACATGCTTTATTGATTACTTCTAATATAATAGTTTAATTGAATTGTTAGAGTTGGTTCAGTTTCAAGTAAGCGTCTTCAAAGAGGTCCAGCTCGTGCGTGATATAGTTGGCCTTGTTCTTGAGCACCTTGGCCTGGCTGGCGGCGTCCTCCAGGGAGCGCACGCGCTCGTCGAGGGCGGCGGCCTCGCGCTCCATGGTGGCCGTGGCCTCGTCCACCAGGTGGCAGAGGCGCGCGAACGTGCCGCTCAGCTCCTGCTGCACCTGGTGGCTGCAGTTGGCGGACGTGAGGTCCACGATCATGCGCAGCTTCCTGGTGGCGTGCTGCACGTACTGCCGCTTGAACAGCCGCTCCTTGGCCTTGTTGGTCCACGTCAGCCGCTCGTACAAGTACAAGCAGCCGTACACGACGCCGCTGATGGCGATGAGACGCCACCCCACCGTCTTCAACAACTGCAAAACAAATACAACAATCACACAACATACGACACCCCTACGACTGCAACACTTACGAATCCAGCGACGAAGAGGCCGCCCACGGTGCCCTGGTTCCCGCTGACGCTGGCCAGCGCCACCTTGCTCACCAGGCTCCAGTCCTCGGGGGTGATCCCGGGCGCGGGCGCCACCACCGCTAGCGGCTGCTCCACCGGCGTGCTGGGCGCTGCGCCCTTCACCGCCAGCCGGTGGCACATCCGCGACGACGAGAAGCGCTGGATGAGCGACGTGACGCCCCACGAGAACCGGAACTCCAAGTCTTCGTGGAAATCCGCGCACAAGTTGTCACAATTTAACCTGTGTAATAAAACGACTGTTTGCTCACTCCAATTAAACTCAAATTAATTAACTACGTCTTGTTTAACTAGTCGACAACTAACGTAACATGAACTGAAAGTTAGCAAGTGAGAGAAGGTTGATGTTCAACTATTGAAATGATTATTTCATGGCTACCTGTATAATATTTCAAAGGGTTGTCTTCGGGGTAGAATGCAGTTGCCAGAGGCAGAGACTAGGCCCCCGTGGGCCCCGGTGCTGTGTCCACCGTTGAAGAGTGTTTCGTTCGCTTGTTGGATGGACTGCGTGACCGGAAGCAGCAGTTGCTGCATGCGCGCGATCATTTCCTGCTGCGACTGTTCGATGTTCATGGCGAGCGCGGTGCTGAGGCGCGCCTTGAGGTTCGAACCCAGGCCCAGCTCGACGTGCGAGTACAGCTCGCGCTTGTACACGTTCATGACGAGCGGCTCCGGGTGGAACGGCACGTTGAACTCGTCGACGAGCACCGCCAGCCGCTTGATCTCCTCGCTGAACGCCCGGGACACGCGCTCCTCCACGTCCTGCACCATGCGCTTGATCTTGTCCTTCATGTCAACGGTGACGCTCGCCAGCTGCTCCTCGCACCACTTGAGGCACGCGCGCACCTCCGCGCGCCGCGCCTCCTCGCGGTCCTTGATCTGGTGCGCCTGCAGGAACACCTCGTCCAGCGTCGCCTTCAGCTCGGTGACGATGCCGCGGCCGCGCGCCCCGTGCTGCTCGAACTTGGTTCGAACCGCGGACTGACTGATGCACTCCTCGAACCGACGCTCAAAGTCTTGGAACTCAAAGTATCGCGTCTGGAAGCCTTCGGCGACGGGCGTCGAATTACCTGCCGAGTCTGAGTGCTCCAGGAGACGAGCTTGCAAAGCCTCTTTGGCGGAAATGAAGAATATCCGGTCCTCCGCTTGTTTCAAACTGCACACTTTCAACTCGCGCACTAAGAAGTCGATTGCTCGGTCCTGGTGTTGACGCCGAACCTTTAACATAACACGATTCAACTAAAAACCATTTTTAAAATGTGTGTCAATTCAATTTGTAACCTCGAGTTGAGTGTCCATCTCCTAACGCCGCATTACAAACACAACAATTAAACACTACACGGAATTAGTACAAGTGGCTGCCTCACCTGGTCCAGGAACTCGGGTTCGGAAGCGGAAGCGTCCCATCGATTGTTCAAGATGAAAATATTTGGTTTCGACAGTTTCATGGAGACTTTGTGGAAGAAGTTCTTCTCGGTGACCATCAACGTGGACTCGGCGTTGGCCACCAGGACAAACACGTCGGCGTCCAAGCAGTGCTTGTCGATCCACTCGTCTAGGTTGGGCGTGACGTCGACGCCCGGTGAGTCCACGAAGACGACGTCGTCGCGCAACAGCAGACACTTGTCGCGCGGCCAAAATACGCGAACTAATTGGCTTTCGTTCAGTTTCTCTTTGCATAGAGCGTGCGCCAGCTGTGAAACGGTGTTGATGTTTTGTTTGTGTGGTGTAAGTGAGGTTATGAGGTACGCCTCTGAGCTGTCAGATCCTTCAACCTATTCAATATTCAAATGTACAAATACATTTATTTAATTAATTTATTTGTTTATTCACCTGTAAAAAACAATTGGTAGTGTGGCCGATGCCACTGGGTAGAATTTTATCTCGCAACATAGCATTAATGACGGTACTTTTGCCGTTGCTTGTACGCCCGAAAAACGCCACTTTCATGTGGTCTCGACTCAACACATCCCGAATATTATGCACCTTATCGATGTAGCCGGAAACGCGCTCAACTGTTGACGGCGGAGCCACTTCCTCTTCAAGTGCTAGCACATCATACATAAATACATTTCAGCACGAATCATTTAATAATTGTTACACACTTACATTTCATATATTCGCAAGTATCAGCAACATAACCTTCAATGTCAACAAAAATATCGTTAATTTTCTTCTTGGCTTTGACAAAGATCTGCAAGGGTGATGTGTCAGAGGTGCGTTGCCCCATTGGGGCGTCAGTGACCGCAGAAGCGACAGCCGCGGCGCCATTGGAGCGATTGTGAGGCCCATCGCCCGATGCGAGCATTGAAACCGAACGATTCGCAAACATTTCGAAATACAAGAGACAGAAAAGACGTTACATTAGAAAGGAGACCTCAAAATGACGACTGGTGTGCGGAAAACTCATGCAAACTGAAACATACAAGCGACAAATCATAAACACAACAATCTAGGACGGAAAATTTAGTGCCATGTACCACAAACACATCCAAACTAAGTTTTATTCACACCTGCTCTTTCCGTCGAGGCATTTCCACGATTTTATGGCCAATAACCTCACAAATTGAGCTGCTGATTCACAGTACAATTAAAAACACTTGTCACTAGTACTATTCAGTCTCAACTCACCTTTCTAGAGGTACAAGTAATGCGCAACACGGAAATAAATATAAATATAAATAAAAACTTGTGTCCAAAAATAAACACTTTTGGCAGTGTTCGATCTGTCAAACTTGCACGTTCATATGTCGTTTTTTATAGTTTCCTGGAGACCAAAGAAAGATACCAACATGAATTTATCATAGAAAACATTTCTATTTATTAATTTTTATATTTATTCTAGACTCACCGGTCGATAAATAGCAAATTACGTAATATTTGCATCATTTTAATGATTCGCTGTCATTTGACCTATGTACTAGGTTAGAAACAGACTGCCATTCTAAGAAAAATTAATACTCTTAAGCGCAATGTTGCCACCATACTGATACGAAATTATTTTTACAAATTCTTAACCCAACTTTGTCATACTATCACACAAATAATTTGTACATGTGTGTTGATTGAAAAATGGAACAAATCAATGACAATCCGAGTAAAAAACCAATGTCTGATGAAGAACGAACTGTACTCGCTGCTAAACTTGATAAAGATTTGGATGAATTCATAAATAGTCTTGAGAAAAGACAATATACAGAAGGATGGCCCGAAGACAGATGGCAAGAAGAGTTTGAAAAGCACCCATTTTTCATGAAGAAAGCTCCTGAACCAGGAGAACAACTGCATCCATTGCTTGAAGGAATTCAACAACTAAAGTACGACCCAGAAGAAAACACTGCTGAAGAACTTGCGACCTCTTACAAAGAAGACGGAAACTTTAATTTTAAACACAAAAACTATCGCCTAGCTATTCTATCGTACACAGAAGGCATCAAACAGAAACACGACAATAAAGAATTACTTGCAACACTCTACAACAATCGTGCAGCTTCAAATTTCTTTCTGAAAAACCATCGATCATGTATTCGCGATTGTAAACTAGCTTTAAAACTAAATCCAAATTATATAAAAGCGGAAATTCGCGCGGCTCAATCATGTTTTGAAATCGGCAATTGGACAGAGTGTCTAGAATTTTGCGATAACATTTTATTACACAATGCGGAAGATTCTGCAATTTTACAATTACGTCAGAAGGCCGTTTTGGCCCAAAAAACGGACGAACGTGATTTAAGACGACGCAAAAAGGAGGAAATCGCAAGAAAAACAGCCAGTGATCAACTTTTAAATGAAATTAAACGTCGAGGAGTTAAATTATTATCAGATAATCTAAGTCCAAGTTCACCGCAACTCGAAGACGCAAAAGTTCACATTAACTCCGAAAATGGTCAATTAATTTGGCCAGTGGGTTTAGTTTATCCAGAAATTGGCACAATTGATTTTGTTCGCGAGTTTAGTGAACAACATACGTAAGTTTTAGCTGAAATTAAACTATTGTAACATAAATATTGAAATCTTTTCCATCTCAGATTCCATGATCAGTTGAAAGAAGTTTTAAGTGAACCGGCGGGCTGGGATCTGCAATTTAGGTACAAGATCGATAGAATAAACATTTATTTTGAACAAGTTTCACAACACGGTGCACCAAAACTTCACTTTGTTAATTTAAATGACACTTTAGGCCAGACGATATCTAGAAAAGAATACCTGGTTAAGGATGCAACTCCACATTTTTTCTTATTGGAAAAAGGATCTCAAGCTGAAATAAGCTTTTTAAAACGTTATAAATAATATAGAAATGTATTTTATTCAATATATAATTGTTTAAATAAAAACATTAACCTCAAATGTTGATTCATATTTCACACTCAATATTACCAGAAAACTATGATAGTTGTATTGTTACTCTCTATATCATTAAGTTCATTGCTGTTTTAAATATAAATATCCAGAATTTCATTAATTTATCTGATCAGATTAATTTATTAGAATAAAAAATTTAAACTGACAGCTAATCGGAAGCACTATTTTTATCCACTGTTTTCTCACATATAACACTTTTAATTTTTATGTGTCACACATCAAAATGCTTGTTTAAGATTCGATAATTAATTCTGCATTGATGAATATGACGATCAATTGCTAATTAATGAGTAATTAACAAAAACATATGTAATATTTTATGCAAAAAGTGACATTTCGTGTTGACGATGTCACCGCCATCTCTGCGAAAACCCTTGAACTACGTCCTGTCTCATGATCACTTTATTTGTATTTTTAAATACAATAATTATTTCTATATTCATAAATATGTATATTAATTGCTAATAGCGAGTAATTAATATAGAAATAATTATTGTATTTTAAAATAATAGTAAAGTGACAGTTCGTAGTTCAAGCATTTTGACACAGATGGCGGTGATGGCGTCAACACGAAATGTCACTTTTTGCATAAAATGTCACATATGTTTTTGTTAATTACTCATTAATTAGCAATTGATCGACATATTTATCAATGCAGAATTAATTATCGAATCTTAAACAAGCATTTTGATGTGTGACTCGTGAAAATTAAATGTGTTTTATGGGAGAAAATAACGGATAAATATAGTGCTTTCGATTAGCTGTCAATTCAGATTTCTTGATCTAATTAATTAATTTGATCAGATATATCGATGAAATTTTGTATTTAAAACATGACTGAATACTCTGGTATAAATAGAAATGATATTGAGTGTCAAATAAATGAAGTGTTCATGAATACTATCATTAAATACTCAATAGTATTGTTCTTATGATTAATCATAGAATTCTTTATTTATTTCAAGTAATATATTAATTTACATAGCAAAATAAGTTTAAGATTTGGTAGGCCGTTTAACACCGGAAGTTTTCTCCGAAAGGCAGGGCTCACAGGTACATTCACTGGGTACAGCTACTTGTTTCTTGAACGTATGTCCATCGGGGCAGTGGAGCTCCACCCCCAGCCCCGTGTACTTGACCGCGTGACAACACGTGCACGAAGACTCGTGCGTTGACGTTTCTGCAAAAGAAAATCAATCAGATCAATTGTCTCAGGTGTTAAGTGTTTGTCTTCTCTTACTTTGGTTGAAGAGTGTTCCGGATTCGCAGTGGCCGCGACACTCGGTGAACCCTTCCAGCGGGTCAATGTTTCTGCAGCGGCCGTGGTCTTGTCGCACCTGAGCCACCAGGCCGATGGTGTCTTCGGACGGTATGGCCACTGGTTCGCAACTCGCCTTCATGGAGCCAGCGGTAATGTTGCACCGCATGCAGCAGCCATCCTGCCACAACTGCTTCTCCGGGCAATTCGTCACATCCGGACACGTTTCCTGGTTGACCGAGGTGGTGAGTGTACCGTCGTGCTGTCTGGTACACTCGTACGTGGTGCAGCCATCGGCAGAGAACCAAGTGTCGCCGGGCAGATACGCCGTCCCATTGGACACACAAGACACTTGGGTACACTCTCCGCAGCAAATATCGGACGCGCCCGACGGAGTGTACTTCCAGCCAGGTCGACATTCTCGGCTGCAGCTCTCGACTGTACGTTGTTGCGTGAGCTCGGCGGTTGCAGAGCCGCTGTGGAGACACGTGACGGTGACGCACGGGTCTCCGCCGGGGTCTGGCCACGTGTCGCCCACATGGCGAGGTTGTCCATCCACTAGACACGCGATTGGTTCGTGGCGACCGCAACACTGGCCTTGGATTGGATGGTATTCATACATGAATTCCTGTTCAGTTTAAAATAATAATTATAACCTAACCCAATTGAATCTAAAACTATAATTTTAGATGCAATTGGGTTAGGTTTAGAGTAGAGTATATACTATAACTTAACCCAATTGAAACTAAAACTTAGTTTCTTTCCGAATGAATTCCTATTCAAAGAATAATTCATTGAAATATATTAATAGTGGAACGCTCACGTACTTGAAGCATGTCGGCGTCAGGTTTGGCGCAACTGATTTCTTTCTTCGACACAAAAATGGTTCCGTTCTCATCCAGACACTTGTATTCGGTGCAGAGGTCTTCCGAGGTCCATTCTTTGCCGACTGGTTTAATTTCGCCGTCAACTACACACGCTACTTGTTTACATTGACCACAACATTCGCCGCTTCCGGTTGGTGGCGCCTGATACTCGTTTCCGGGTTTGCATTTGGTGTCGCAGGTCACAACGTGGCGGGTCAGGCTCACATCCGAGTCGGAATCTTGGCCCGGAAGACATTCCAGGACCGTACACGGGGATTTGATTGGGTCCAAGGGCCATTTTTCACCAGGAGATCGAATTCCATCTTGGAATCTAGTAATTAACAGAATAATTAAACACAAGTCATTAAAATCTTGTGGAGATTGACTGACTTGCACGCGGTTTTCTTCGGGGTTGGACAACAGCTTCCTCGAGTCCACACGGCCTCCAAGACGTACTCCTTCGCTTCAGAACTTTCTGATAACGATGGACATTCAGTAACAGTACAAGAAGTGGTCAAAGACGTCGACGAACACTTGCAATGTCTGCATGGACCATCAGCAATTGTTGCGTTTTGATCCAGTTGGACAACTTCTTGTTCGAGAGCTGTGAGTGGGCGCTCGCCACCCGCGTCCGCGGCTATGTAAGACTTGGTGAACAGACACTTGTCTTTTGGTGGAACTACAACACAAAAATAATTTAATTACAACTACAATTTTATATTCACTTGGGTTAGGTTTAGAGTAGAGTGTATTATAACCTAACCCAACTGAATTTTAAACTTAATTTCTTACCGCATTTGTATTCGGGGCAGCACTGGCCCTCCGGGACGACCTGGCGCTCAGCTGAGTGGAATTTGGGGCATCCTGGAGCCCTGGGACACTTTTCAGTCTTGCAGACTAGAGTTTCGCGCGGGCAACATCCGGAATCATTTTTAACTCGTTCCATTCCAACCGGAAGTGGTTCTGAAGTTGGTTGAGTTAAATCCGGACACTCCGAAGGTGGTTTACACTCTTTAAAAAAAGAAAAGCCAGGCTTAAAAGTGTTTTCAGTTGGTGAATTGTGTAAACTTACGACAAACGTAATCGTGACATCCGTCTGGGCGTTTTTCAAGTTTCCTGACTTGGTCTTCGCCACAAAGCAGTGGTTTTGGTTCTTCACACTCTGGTTTTGTTGTGTTGGCAGGAACTGGACAGAAAACCAATAAATTAGAATCTAGAAATGTAATTTAGTTATAATAAACAGACCGCAAGCGTATTTCTCGCAACATTCGCTTTCGCTCTTCTTGATTTTCACTGGTTCGAATCCCTCCTCGCAGACGGTGTCCACGGCAGGACACGAACGCGTCTCGCAGCGCACAGAGCGAGTGATGACGTCACACTGGCATGTGGTGCACGCGTCCTGGGTCCACGAGTCGCCGGGGTAGTGCCCCAGGTCATCACATGGGAAGCATTCGCGTTCCTCAACACATTCGGTGCCGTTCTTGAGGACCAGGCCTTCAGGGCAGAAACACCCTTCTTTGGGGAGGCCTTTAGTACACCCTTTGGTATTCTCGCACGTCTTGACACACGGAGCACCACATAGGGCGTAGTCGGAGCCTTCGGGACATTGTCTAGCAGGGCAAAGTTCCGTGTGGTAGTCAATGCATAAGCCCTGTGCGCGACAACCCATGGCATAGGTTTCCAATGAGCTGCAAGCTGCTTCCGGTCGACCTGTATTTCCATAAAAATAATTAAAACAATCTTATTAATTAATTAATTAAATATATTTACCTCCGCATGTTTCGTGTAAACAAGTTGACAAGAAAATCTGCGGGTCTAGCAACATGTGGCACTGTCCAAATCGGTCAGCGTCCAATAAAACTAAGCAAGGATCTTTTCCATCCGGTCCGACCACTTCCTCGCAATCCTTCACCTCTTCCTCAGCACAAACTCGCTCTGTTTCCGGGGATTTCTCACTTCCGGGACTGTCAGACTGCCACGAAGCAGTAAAGTCGCTCTCATTTAAGATCGGTTCGTTCGCAGGACTGATGTTATCGTTGTCTGGGTTTCTGTCGCAGTCTCCGCATAGCCCTTCGAGTTTACCGCCATAATTATGTGAAGGAACTCTTAAACTTGCCCCCAGAGTTGGGTAATAGCCCCTCAACTCAACCTACAGCAATAATTTGCGATTGAAAAAACTTTTAAGCTATTTCAAAGTTTGAATTCTCACCTGAAGTTTTGGAATTAAAATATTCACGTGTCCCTGAGGTAATTTGGTAACTTCTGCCCAACCGTTATCAAAGGGTAATGCCTCAAGAGTGAAATCGTCGATGGAGACTTCATGATCTGCAGTTGCAGAGTCTCCGCGTTTGATTTCAATGCGGTGACCATTTACAAGTAATGTTAGGACGGATGTACACATTTTACGCGGGTTTAACGCACATGGACCGTTGGTTACGAACACCTAATAAAAATAAAGCAGTCACTGAAGAGGTTTAGAGTATATTAGTATGGGTTTAGGGTAGATTCAGTTGGGTTAGGTTTAGAGTAGAGCATACTTTAACCTAACCCAACTGAATCTACCATAAACCTAACCCAACTGTATTTACTTTAAACCTAACCCAACTGAATTTACTCTAAACCTAACCCAACTGAATCTACTCTAAACCTAACCCAACTGAATCTACTCTAAACCTAACCCAACTGAATCTTCTCTAAACCTAACACAACTGAATTTACTCTAAACCTAACCCAACTGAATTTACTCTTAACCTAACCTAACTGAATCTACTCTAAACCTAACCCAACTGAATCTACTCTAAACCTAACCCAACTGAATCTACTCTAAACCTAACCCAACTGAATTAACTCTAAGCCCAATCTAATCTACTCTAAACCTAACCCAATTGAATCTACCCTAAAACCCAAGTTAGATAACTCACCTCAAAATCTTTATCCTTGTCTGCAACTTTCTCCCTGGCCATAATGTAAGTACAGTTAGTATTGGCTGTGTGGTTAGCCCCATCATAAGTAATGTATTCCAAATGGGGTAGAACGTTACACTCGCAGTCCCGGCACTCTCGGGGGGCTACACATTTGTCCTTTTTGCGAACTAGACCCGCGGGACAATAACATCCGGGGAAACAGAGATTCGGAAGTGTTGGACAAGCATCTACTTCCGCTAGATTTGAACATGATGGTTCGCAACGACGTCGGTAGCAATCATGATGTACCAATGGGGCGTTACATGATGCCGCTGGACAACAAACGCAAATGATACCATGTGGACGACGAGGAAGAAATAATTTAACACTTACGACAATCCAACTGCATGCGCCAATCCTCCAGTTCGACATTGGGTCGAGCTGTTGTACACTCCACGACAAACGCTTCCAAAACATTACATTTACACTTGTCTTCGGCTTCGGAGGTCTGGTTACCACTCTTGGCTTGCTCAAGACACGCACAAGTCGTCTCCAAACACTTCGATACCCATCTAACAACACAGTCATTCAAAGAGTGTTAACAGAAGTAGATTTACAACTTACCCATCGAGGTCTTCAACAGCATGGTGACACGGCGCAAGAATTCTTTCCCTAACAGTTTGACACATCTTAAAAGCAAGATTCTGTACGTGAAGTGGACACGTTCTCACTTCGCACACTTCCGGTTTCTGCTCTTCCAGCAACCACGAATCTCCAAACTGCACACTGGTTTTTGCTTGACGTCCATCCGGTTTCCGTTTATCGTTCCTCGAGTTCTTGTCGTAGAAACCACACAGGCCATCCACCTGGCCAATCAGCTTCTCTGTTACTCCGATCTTGAGGTTCGCTTGCTTGTTCCACATTAACCAGAAGCCGTAATGATTAGAAACAAACAATAAAGTGTCTCCCATTCGAGAAACAACGAAAGCAAGATTCTTCGCTCCAATTCTTGAAGTTTGTTCTGCAGTGTATCGATAACCGTTGTATTCGATGGATAAATCGCTGAACATCTTCACCAGCTGACTTCCATGTCGCACCACCAAGTCTCGGGAACAGATATCTGAGCAGTTTTTCACTAAAGACACGTCCCAGTCCTCAGAATGGAGATCGCGAGCAATTACATGATTGCAGATGTCATATTTGTATTCTGTTCCGTCGAAGGTGGTAAAGCTTCTTCCGGTTACGTTGCAGATGTCATCCCTCACTGGAGGAGGGTGACACTCGTAGCTACGGCACAGGGGTTCATCCAGAGATTCCAGATGTTGTGCTCCTAAGCGAAATAACATAACAAAAGAAATGGAAAATGGCTGGTTTAAAAAAACTCACCTTTTTCTTCTGTGTAGACAACGGTGTATCCTGGTGGACACGCAGGCTCGGGACACCTCTCCATGGCTTCAACAGGAGGTTCACAAATGAACTCGACACACACTTGTTGTTTGCTGTTCTTCAGAGTCGAATGTGAGTCTTTGAGCGGCCGCCTCGGTAGCGATTTGCTGCCTTGGAAGCCGACGCGGCTGTTGATGGTTCGCCCTTTGGCCCCAAAGTATTTCGTGGACATTCTGTTGGAGGGCATTTTGTTCTTGCGTCCTCCATACATGTGGAACATAGGCGAGAGGTGCGATTGCAGATCTTCCTCGCGAGAACGTTTCTTGAGAGTGATTTTAAAGCCGGGTGGACACACTACCGCTGGACATTCGAGTTTAACGGCTTTTTGTGTTGTTATTATTGGTTCAATTGTTGTTGCCGATAAACAATTCACCTAGTTACATATAAATAAACATCAGCAATTGCAGATCGTGTAATGGTAGATAGATTTACCTCATCGTCTGGACATTCAACGATTCCGTCACACCAACTGGTCTGATTGATGCAAATATTTGATGTGGGGCAAAGCACCTGGCCAGTGGGGCAAGGTTTACACACACAGCCGCATGTGGGGGTTACAGTGGAGCGTAGGCCGCCTTCGCACGGAGCGCAGCGCTTCGGGGAACACTGGGACACGCCGCCCAATGCGCACAAACATTCACTGCAGTCTTCTTTCTCAAACACAGTCCCAACTGGATAAGTCAAGAGGCCCACCTTACAGGGACAATGCGCCCTAGTAATACACTTGGCTCCATCCCAAAACTTGGAACCATCGCATAAGCAACGCCCGGAAACCGTTTCAGACACCGGAGGTTCCACGCCAGGACAATGTGGACACTTGAGCACTGGCTCTTCTATTTCCGGAGGAACGGTTGGCGGTTCGGTCGCTGCAAATTAACCTGGAGTTGAAGCCAGCACCTAGATATTTCAACTAGTACTTACGGTATGGTTCAAAGCATCCGAGTGGCTCCACACACATCTGAATGTTGCTGGTCCACTTCTTCGGCAGCACCTTCAGGTATTGTGCCTTGAGTGGCTTGTTGAACATGTTCTTGAAGACGGTGTCTTGGTCGAAGTTCGCTGGGAACAACTTCTCGTTCCCGAAGTCATCCACCACAGGGTTCCAATTGAAATCGTCGTGACTGTACTCGACTTTGTACGCTGAGACCCAGCCCTGGGGCCCACCATGCGTCCGGATGCCGGTTAGTTGTCTCGGAGCTCCGAAGTCGAATTTGACGAACTCGTGAGGCGTGTTCGCGAGTGGTTGCCAAGCGGAAGTTCCGTTTAGTTTAAGGCCGTGTGCTGGCAGGTTGGACACCTTCTCCGAGCTGACTAGGATGTTGCGCTCGCTCAGAGCACCATTGTCCACTCCCATTGGCTCATCGCACATCATCTCTTCTTCAACAGGTGTTGTGAAATGCATCGCCGAGTCGATTGGTTCCGGAGTGGTTGTTTCAATCTTTGCGGTTGTTGTGTGCGCTTCAGCGCAACCTATGATGTCCAACCGAATGCTTATGTCATTGTGCCAGGTCTTGGGTTTGACTTGGATGTATCGAGCCTCGACTGGAACCTCCAGGAAGGCTTGCACTGGAGTACGTTGGTCCACGGAACCGCGGAACAGCTGCGGTAGACCTGACTTGGTTTTAACAGACCGGAAGTTTGTTCCGCTGGGTTCGGAAGTGTACAACAGTTGGAAGCTGGTGACGTAATTGTCGTAGAGGGGGTTACCCAGCAGAGTAACTCCATAGATGGGTTCCACTCGACCCAGATCAACTTGTAAGAATTGGCTTTGATCGTTAATTTCCGGAGCCCACGCTCCCGCTGATGTCACTGGGAGTTTCGCCCCAATTCGCGCATGCCACGGCTGGTGGGCCTCATTGAGCACTCCGGAGGCGGTGAACGCTGCGTCGGAGACTGGCCACTCCGCCCCAGGAGCAAGAAGACCCACGTAGCGGTTCTCGTCGCATTTCTCTGGAGGTGTGACACTCTCAGGAAACTCTGGCAGGCCGCCGCCAAGGATTGGTGAGCCCGAAGGCGCAGCCTCTGTAGTCGGTGGCGCGGGGGTGGTGCAGGCAGCGCGGTCGCAGGTGTAGTGGTTTGAGATGCACTGGCACAACTCGCAGTCGCTCTCCTGATGAAGAGTTCCAGGTCGCACTGGACTCCCGTCATGAGCTCTGCAAACGCAGTCTTCCTCTTGGACGCACGTGGAATTGTCCCTCCATAACCAACCTGGTGGACACGCCAACTGACGCGATTCTTGTACACAGCCGGCTTCACAGGCACTTCCGGTTTGACACAAGCCCTTCTGGCGCACCTCGAAGTTGTAGAACATGCAAAGTCGGTGACACTCGGTGCCGCATTCGCTGTAGATGTAACCAGGTGGACAAATGGTCACGTTGGAGGCGATGTTGTCCTCGGTGTCTGGTTTGTATCCCGGCGGCTTCACTGGCTTCACCGGTCCTTTATGTATTTCAGTGCAGTTCGGTCTCAACTGGGCTACATTGTCCGGCCAGTCGCAGATCTGCAATTGCGGATTGTACCACATGTTTGGTCCACAAGTTTTTTCTACTAAAACGTAGCCATTTTCGCTGGGTACGCAATGGTAAAACGAATGACAATCAGAGTCGTGTTTCCGGTTGGGTGTAGAGATATCGCAGTGTTCAACAGTTTCCGGTGGCACTACCGGAACCGGAAGCTTCTCGCACTGGCACAACACGCGGATCTCAAAGTCGGGACATTTTAAGCCAGACTTTTTGTCCGCCTTGCAGACTAAGCCGCGTTCTAAGCTGCACTCGACGTCCAGGCCGGTCGCCTTTGGGTCGATCTTGCCCTCGACGGTGCGACACTGGATGTCCACCATCTTGTCTGGTTGACACTTGGCGCCCGTTTGGAAGGTGTTGAGGAGGATGGCGGTCGGAAGTGGCTCAATGTCTAGTTTCTTGCCGTTCTTGAACTCGCCTTTACTCTTCGGTTGGTCCTGGTTGATCCATTCCGTCCATCCGTTTAAGCACTTGACGATTTGGTCATTGGGTAGCATCGTCGTGGTGCTGCGCTCGCACGGTTTCCCAGTGCAGATCTTCTTGAAGCGTGAACAGTGACACTTGTGGCACTCGTCTTCTTCGATGAGGTCGCCTTCGGAGAAGACGACACCGTCGATTTCCATGCAAATGGGTTTACATGTCGCCTTGGGAACGCATTCCAGCGCGCTACTGTTGAGGTAAACCTGGCCCTCGGGGCAAGTCTTCGGGGCGCAGCCCTCCACGCAGGTTTCCTGCGCACACAACACCCCCAAGCGGCTGTGCGCCAGGAGGTTGTCGCACGTCTCCAGCGGGCACGTGGACATGCACGCCGAGTACTGCGAGCAGCGCTCATCGCATTGCAGAGCTACCACAACAATAACAACAATTAAAAACATCCTGGCAAAATATTAAAAACTTGGGTTTAGGGTAGATTCAGTTGGGTTAAGTACGCTCTACTCTAAACCTAGCTTGAATAACCTACCGTCTAATTAAGTTTGCAATTTCTGAACGAGACAAATTATAAAAAAAAGTTTCAAATAAATGTTATAGCCAATACTATTTTACATCTTTTTCATTATAACAAAATTTATTGTAACTCAATTATTTATTCAAGTAAACTACCATTTCAATTTGATAGATTTTTACCAAAATTTATTTTAATATGAAATTTCAAGATGATAATCTGGGAGGGAATGACTTACGACAGAGTTGTTGACTTCGCCACTTGATGTGCACACCTCGGCTGTTACACTCCTGCGCATACGCGGCCAAAGCGGTGCAGAGACACTCACAGTCGCCCCCCTGGTCGCAGGCGCAGGCGTCAAACACGCAGCGCTCAAGGAAACGTTCCACAGGCACTTCATTGTGACATGGAGCAAAGAGCTGCCCTTTCAGGGTTGCGCACTTCTTCACAGCCCACGCTCGTCTCTCGGGGCGAGCCTCGCATGGATCCCGCACCTCTGAGGCAGTGGGGCAAGCCTCGCTCACTCTCCAGGAGTCACCGAACACCAGCGGAGACACTTCGCTGAAGCCTCCACTAGGAGTTTGGAAGTCATCATTTTGGTCGTCATTGTAGTTGCCGCAGAGCCCTCTTAAACGCCCCTTCCATCGTGGCTCTGCCCTCACACTCACCCTGGTAGCTTTGTCCCACGTAATAGTCACACCTAAGTCAGCAGCTTCGACTATAACGTACAAATCCGTCTGTCTTAGTGACATCCGGCGCAATGTTTGATGCGCGGGTATCGGTTTATCTTTGCTGAGGGTGAGACTCTCTCCTGCGATGGTGATGGTGACCGACTTGGAGCAACTGACTCCTAGAGTTCCGCAGGGAACGTTCTGCACAGTAATTTCGAAGCCATCATGTTTACCAAGACTGCCTTTCGTCAAAACGTAGTCACACTGTCCTTGATAATCGAAATCTTTGCCGTCGAATGTACTAAAGTGCGAATCGCCCCACGAAGTACACTCCGCAGGACAAACATTCTGAGTACACTCCCAAACACCTTGGTTGCAAGTACAGTTGTTGCAATCGTTCTTAACCACTTGTGAATCTTTGTAAGAACGACCTCCATGATGACAGGGGCATTCAGTAGGCCGGATACATAAACCACTTCCGGTTAGAGCTTCTTTTAACACGTAACCAGGTTTACATTTGCATCCGGGTCGACAAACCGAACTGGAAACTGAAAACAAATCGGTTTCGTGCATATTGCGACAGGTGAGCGGTGTCTGTGGCTCGCAGGTGGTGAACTCCTGGTTCTTGGACACGCTGCAGACGGTCTGGCGGTCACTAGCTTGAGGGTGGAGTTTGATTTCGTCTTTGGAAGCTGGTCTGCAAACCCATACAGCATTGGTGCAGACGCACAGCTCTTGGTTCAAGCTCGCTTGCCGGATTTCTTTGTAGTTTGTAGGGAAATTAACGCCGTCATGTTGGCAGGGACACTTTCCTACTGGAATGCATTCACCTTGATCATTCAGAGCTTCGCCCTCGGGGCAGTTGCAGCCCTCCACGCACACGGACTTGCAGTTTTGGCGGCTGGAGATATCTTGGCATGACCGGGTGCATGGGTCGCTGCACGACTGGTATTTCTGTCCCAGGGGACAAACGATGCCACACTCGGGGACTTGGGTGCGCCAATCTGCTCCCGCGCCTAGCGCAGCACATGCTGAGCCATAGCCAGCGAGCGTGCTGCACAGACAGTCTGAGATTTTGGACTCACACGAACACATATCATACAAACAGTCCTCGTAGTACTGTTGAGGATCTACCAGCCAGTGGCATTCTGCAAACATAAAATATCAAGTTGATGAGCATCTTCCAGCGTTCAACATCACACAATACTCACTACTAAATAGATCCGAGTGGAGCACTTTGCAGTATTTCTCCGCCTTTTCCTTGTTCTGGATGTTAACCTCGCACGGATGGTCTTTGGAGTGTTTCTTTGGTTTGACATCTTCACAAAGTTCATCCACCTTCCATTTGTTTGCAAACGCAACTGTATCCTGTTCTATGTCTCCTTCCGGTGTGAGGAAGTCATCTTTTTGGTTGGAATTGAATGTACCGCAGAGACCGCGAGTTTTTCCGCGGATTGACGCCGGCGCATCGATGTACACCCGCGTTATACCATCCCACCACACCTAACAAGAGTTTAACACTTGATTAATCGGTGTATTAATGAAAATATTAGGTTGGGTTTAGGGTAGATTCAGTTAGGTAAAGTATACTCTAAACCTAATCTAACCCAACTTAGGTTTAGGGTAGATTCAGTTGGGTTAAGTAATCTCTACTCTAAATCTAACCTAACCCAACCTAGGTTTAGAATAGATTCAGTTGGATTAAGTACGCTATACTGTAAACATAGCTAACCCAACTTAGGTTTAGGGTAGATTCAGTTGGGTTAAGTACTCTCTACTCTAAACCTAACCTAACCCAACCTAGGTTTAGGATAGGTTAACTACGCTCTACTATAAACATAATCTAACCTAACTTAGGTTTAGGGTAGATTCAGTTGGGTTAAGTACTTTCTACTCTAAACCTAACCTAACCCAACCTAGGTTTAGGAAAGATTCAGTTGGGTTAACTTCTCTCTACTTTAAACCTAACCTAACCCAACCTAGATTTAGAATAGTCAGTGCGCTCTACTATAAACCTAACCTAACCCAACCTAGGTTTAGGATAGATTCAGTTGGATTAAGTACGCTATACTGTAAACATAGCTAACCCAACTTAGGTTTAGGGTAGATTCAGTTGGGTTAAGTACTCTCTACTCTAAACCTAACCTAACCCAACCTAGGTTTAGGATAGGTTAACTACGCTCTACTATAAACATAATCTAACCTAACTTAGGTTTAGGGTAGATTCAGTTGGGTTAAGTACTTTCTACTCTAAACCTAACCTAACCCAACCTAGGTTTAGGAAAGATTCAGTTGGGTTAACTTCTCTCTACTTTAAACCTAACCTAACCCAACCTAGATTTAGAATAGTCAGTGCGCTCTACTATAAACCTAACTTAACCCAACCTAGGTTTAGGATAGATTCAGTTGGGTTAAGTCTAAACCTAGGTTAGATTAAAGTTTATTCAGTTGGATTTTTGCACTTACTTCAACGCCATTTTCAAGTTGAACGGTGAGGAATAATGAGGACGCCTGTCTAATAACATCCCCGTCTTCGCCAACAATGTGTGGTAGTCTCAAGACGTCCTGTCCATCAACCAGCACCTCCTGGTTCTGTTTGAGCTTGATGACGTGTCCGGAAGCGGTCCGGATGGTCACAGCGCGTGTACAGCTCGGCAAACCGGAAGCAATGTTGACCGGGAAGTTCATGGATTGCGAGATGGCGCCCGCACAAGCAACATTGTCCGCTTCCACCGAGAAGTTGGACGACTTCACCAGGTAATAGCGACACTGGCCCATGAAGTCGAAGCGTTTACCATCGAACGTCTGGTAGTGCGGATCGCCAATTGCAGAGCATCGAGCACCACATTCAATCTCGGTACATTTCCATCGGCCGTTCTCACACGTACAAGTGTTGCACTCTTTCGGTACCTGAGCCCCGGGGGCGAACTCCCGGCCGCGGAGACTGCAAGGACATGTGTCCGGGGTGATGCATTGGCCGGAGTGAAGGACAGTGCCCTCTGGACAGTAGCAACCTTCATGGCAATCCGTTTTACTCTTCACACCATCATCATCTAAGGCTGATACTCCACAAGTTGATTGAATGATGTTTGATGCGCATGGTGTGTAAATACGACCTCCAGTACATTTCATTGCTACACGAAAACAAAATTAATCCATTTTTAATGCGTTTAAATAATTAGATGAACTTACGGCAAGTTTCTTCGTCTCGCCACCGAATTATGTCTTGATTTTGAGTTCTGCATTGCTCAACAAACACTTGGATAGTTTCACAAGCGCAGACACTGGGATCTGCAGATTCACTGCAAGCACAAAAGTCCCACTGGCAAGCCTTGAGGAACGCTGACACGTCCAGAGGTCCACCGTGACACGCAGCGAAACGTTTGTCAGTCAACAGTTTGGTACAGAATTGATGTGCGCGACTCGCGAGTGTCTTTGAAACGGTGGAGCAGTAAAAAGTGTCTCGAGATGGAGTTGCACAAGTTTCTAAAACACATTTATCTTATTTATTAACATACCAAGTCGAATGAAATCTTCTACTGACCTCCCAAAACGTTGACCTTCCATTTATCGACGAAAGCAGACGTGGATTCGTCTTTCTGCGCGATGTCGTTGCCTTTGAACCGGTCATTGTTCCCGCATAGACCCTCGGTTCGATTCCAGAGTGCCTCAGACACCTGCACCTGGATCAAGTTCTTCGTGTCCCATTTGATGGTGACGCCAACGGTGTCAAGTGTTAGAACAACATGGTGAGCCTGCATGGAGCTCCGCAGGCCCGGAACTTGTCCCGGAAGTGGTAGTCGTTTGCCTGCGGGGCCGAAAAGCGCCGGAACATTCGGATCGGACTGTGTTAACGTGTACTCTTTGTCTTGGAGGTAAATGTGGACGATGCGGTGACAGCTGGGTGCGCTATTCTGTTGTTTGCAGCCGTTGCTGTTGGAGACAACGATGCTGAAAGTGTTGTCGGATGAGTCGCGGACTAAAGTGTGCGCGCATTCCGAACTGGCCGAGTACGTTTCCCCGTCGAAGGTCTTAAAGTGACTTCCGCCCCACGTAAAACAGTTTCCTACTTGAGGAACTTTCTGTTCGAGGGTAATAAATTCATGTTCGGTTGCACCATGTTGACCTATTTGATATTTACTATCGAAAAATCATTAGCAAAATGTTTGTAAATTCGAAACGAAGTATATTTACCCTAAGTTCGTGCTGTTGTGTGATTTGATCCCGGAATCGTGTCCAGCTGAGTTATACAAGTTACTCGCTTCCCATTTCGTCAAGTGTTGGTTATTTTCGAGGAATGTTTCAAACGACATGTTTGAATTTTGCGTAAAATGTCCTTTTCCGGTTTCTAACGGAATTATTTCAAAGTTTCCGGAATATAAACATTGCGGAATTGGTTGCGGATCAAAAATTCCGGTTGAGTATTTGCAAGTGTATAAATTGGCTGGTGCAAACTCAAATTCAATCCCTTCTGGACATTTGATTGAACAGCGGAACGTTTCCGAGTCCCCAGAACAGTTGTACGCCCCATTGAAACCCAAACGTCTCGCATTGCAAGCATCGACACCTGTTCAAACAGTATATTACATTGTTGTTAAACAAACAATTGTTGTTAACTTACGATATTGGCATTGAGGACCGCGGAATTCTTGTGGACATTGACAGGTGTTCAGTGCAAGACAGTTTCCGCCGTTCTGACAGGCAGGGTGACAATTTGGTTGACAATCTGGTAAAAATTTCCAATCTCCCCGCGTTGGCACCCAATTTCCTTCAGTGCATTTTAAATTCGCGATGGCTGAACCGTCGGGAAAAGCGTGGCCTTTCAAACAAGTCACTGTACATTGAGTTGTGCTGAAATTTGAGAGTCATACATAAGTAATTTGTGATTTTTCGCCAAAGGTTTGCAGACGAATTTCCACTTACCTACAAGTTCTACGCGCGTTCATAGGTAAAGCTGGGTAATTCAAACACGGTCTTCGAGAATTTTCACATCGCATGCCGCTGAAATTCTCTGGGCAGTTGCAACGATTCGGTTCGTAGCATATGCCGTTGTTTTCACACGGAGGCTCACAGACTGGTTCACAAGCAGCCGGGATCACGTCAATTGTATTTCCAACAGAGACACCCACCCACTGGGGCTTCTGAACCACCCAGGAACCACTCTGGCATACCAGAGTGATCCTGGGTTGGCCATCGGGGAATTTGTAGCCGGCGAGACACGACGCGGTGCACGCACTTGAATTGCACCGGATATGCGAGTTCATTGGTGGACGTGGGTGTGATGCACATCCTACACATTATAACAACACTCTAAACATCTAAATACAACTATATTTTGGGTAAAAAACAATCGAAATCGCTTTAATTTATCTTTAAAAAAATGTAATTACGTTAATTTTGACAAGTGACAGCTGTGACAACCCGCAATGCATAACTGCAACGTTGGTTGCAGATACATGAGGGGTATTTTACAATAAATAATTATTAATTATTGTTTTCTCATCAATTATAGACAATATTTAAGTAATATGTTAACCAAAATAATTTAATAATAATAGTGGATAAGCGATAAACATTTAATGTTGATAGTATTAATCAATTTCTGATAATAATTCACTGTAGTTATCATTCAGTACATAATAAACAACTAATTGATAAGAGAAACCACAAATTCCGGAAATAATACTTCACTTATCTACATTTCCGGTTGTTATAATAATTAATTGCACTTTTAATTGTTGGTTTACCGCAAATTAAACTGCAATTTATTATCTTATCAAAATTAAAGAAACCACAAGAAATAATAAAAACAATTAGAACAAATCGCTCACCGCTTCCATATGATCCAAATCCCGTATTCACATGCGCCCCGGACATGTACGACCCTAGATGACTTCCACTTCCGGTCTGAGAATGGCCTCCAGTTTTCGTAAAGGTTTTGGTAAAGGTTTTCTTATTCGAACCTCTAAACAAAAAATAGAACAAACAAATAGATAACTTAAGACAAAAAAAGCAGGGTTGTACTTACGTTTTTATGCCAGAGCCCGAGTCATATTGTCTGGGTGATCGAAATGAATCTGAATACTTGCCTGTCTTTAAGAATTTCGGATAATGAGCTGGAAGACCACTGAAAATTAAAGAAATTATTTAATTATTTGAATGAATATTTTGATAATTGTTGAACGTACGAGTCATGTGCAAAAACGTCGATTAAATAAAATAGCAAGAGGATAGAACCTCCTGCTACCCAAAAAGTCTTCATTGCTGAAGACTTTAAATTGTTGGATTCTCAAAATATGCAAAAATATATCTTTAATTCACTGTCACAACACAAACAACAATGCTCTAAACTTGGTTTTTTGTAGTTTATATAATAAAGTCTTATCAATATTTTCTCCCACTACAATTTTTAATAAATCATGTGAGTTCGAGAGAGGAATTACCCTATATTTTCTCTCTTTTTACTTTCTTATACAAAGTATAAGGAAGTATTGGAATCACGAAAAAAATCGCTGACAATATTTTTGCGGAAATACATATTTTGACGTTCACTGAAACCGTTAAGACCAATTTCTCAATGATTTGTGTGTGTGAGGATGGATGGATGAATTTAATTAATTAATTAATTAATATTTTTTAAAATACGGAAATTTCCCCAAATATGACTTAAAATTGTAATATTTTTTTTATTACATTTCTTTATAATATAAGCGCTAAGAAACCCATTGTAGCAGAGCGCATCGTCAGATCTCTAATATTTTTCGAGATACGGCGATTTTTGGTATTTTTCGAAGTGCAACTTTAAGGGCCTGTAATTCAAAAACTACACGAGATATCTAAAAATTCTCTTCAGTTTAGCGTTTCTGGTGCCTTATATAACAAATTAGCAAATTTTTAAAATTTTGAATTTTTTTTGTATATTTGTTCAAAATTTCGAGCGGCGATAACTCGACAAATATTAAAGATACAGATTTGCAGTGTTCACCAATCGATTCAGCGCGTCGAAATACATAAGTATGCAAAGTTTCATAAAAATCGCTTTACGGGATGGAAAGTTAGAGCAAAAAACCTGAAAATGGCGTTTTTTGCCCAAAACGTCAATAGGTACCCCTTGACGTTTGGCCTGAATTTGGCCATTTTCAGACTTTTTGCTCTAACATTTCAACCGGTTGTCCGAATTTTCTGAAATTTTCAGGGTTTATGTATTTCGTCGAGCTGAATCGATTGGTGAACATTGCAAGTCTGTATCTTTCATATTTATCGAGATATCTGCAATCGAAATTTTGAAAAAAATTCATAAAAATTTCAAAATTTTCAAAATTTACTAATTTATTATAAATGGCACGAAAAACACAAAACTGGAGATATTTTTCGATATCTTGTATAGTTTTCGAGTTACAGCCCCTCAAAATTGCTCTTCGGAAAATATAAAAAATCGTCATATCTCGAAAAATATCAGAGATATGACGATGCGCTCTGCTGCATTGGGTTTCCTAGCGCGAATATTATAAAGAAATGTAATAAAAAAAATTTACATTTTTAAGTCATATTTGGGGAAATTTCCGTATTTTGAAAAATATTACAAATCGCCATATTTCGATAAATATAAGACATATTACGATGCGTACTACAGCAATGAGTTTATTCATGTTTTAATTATACATAAGTAATAAATTTCAAGTTAAGTTTGAAGGAGTATTTAATTTATTTTCTAGCAAACAATTCATTTGTATAAGAAAGCAGTGTGGTGCCCACACCAGATTTTTGTTTTATTAAGATATTGTCTTTGGAATTTTATTAAAAATAATTTAAAAAAATATTATAATTGTTATAGGGATTTTCCTGTGGCATAATTTTTATTTAATTGTGTCAAATATACAATTATCTATTCAGTCTATCTCGTCTCGTCGAAACAAAAGGAAGCGTCCTGATTGTAATTTGCGAAAACAATTGATAAACAATTAATTAGAACGTGTCCTTGTCCTAAAATGAAGGAAGCGCCGAGATGAAATAATTTTTAGTGCACCGGAAGTGATATAGATAGTAGGAGGAATTTTCGGCGACATCGACAAATGTTTATCTAGGAACCTTGAAACGCACATGATATTTTAACTATTTTATTAATTGTTATGTACAAAATTAATTAATAAATATCACAGAATGTAAAATACTTTGTCAAAACATTGTCACCATGGACGCCACACTTGTTCACTTGTTTCACAACAAACACTATGTTGTTTTTTTAATAATTCTTGTACAAGACACACAGTTAATTCTAGGATATCAGCCTTGTCTAATTTGTTCGGTGTTAAGTTGAAACAAGACGTGGAGGATGTCTTCAGCAGGATGTCTTTTAAAATGTCCAACGAGTCGTTTATTCGAGCTCGGCGACGTTTTTCCATCAGTGGTTTACGAATCTATATTAATTTATAAATAATTAAACATTTCTTTGTAAATAAAATAAATATTTAATACTTACCGCTCGACTGAGTGAACTTAAACTTTCATCTTGTATTTGTCTCATTGCTGTTCTGATTTCGCACTTTACCGAACCATGAATGAATATTGCCGTGTACCTGTCGAGATATTTAAGTATCCCCCACCTTTAGGGCTTCATTCACTTGTGTCTTCGTTTCCCTTAAGGGTGACCCGCCCTTAAAACATCTCAATGGCTGAGTTTAAAATTTACAAGTTCGTTATTTTGGTAATATGAGATTTAAACGGTCGAATAATCCTTCGGGGAATTCTGTTTGACGGAACTTTCACTGCATAACTAGCCCCCACCCAGAAATGGGTAAATGATTCTTGCATAATATTGAGTCTGTGGGAATTTCTGTATTTAGAGTTCAAGGGTTGATTTGAAGACCGTTAGCAATTGAAAGAAAGGACAGGAAAGGGCGTTTTTAGTGTCTTTGAGACAAGTAACGTACAAAAATACCCGCCAAATAATTTGTAAACGTAGCAACGATGTCACACAGAAATAAAACAGTTGTAGAAATGTCAAATAATTTAGAATTGTGAAATTAATTGTATTAAAAATGCGTGGCATTTTGTGGAAATGGCTCTTCTCTTTCGGTTTAATTTTATGGATGGCTTTATGCATGATGGATTACTATAAAAAACATATCGAGAAACATCCCCAGTTTACAAATCTAGCGGATGAACTAACATTACAACCAAATAAAGTTCCGCCCGCGTTAACATTCTGGAAGACTTTGTCTATGGTTTTATCTGTCGGCGCACTCGTTTACATAAAAAGGTATTTTCCCTTATTTATTATTTACTACTTGCGCTGATTTATTTTGTCTTGTGCAGATCGTCAAGCATTAAAAAATATTCCAAAACAAATTTAATGATCACTTATCCGATGCATGAACTAAATCCAGCCCCGAAAATATTTAATTATTGTACTGAGCTAAAAAAGACGCAAATTTCTCCTGACTCGTATTCGCACGAACCTTCAAAAGCCACAGGATTTAATCAAAAAATGTAACTAGATTCATTCAAACAATCACATGTTGTACAAATTAATTAATTAATTAATTAATTTAAGTCCTAGTATAATTGGGGTGGAAATAGTGCAGAAAAAACTGGAGAATCTCGAGAAAACCGTCGCCAATTTAAAGCAACGACACCACGGTACCGGAAGCTACAATTCCACGTCCGGAATCGTGAGCGGCTCACCGGAATTCCGCAAATTCCTAACGAATTGCCAACCGTTCGAAACCATATCGGAAGTGTCGATGGCTTCTTCACAGTGCAGCGAATCTCAAAGA
The DNA here is from genome assembly GCA_963942605.1 of Poecilus cupreus. Classification (NCBI taxonomy): domain Eukaryota; kingdom Metazoa; phylum Arthropoda; class Insecta; order Coleoptera; family Carabidae; genus Poecilus; species Poecilus cupreus. The sequence continues at coordinate 42,244,197 of OZ012713.1, forward strand.
AATGTTGAGACAACATCGTCGCCGTCTTCAGAGTGTTTAGTGCAGCAGAACGTGCACCAGGTGCCAGAGAAAACTGCAGAGATCAAGTCGAGCTTCTCGAATAACTTTTCCGGACAAACGGGTGACTCTTCGTGGTCCACGATCTCGGTGGACGCGGAGTCGAACCCGGAACCGGAAGTCGTCAGGCCGGCGCTAACTCTCACGGATATTTTGCAAGTGAAGGAAACGTATTCGATTTGTTCGAAAGCATCGGAGACGAGTGGCGGAACGGACGTGTTGGACTCTGATGACGACCTCCACGTGCCAGGTTCAAACCTCATCTCTAGCTCGGAAGGAACGAGTGTCTGTTCGTCCGCCACGCTTCTGTCTTCGTCCAGTAATCATTTAACATCGTTTTTTGGGGGCAGCAGTTCTTGTAACTTTGACGATGACGTTTTATTAAACACTTTAGATTAATTTGTATAGAAATGTCCAATAAATTGTTTGTGTTCGAAATTGTTGTGTTGTTGACTGTACTTAAGGGTTGCGGAAGACCACCTGTGGATTTATTGACCACTTCCGTTCACGTTGTTCAATTATGTAAAGAAAAGAGGGTGGAAACACGTTTATATACATTTTTATTTAAATTTGTACAACAAAAAAACTAAAGCTATCAACACCAGCGAGCAGCCTGTCGTTGCATCTGCACTTGCAGAGCATTCTGCGGCCACCTCAGCCCGGAAATGGACCTCTCGCGCGTCCTCTTCCGTCCCTGAGCCTCCGAGCCGTGTATTGTGGGGGGTGGAGCACCCACCGATGGGTCCACGCTCTGCAGACTTTGTGCGCGGTGCAGTGACAGTCTTACGGGCTTCTTTGGGGGCGTGGGGCGTTTGCGAAGCCCTGTCGTGTTCGGGGTGGTCGGTTCGGAGGTGTAGTCGAGGGATTTCCGCGGCCGAGCGTAATGGCTGCTGGTTGTGTACGTGTCGGTGTCGAGTTCGAGGGATTTAACACTGCGAGCGTCGGTTCTTCTGCGCGAAGAACGAACCTAAATGTTGAGAAATGCAGAAATTAACATGTTTTACATAAAATATTTATTGTACCTCGTCTCGAAGTTCATCATCAGTGGCGTATTTGTCCGAGGCGGCGATACAGGGACTGCTGGGGGCTCGAACTGGGGCTGGAGGACGAGTGGAACCTGGCACGAGGGCTGTAACTTGAGGACCTTTCTGGAAAACCTAACAAAAACACAAAAAAATATAAATGAAAAATACGCCGAAATGTCTGAAACCAACAATACATATATGTAAAGCGGGCAACCAACCCTAAGGAGTATTTTTTACCTAAAAAAAATTATTTTTTTCACTTTCCTAGGTTTATAGTAGATTCAGTTGGGTTAGGTTTAGAGTAGATTCAGTTGGGTTAGGTTAAAGTAGGCTCTACCCTAAACCTAGATTAAAATGAATTCAAATCAACAGATTACCAAAATTACCTGTACATCCCCATTGCCAATGTTGATATTAGTAACATTCTTGTTACTAACTACCGGCGCTGTGGTAGTAACCACCCTAATCTGTTGTTCTGGTTGTTTCTGATACCCATGATGATGTCGATGCCGTCTAGATTCCAACAATTCAGACACTTGTTCTTCAAGATAGGAAATACGATGTGTTAAGCGAAGATTGTCAGCCCTGAGGCCATCTTTGGCTCGCTGAGCTTCTTCAGCACGTTCCCGGACCAAACCGAGCTCAGAGCGAAGCGCTGCAACCTCAGATCCCGAGGATGGAGGCTGCGGATGGTCTTCGTTACCACCGCGAAGTATTACGAGTTGAGCTGGATCAGGGCATAATGAATAAAGGCGGGTCAAGTCAGCTGGGGATGGTGTTCGGGTTATTAAGAGTTTGCCGTTGATTTCAACCACCCTGTAACAATGAAATAATAATTGTGTGAAAAGTACAGTCACAGCTACAACTAACACCTTTCAACCATAGTGTACCGTTTTTTTTGTTTTTTTTTTTTTACAGAAGAGTGTATTACTATTGTTGTGAAATTGTCGAAGCATAACACACCGGAAGTAAACAATTTTGACCGTGTTTCCGTTAAGATCATCCATTGTTTTAAGTTCAGAGCACACACATACCTGTCTCCTTTCTTCAGGCCGGTCTCTCTGTCGCACCACTCGATGTAAATGCCATCCGACTTGACAGCGGTTCCAAACCGCGGTTCTTCAGCGGACCACCTGACCTCGAGGGCCAGCAGCCGCGCACACCCCCCCATATGCGTCACCACCCCATGAACAGTTCCCACATGGTTGCCATGACGACGTCCTGACGATGCTGGACTCGCGCTGTCATCCAAGCGACTTTGAACCGACCGAGATTCTTCCAGAAGTGTTAACAGGTTGAGTTCTTCGCGCCCTAATTGGTACTCGAGTTCTGCCTGTTGAATTCTTACATCTAAATCATCCGAATAATTAATTAGATTTGTTGTTATTGTTGTTGAATTCATTTAGTTTACCAATATTGTCGGTGATGTCTAATTTGTCTAAAGCAAGTTTCAAGTTTTTGATAGCTAATCGTTTATTTTCCGTGTCTTGCTTAAGACGTTGAACACGGTCCTCCAGGTGTCTCCGCTCTTGGTCCGTCAACACTTCTTTGCCACCTGGAGCTGTGTAACCTCTGACACCATTGCTGCCGCCATTAATATTGTTATTATTGTTCGAATTATTAGTGTGTACTTGACCGCGTAAACTACGAATAATATTTTCCTTGTCTCTCAAAGCATTTCTTAGACCTTCTAGTTGGTCCAGAGGGGTGGTTGGCCCCCCGAGGAATCCTCTGGGTGACGGTGAGGTCAGTGGTAAACACTTTTTGCGCCGCGGTGTTCCCGATGATAACGAAACTTCAATAGAAGCCATCTTAAAATATTCAAATAAATCAATGCAATACAGGGTAGATATTTTAAGGGGGGTTGATACCTTAGCCTCAAGTGTTTCTAGTTGCGCCATCCTGGGCTGAATTACAGCGGCAGGTTGCAGAGCGCTCTGCAATTACAAAATAAACATTTGATAATTAAATTCTTGTATCTGGAAGGGAGTGGTAGATTCTTCCTCTACACGAAAAGAGAACAATGGATGCCGCAATGATCTGGCGCCGCTAATCCGCTGATCCGCCCACAACCAAAGATGTTCAAATAGATTGAAAGAAAATTGCAGAAGTGTTCACGACAATAGAACTCTTACATTTTACAACACAACTCAATTAAATTCACCACATTTATTCAAAAAACTATGATGAATCCAAAAATGAATTTATTTTTGTTGTATCTTTAATAGTTTCCGAGATATATTGAAATACTTAAAAATTCCTAATAATTTCATTGTGAATCCACTTGTTGAGATGTTCTGGTATAGTTGAGGGCACGACACAGACTCTGTGACCTCTAGAGCATGCGCCTGTGCCCACCAGTACACTCGCACGCGCACACAAATACATCGATTTGATCGATTTACTTGTATTAGATTTCAATAAACTTTTTGTTGTAAATATAATACTCTTCTATGAAACTGTTTGTCTTCAAAAACAAATAAAAAAAAGTAGTTTAAATCTACCGTTAGTCGTCGTCTAGTCTCTCAGGTTAACTGTACTGAAAGTGATCTACTAATTACATTTAATAATCTAGCAAGAATTGAATACGCGTTGCATTTTAAAAGTGTTGTTTTATTTTGATCGCGAGTGTACTAGGGCTCTGCCCTGATGACTGTGGCCCCCTGGGGCGATGTCTGAGCCGGAGGAATGCGGAGCATCGGGCTTGACCACGCAAAGCATAACCGGATCAGTGGGAGATTTTTAAGAAGGGCCACGGAATAATTTATCCGTCTACTAAACACCCCAATAATTATTTCCGGTCTTAAAATTTGACCGTTGCGCTAACATGGAATTATAAAACAGGTGTCCATAAATTATAAACTCACCAAACTTTGTGACCTTTGACCGATCCGCGGTGAACTAGCTCGATGGTCTGTGTCGTGTTCGGTGTGATAATCGGTAACCCTGTTCTGATGTCTGGGGTGCTGCTGGAGCCGCCCCCGTTGTCCTGGGGCTCGTCTGATGCCCCCACTTGACACAGACATCGTCAGCATGGAAGATACTTGGGGGACATCGCCGTAGCTCACGGTTCAATTTACCTACAATATCAAATAGTTGAACGTAATATTTTACCGAGAAACCGCTTCTTTTGCACATTAAATATTTTTTTTATTCAACTTTTGCATGTGTACTGCATCTTTGATCAGCCTCATATAATCCTGGATACGCCTATATAACATTCCTGAAGACACACCCTGTTTCACTAGACACGACACACTACGACAATAAATAAATATATATATACACAGGGTGGTTCTTCAATTTTTCTAAGTATAACGTAACATAGTAAACAATCTTATTGTGTTATGTTTATGTGTACAAGTAGGCATATAATATGTATATGTTTGTACGGCCAGGTGACCTTGACCTTGGTTTAAATGGAGGGGGAGACACAGGTCATCGACTGTTACCACTAAAGTCCTTAAAGTTGTTTGAAATCGTGCGCAAGAACTGGAGGACCCAACAGTGACCTGGAGTAATATTATGGTGTGAGGGCGTGAGAGAGGTCACCGCGTGACCTCTGACCTCTTACGTATTTTAAATAAATCATTTGAACGCCTATACAGATCATTGATCTACGTATCAAATAAATGACGAAAGTGATCTATGTTATGTTGACAGTCGTTTGTTTTAGATTTCAACATATGATTGTCGATTGTTCTTGACCTACTAATGATTTCTGGATTAACAAATAATTGAGATTTTTGCGTGTTTTAATCAAAAGATCGCGTGTATTTAATAATATCTTAATCATAGGAACAGTTATATTCTTTTGAAAGATGGCACATTTTTAGTGAAATGACCTTCTTTACTGACTATTATTTTTACATTAGTTCAGATCTAATTATATTTGGTGAAATTTTGTACTATCGTTTATTAATAATTCGAACTACATAGAACAACTTGTATCTTTGACGGCTGGTATTACTTGGTGGTGTAAATACACGCCGCGCGTGCCACTTCCTTTAAATAAGGGTTGAAATGCACCCCATACTCCCAGTGTAACGATTTCACAATAAGTAGGGTGGCTGAACACAATATAAAAGTGTGACACGCGTCTCCACCCCTTGAAGAGGGTTGTGTTGTGAGGTCAGAGATCACGCGCGCACACCCCCTGCCAAATTTATTTGTAAAATTCCGAATTGTATAAAATATAAAAAAATAAGGGTGACAATTGAACCAAAACATAGGGGGTGAATAACAATTGAACACATCTGCGGTCAAACCATGGCACACTCGAATCATAAATACTATATTAATGTTGTTAAACTTTCTCCAGATTCATAGATCATCGTTCTACAAACTATCAAATAGATCTATGTGATCGTATGATCTATGAGTGTTCGGTTCCCACACTCTGTAACGATCATGCAATAGTTTAACAGTTAAAAATTACGCGGATTTGCAAGAAACAAATTATTATTATGTAAACAATACAACATTGTCCTGGTTCTCAAACAAATAAATATAAGCTATTATTTTTAAGAATTTTCACATCAAACTAACTAACATTTTATGTACAAATAGATTGCAGATTATTATTTAAATGAAACTTATTGCAATGACAACCGAATATGTATATTTGAACAAATTAAAATTGTTAATAAGTACTCGTACTCTCGGTATGGGTTGTGCTAAAACGTATGAATATTTATTAATATATTCTCATTTTGTTGGCATAACAAATCAAATAAAATGTTTAAAGCTATGGTTTCCGGTCTCGTTAAGTGTCCGGTAATTTACCACATGTTATTTCCGTTTCCTCTAACCCTTATTTTATTTAATTCCGGTAAAATAAACGTTTCCTACTTGTCATTGTTACAACTAAACTATCATTTGTTGAACTTCCGTGAGAAAATACATCTTCAGATCTGTTATTCACGTATATTAAATATTCTTCTACTTACCACATACAAAATAATCCTCTTTTCGGTCAATTTTAAACACACAACATATACATTTATTGTTTTTCACAAATATTATATTCATAAAACAATTTATTGTTCATTTGTTAACTATTTCAAATCGATACACAAACTAAGCGAGGTTTCGTGTTTACCGAGCGTTGAAATCGCGGAAGAAGTGTCCTCCAGAGCAGATGTTAACTTCAACTGACTCTGCAGAGCGCCTACCACTGCCTTTAATCTATAATACGGTCTGGTGAATTCGTTGTATTGCAGTGTATATGTATGTTCAAACTGAAAACTAACTAGTTTCAAATTTGATAATTTTGAATGCCTATATCTTAAAAATTACAAAAGATAGAAAAATTCTGTTTATTTTATTGGATTCAGTGTATATTAATTATTAATTAAGATGAGTTTGGTTAATTTTAGATAATTAGTTGAAGATAAAAAAAAATTTTAGTTAAGTAATGTAAAATTAGATTAATTTTTTTTTGTTGGGTTGTAACTCAAAAATTAAAACAGATAATTAAAATCTGTTTAAACTATTCAATTTGTCGTACATTCATTAATAAATACAAATATTTTTATAATTTTTTTATGCATAATTAATTTAGAAAAAAAATAAAATATCATTATTAATAGATTATCATCATATCATTAAATTAAAAATAAATATTAATATTTATATATCAAAATCTATAGTTTCAAATTTAAAAATCAATATCCAAAAATAAAATATGTTAAATATTGCGTAATACAGCCGCAATTAATTATTTTAGATAATGAATTAAATAATAATAATGTGGCGCCATCAGTGTGAAAAGTGCTGAACTATATACGTGTAAAATCCATAATGTCAACTTGTTTAAAACCTTCAAACTACTATTGTTCTTCATTGAATTACTTATAATAGTTAATAAAATAGATATATCTATAGATAATATTCATTTAAAAGGTTGGAATTAGTAATTTTGAAAATGAGTTTATAGATATTTATACTACAGTTGGCGCACCTGACAAACCGTTAATGGCCGCCGTTTTAAGGGCAAAAAAAGTCAGACGACCCTCAAAAAGCACGTTATTTTGTGTCTTTTAGGTATATGAGTGTTATTTTTTTAATTTTTAAGTAGTATGGCTTTAAATCCAGCATATGAAGCAATTGGGAAAGGCTTCGTTCAACAATACTATGCCTTGTTTGACGACCCAGTGCAAAGACCCAACTTAGTGAACATGTATAACGTGAGTAATAATTTATTTATTCAACAATAACATACAACAATGAACAACAATGCATTTTATTTGACAGACAGAAAGTTCTTTTATGACATTCGAAGGGATGCAGCTTCAAGGATCGATAAAAATTATGGAAAAACTAAATGTAAGTGTTGGTGTCGAAGGCATTACTATTTCAATGAGTATCATGTATGTGTTACTTGGCATTTTATTTAATTTACCAGTGTTTTATTTGATTTTAGAGTCTATCTTTCCAAAAAATAAATAGAATTATCACTGCTGTCGATTCACAACCAATGTTCGATGGGGGTGTGTTAATTAATGTTTTAGGAAGATTGCAGGTTAGTAAAAACACTTGATTTGTATTTAATATTTATTTTTGCTTACATTTTTATATGTCTACCTTATTTCTATTTGAAAATTCGTGGGTTTTGTTGGTATTTGGTTATATTGTGATATATTTAAACATTATTTTGTACATTTTCTTTCATTTTGTTGCATTAATTTGTGGTGAAAATAATGACTTGTCAGTTGACTATCGATTGTGTGTGTTGATCTCTTCTGTTTGTTGTCTTGGTGACAGACAGACGATGATCAGCCTCACGCATACATACAAACATTCGTTTTGAAACCCATCGAAGGCAGTTTCTTCATTCAACACGATACCTTCCGTCTTGTTCTTCATGACACGCTGTAGTTCAACAACAACAACAACAACTAACCTCCTAAAAATCCTCTGAACCCGTCCTAGACCCTTTCCAAGTTGAGGCTACAGCTGTCACTTTGTCGAAACAATCACCCAAGTGTATGTAACATTGATTGATTGATTGATTGATTGATTGATTGAGCTTTGGGGTTGTTTTTGGAAGCTTAATAAATTAGATGTGGGATATTATTGTAGCATTTTGCATGTTGTACAATTGTATTTTTTTAGTGTGACGCTTTGATTGGTTGTGTGTACATTGTTGACACATTGTTGTTTGTGATTGTTGTGTTTTAGGCTGATGAAGATCCTCCACATGCGTTTTCGCAGGTGTTCGTCTTAAAACCTCTTGGAAACTCGTTTTTCTTGCAGCACGATATCTTTAGACTGGGAATCCACGACACCGCGTAATCTTTTCCTTCTTTTCTGCTCTTCTAAATCGTTCGAATTTCATGTCCAATTTAAATCTATTTGTGTTTGAGAAATGCTTTTTTTTCATAGTTATTTGAGCCTCTATCGCTTCAATGAAAGCAATCATTGTTTGGAACTGTTTCTGTTGAATAATATCATATTTTAAACGACTTGTCATGATAATAATGTTCATATACCCCTCATGTTATTAATGGGCTTTTTCATTGAAAATGCTGTTTTTTGTAATTTAAATAAAACATACTTTTGTAAAATTACCCTCGTCCAACATTTATTTCTCCCTTTTAACTATGAAATATTTAAATTAATAATAATAAATGTCACCTGGTGGTCATTCGGTGAACAATTGTACTGCACAATACAGTTGGAACGGAGTATAGCAGTGACAGCAGTCAAATTTGACAGATCCGAGTTATTATTATATCAAAAACATCTCTAGTTTCGATTATTCCATCAGTAAAGTATAAATAAATAATTGTGTCATCATCTAGTTGAGGATAATAAATAAAAATGTAAATATTTCAATATAATTACATAAACAATCAAATCGAACCTAATTTCCGCGAGTGTTTGCCCCATTTGAGGGGTTATTTGGTTGAGCGATGCATGGAGACATGCCATACGTAACAATTTTCGCATTTTACATATTATCCTTCCATATTTTATCCACAAACTCACGTACATCCACGCTATGGAAGCTAAATTCTGATGAAAGTAAAATTGTGGAGGCTAGTCCATTCCACCAAGTTGTCACCCTACCTGGAGGCATTTCTGATGGACAATTTGTCACTGAAGATGATCCAATATTTAATATCATCACCTCGACGGTCCATTTTGGCCAATCGTGGACCAAACAAAGTGTTGAATATTATTGTACTGATTGTAATAACCTACAATCTTCAGCTGTCAGTTTGTCAAATAAGTAAGTAGTAAACATTGAATGGGAATGAATGTTTTAATGTATTTATTTCATATTTATTATAGGTACGGTATTAAAAATGTCACAGAATTGTCCGATCAAATAGCATCAGTTGTAAACGGTGACGACGAAATATTAGATTGTGGCAAATCTGTTAACTTTACGTATTACGATAATTTAGTTGGGGTGGCAAATCGACATCGGCATCCGAATGTTCCGGAACCGCAAGTCGCATTAATTTTTAGTAAAAAAAAAGTAAATTTACCGGTGAATAACAACAACAACAACAACAATAATAATAATAATAATAGTCCAAATGTGATTGAATTTGATGTGAACGCACTTGAACGGCGACTGAAAAAAGCAAAACGCGAGAAACCAAAGTCGGTGTCACTGTATAATCAAATCGGGAACTTCTGGCGGATAAAGGGGGATGCGCATAAAGCCATCGAGTGCTTCCGGCGGGCGCTCGCGGTGTCGCCGCACAACGCGGAGGTGCTGCTGAACTTGGCGCGCGTGCTGTTCACGCTGCAGTACCTGGACGACGCCATCTACTTGACGCGGCGCTCGCTGGAGGTGCAGCCGCCGGACCGGAGCGCCTGGCAGCAGTACTTCACGCTGGGGGAGATCTTCAAGGCGTACGGCCACTACCAGGAGGCGTCGCTGCACCTGCGCCACACGCTGGAGCTCAAGCCGGACTTTGAGCCGGCGCTGCAGGCGCTGCGGGACATGGACGCCATCCCCGAGGCCACCATCCACGTGTACACGCTGCTAATCATTATCTGTTTGGTGCTGGGTGTGTTGTTGGTGATTCTGTCCAGCGTGGACTCCAACTTGGACGTGGACTTCCAGGGCGGCTCGTGCCCCTCGTCCGCCGACTCCAAGCCGCACCGCCACTTTAACCGCGCCATGGCGATGCGCTCGCTGCGGGGCATCGCCCCCAGGTCGCTCCGCACTAAGAAAGGCGGCTGTACCACGTAAATCCAGCGGGTTTATTATTATTTTCGTTTTAAACAGATCTCACTTGTGTAATTATTTATTTAATAAACTTTTGTGTTTATTTATTTTTGTTTACAACGAATTAATTTCGTGAGCGTGAACGTGTGCGCGTCATTCTTTTCTCGGTAGTTCATCAACTAGCAATACTTAAACATAGATGTTCTAGATTTGCATGACACCTTCTTCTTGGGGCCGGTGTCAAAATGTGTTGTAATGATTACATTTACCTTTCCTTTACACTCTTGCAATGTACCTGCTACACTGACACATAGTTATACTGGAACGCGCACTTGTATTCATTTACAAAAGCGAAACTAACTTAGGTTTCAAGTTTCACTGAATCTATTCTAAACCTAACCCAACTGAGTCTACTCTAAACCTAACCCAACTGAATCTACTCTAAACCTAACCCAACTGAATCTACTCTAAACCTAACCCAACTGCATCTACTCTAAACCTAACCCAACTGAATCTACTCTAAACCTAACCCAACTGAATCTACTCTAAACCTAACCCAACTGCATCTACTCTAAACCTAACCCAACTGCATCTACTCTAAACCTAACCCAACTGAATCTATTCTAAACCTAATCCAACTGAATCTTCTATAAACCTAACCCAATTAAGTCTACTCTAAACCTATCCCAACTGAATCCAGATAGCACTCAACTAGCTATCTTTCTCGGTTCACGTTTTCAATATCAGTGAGCATTCCAGTATTATTTTATTTCAGTGACCTGCTACCTGTTTCAAAGTTTGAGTTTGTAAAATATTTGGACACGTTTAAAACTTATTTATTGTATTAAAAACCATTGAGAATTAATAAACTTTTGTTTATGTACATAAAACACTATTGAAATCTGTTGTGTAAATATCTTTATTGAATTAAAATAACTTACAAAATAACAAACAGGCCATACATAAGTAAGTATAACAATTAAATAATTAGTTTTTTATGTGGATATTGTAACATTTGTTGATTAAAGTAGAGTATTACTTTTTGAATTTCAATTGCAATCAATTTGATGCCACTCGATTTACATTCAACTTGATTGATCAAAGATTCATAGCGTTCAAAAATGGCTTTCAGTATTGAATCAATACTAACGAGTGTTGTACGAAGTTTCCGAATATTCTGTTGGACGCAAAGCTTTAAAACTGTCTCTCCAGTGACGCAAGACGACAAACTGTTCAATTTATTTGCGAAATCTTCGAATAATGTTGCTATTGTATCGATTGAAGTGGATAATTTATGTTGAAGTTCGCGACGATTCATCGGCATACAAAGTTTATTCTCAATACATTTTGCAACAATCGTTTCAATGTCTGAGTTCTCAGAGAATATTACTGTTTGTATTGCTGTTTCGATAACAGATTTTGTATAATGTTGCAGGAAACTGATGAGTTTCTCAATTGATTTCGCGTCGTAATCGTCACCAATCATATCGAAACTGTCTTGGTATGTATTTATTATTGGTTCATAGAAATATTTGGATATTTCCTGGATTTCGGTTTCTCGTTTCTTTCTAGCGAATCGTGGTTCATTTTCTATTGCTGGTTTTTCTGTAGCGTGGTAGAAACGATTTTGTAGATTTTTTTTCTTTAACAAATTTGATTTCTTATCTAGACGATCTAAAAAGTCTGGAATGTGTTTCCGGAGAGGCCGGTATCTGAATGGTGGAGCACGAAGCATTCGCAGTTGATTCGAATGGGAAAAGAATGTTTTCTCGACCTCTGGCTCTTCCGATGTTGATGTTACGCTTTCTTTGGACTCTTGAGGAATTACACTCAAATCGGGGTCGTCTGGGAGCTCCGTTTCCGGCATTTTTGTGTTGTTGTTTGTGTTGTTGATGGTTTCAAAAGTTTGTTGAATTTCATGGGGTATTGTTGAATTTGAAGTAGTGGTGTTATTTTCCGTTTCTCGTTTAAATCTTGCGGGCAGAGGAATTAACTGATCGTCCACGTACACTTTGGCTTGATTCAACTCACTTGCATTATTGTCCAAGTATAGATTAATTTCTGAATTTTTATTCTTAAAAACTGTTGTCGTTCCGTCTGGGTTTCGCTGGGACTCCGGCGCTTGTCGTTTTTGTCGTCTAGTGGGGCTGTTAAAATCGCCTGAGCTTTTGTATTCTATTCGTTGCGGTCTTTTGTCTTCAAAGTTTGTAGTCATTCTAGCAATAAATGAAGGTTTCACTTGTCGTTTACTTCTCGCCAGTACAATATGATTTTTGGATATTTTTGGTCTTTCCCCGGTACAACCGCATGGTCCGCAGGGGTTGGGACACGGTGACATAGGGTTAGGACAGGGCGGCATAGGATTGGGACACGGCGGCATGGGATTGGGACAGGGCGGCATGGGATTAGGACAGGGTGGCATCGGATTGGGGCACGGTGGCATCGGATTTGGACAAGGTGGCATCGGGTTAGGACAGGGTGGCATCGGGTTAGGACAGGGTGGTATCGGGTTGGGACACGGGCACCACGGCTGATCGAACCGGAAGCAGTCGTCGTTACAACTACAATCACACTCGTCGCCTATCGGCGTTGCCACTTCCAACCCTGGCATCGGCATCGGCTGCGGTTTGGGTCGTGGCCGGGGCCGAGGACGTGGTGCAGGTTTAGGTTTCTCTTTTGGAGGTTTCGCCTTTGGAGGTTTCGCTTTTGGAGGTGGTGGTTTTTGCGGTGGTGGTTTTGTAATTACAGGATCATCTGGTGGATCGCTGACCGGACTAGGAGGCGGCGGAACTATAGGAGCGGGTACTGGAGGTGCTTCAGGGACGTCGTCTTCAGAAGGATCCGTTGGGGGTGGTAGTCCCGGCTCGTCTGGATCAGCTGGAATAAGGTCCGGTACAGTGGGCTCGGGAGCAACCACCTCGGGCTCCTCCGTCCGTATAGTCGCGTCAGACACATCATCATCCTGTTCACCAGACGCTATGTCCGTTGGCGGCGGCTGTTGACGAAGTCGCGAGTAAATCGCTCGATGCTGGGAACTGAACAATCCGTAGAATAACTTGGGTTCGACGCTACTACTTGCTGGTGGCGCTACTGTTGATGACGATGAGCACGACTTGAAGTCTGTCGTGCCTCCAGGTGCACTGGTGCCTGTATTGTTCGGTATAATGTCACCGCCATTTATTACGGATGTGGTGGTAGATTCTACATTGAGTCCGCCTTCTTTCTTGTCGTCTGTTGTAGTTTTGTTTATTGTTGTGTTTGTTACAGGTTTTTCTGTTGCAACTTTGTCCGTTGTAGCTTTTGTGGTGGTGGCGGCGGTAGGAGGAGGAGCGTCAACAGGAGATCGCTTGTGTCTGTCGTCCTTGTCCAGGTCTCGACTTTTGCTTAGTTCCTTCAGATCGCTGAAGAATTGCGGCAAATAATAAAACTCGCTGTCGCCTTCGCTGCGGTTGACCCGTTCGTCCGTGTCCTCGTCCGTGTCATCTTCGTCGCCTTGGTTCTTCCTCTCGCCATCGTCGCAGGAGTCACCTGTCTTTTCTGCATCGTTGAGGATGACCGTGACTTTCGGAGGGCCTGTGGTGGACTTGTCGTCGTCGTCTACCTCGGGGCTGACCTCTTTCGAGGCCGATACGTCGTCGGGGTCGACGGCGACGTGGTCGCTCGGTGCGTCCATGTCTTCGAAGCTCTGGGCGTCGACGCCGCCGCCGCCGCCGCTGGGGTCGCAGCCGGCGCCGCCCATCGAGTCCAGGCCGCAGCAGCACTTGAGGAACGGCGGCCAGGTCACCGGGCTCTGGTTGCCACAACCTACGCAACCGGCGCCGCCCCCGGCACCCGGGGGGCATGGATTCACGCCATTGTACATTTTCACTTGTACCTCATTGTGGCCGGATTTGTAGCTTTTGCTTGTATCGCTCGTCGACACCTTGTTTAAATATTTTCAGACAACAATTACAAATCAATTCGAATTCGTATTCAATTCAATGAAAACTTACCAGTAAAATAACCGAGAACCAGGTTGCCCATAAAATGAGCGAGGCAACCGCCATATTCTGTGTGGATTACGCTTCAATGATCCCACTTTCGCCTTATTTAAATACCCGATTTTTACATAAAAATGCAATTAAATTTTTATTAGCATTAATTATTACAAATATAATCAATCAATTTTATAATAAATAATTGATAAAACATGAAAATATTCGCTTATTTTATTAAAAAAAGAAACATTTTGCGAAATAAATAAATGTAAAATGACGTTTTTATTATTTTTATCAATATTTACTTATATACTAATAATTTACAGTTTGTATTGCATATTAATTAAACCGAGTGGCTATTGGTATACGTTGTACCGAGATCTGCGATTGCATATCTCAAATATACTGTGCAGAAAAATTCAAGCAAATAGTTTTGGCATTGAAATAGAAATGATTGTTTAAAATTATAATAGAATATTTATTGAATAATTTAAATAATTATTACACAAAATACATCTAGTGAATTGCAGCAATCGGTGGTCGAAACATTGTCCTGAACGGAATAATTAACTTCTCCACCGGTTCTTCCGCTGCCCTAATCATCTCCGGGACGATGGGGACGCGGTCCAGGTGCGCTACAGGTGACAGTGGAGACCTCCGCGACCCGTACTCGCGTACCAAGTCTGAGAATGGTAAAACACTCGGGTTTGTTGTATGCTGAGGTATCAACCCCGGTCTACTTGGTTTAGTTGGTTTTGTTGAACTATGTTTGATCAAGAAAGGGGTTGTTTTTCTTTTGAAACGTTTGGTACTTGGTCTTTTAGAGGGTCCAATAATAGGTCCTGGCGTTTTTACACTGGCTCCTTTTGGTTTAGTTGTTTTAATTGGTTTTTGCGTTATTGAACCGGGTTCTTTTGGATTAGTTGTTCTTAAATTAGGACGATTTGTACTTTGTCTTTTAGTAGTTAAATGACCTGGAGGCCTAACAGGTTTTGAACTGGGTCTTTTTGGATTAGTTGTTTTAATAAAATGATCTGTTGAATCTTCTTTGACAAACTGAGGAGTGGTTTTTAAATTAGGACGTTTTGTAGTTTGTCTTTTAGTAGTTAAATGACCTGGAGGCCTTACAGGTCTTGAACTGGGTCTTTTTGGATTACTTGTTTTAATAAAACGATCTGTTGTATCTTCTTTAACAAACTGAGGAGTTGTTCTTAAATTAGGTCGTTTTGTACTTTGTATTTTAGTAGTTAAATGACCTGAAGGTACTACAAGTCTTGAACTAAGCCATTTTGGATTAGTTGTTTTAATAAAACGATCTGTTGAATCTTCTATAATAAACTGAGGAGTTGTTTTTAATTTAGGACGTTTGATACTTGGTCTTTCAGTACTGGAAGGACCTGGAGGCTTTATAATTGGTCTTAGCGTTATTAAATCTGGTTCTTTTGGATAAGTTGTTTTAATAAAACGATCTGTTGAATCTTCTATAATAAACTGAGGAGTTGTTTTTAATTTTGGACGTTTGATACTGGATCCTTTAGTACTGGAAGGACCTGGAGGCTTTATAATTGGTCTTATTGTTATTAAATCTGGTTCTTTTGGATAAGTTGTTTTAATAAAACGATCTGTTGAATCTTCTATGATAAACAGAGGAGTTGTTTTTAATTTTGGACGTTTGATACTGGATCCTTTAGTACTGGAAGGACCTGGAGGCTTTATAATTGGTCTTATTGTTATTAAATCTGGTTCTTTTGGATAAGTTGTTTTAATAAAACGATCTGTTGAATCTTCTATAATAAATAGAGGAGTTGTTCTTGATTTGGGAGGTTTGGTATTTGGTCCAACAGTTGATCTTGGAGGTTTCCAACTGGGTCCTTTTGATTTAGTTGTTTTAAATATATTTGTGACCAATGTAGGAGTTTTTTTTGTTGATATTAGAGGTTTCAAGCCGGGCCCAGGTGGTACAGTTGGAGTTTCTTTGGGAATAGTTCTAGAAGCATCATGTGTGAATAAAA
Source organism: Poecilus cupreus (assembly GCA_963942605.1). Lineage (NCBI taxonomy): Eukaryota > Metazoa > Arthropoda > Insecta > Coleoptera > Carabidae > Poecilus > Poecilus cupreus. The sequence continues at coordinate 42,260,458 of OZ012713.1, forward strand.
AGGGGGTAGAATCAGACATATCTGGTTCATGTGTTCTAATCACATCATCCGGTGAATCTTCTACGATGACCAAAGGAGTTGATTCGAATCCGCGCGGGCGACCTGTCGTAGCGAGATCGCTTGAATCATCTATGATAACAATTGGAGTTGATTGTGTTGTCCCTTCTGTGTATCTTATGTTTGAGGGGTTGGTGTGAGGCCCCACATAGCGCTCCGTTGTAGTATCTAGTTCCAGAGCTGGATTCAAAATGGTTGAGTCAATGTTGGCCACAGAAACGATTCCAAGTTGATCGGACGACTCTTCCATTATAAATAATGTTGTTGACTTTTCTTTCTGATAAAATAATGTACCATTCTGACCCGTGTCTATTTTTAAGACATCGTTCGAAGCTGCTTGTGTTGCTGACTGTACTAGTGTACTCTGAGGCAAAACGAACTGTCAGTTTATTGGTAGATAAATGGATATTTGTTGCACTTACCACTAAAAAACTGGTGAAACAAAATAAATATCTGATCAGAGACATTTTACTAAAAGTATTGCCCTAGAAATTCACCCATTTTAAACAAGTGCCTTATCTGAGATTTACTTAATTTGTGTATACAACTAAGTCAGTACGAAAATTAATCATTCATTTACACAAAAATAAATCAAATTTGTATTTTCTCAGTTCACATATCAATCATATTTTTTGGATAATAAATTATTATTTCCTAATCAATCATTTATTCACAATTTACAATCGAGAAAGTATTGCGCTCAGCTGCACTTGCAGATCTGTTGATAACAATAGGTATATTTTATTTATTATTTATTTAAATACCATACGTTACATGATGTTTATACAATTATTATCTTAGTTTTTAAACAGGAATTATTTCATACAGATTCAACATTAATTTATCTACTAATTGGCTATCAACAAAGCTTAAATTATTGTTCTCTGTGACGGCAGACTTGTCCTCTGTTTCGATACGATTCTTTTTTCTTGAACATTGTACAAACTAAAACATACATGAAAATTATTAAATATTTATTTATATAAATATGTTTAATTCGTGCTAATTATCGTGTTATTAAATAAAATATTTAATTGCTTTGGTACAGTCCCATCTGTGCAAGAACTCGTGAACTACGATGGATTTTAATTCCGAGTTTTCTTTACATCGATGGCGCACAACGTCTATTGTTAATTAATAATTACTTTAATTGTTGAAGTAGATGATTCTGGTTCAATAGTGCTTCTTGTAGTAGTTGTTTCCGGTGCTTCCGATGTTTCCGATTCCGGTATAGAATCATTTAAGAGCTCTCTCTACAATATGTACAAACGTATCGCGATGCCTTGAAAATTAATTATTTTCGATAACAATTACCTTAATTAACTCCAAGTCGTAATCGCAGCTATAATTTGTGCCGTCTACACTAAAGAATTCTTCAGCCTCTTCATTGTCCACCGAAATATCTTTAAACTAAATACAAAATTAAACATTTATTTCATTGTATATTTAATATACAATACTTGTACATGACAGGATTAATTTCATTAGTTAATTGTTAATTGTTAGTACAAGTGGTGTCTGTAAAAAAAAAATATATTAGGTGTCTATAGGTTTTATTTACGAATGATTAATTCTGTCTGATAACTTCTAATATTAAAAATTTTTATGTTGAGTCCTCCAGGACTTGAACCAGTCGGTCGCATCTGCTTATTTCCCTGAAAAGGTTTCAAATTGTTCTAACACCACAACAATTACATATTGTACTAACCTTTGGTGGGGACTGTACAGGTTTGCCTGGAACAAACATGTTCATTTCAATTGATTTCGGTTTGTGGTTTATTTCAAATAAAACTTACCTTTTGCGTGGTTCAATTCGGACGCTTCTTGATTATCTTCAGAATGTTTTGCAGTAGTTTTACTAACTTTTGTGGAAGACTCGGTATCCTATTAAAATATTTTCAAGTTACTTTAGGTATTTGGTCAACAAATAATTCAGTACCTCATCATAATCATCATAGTCATCTGAAAAGAATAGAAGAATAGCTTGGACAAATGAAATGAAAGTTATTGAGGTAATATTTTACCTGGAATTTCTGCAAAATCTAAATCAATAACTCCTTTCTCAACATCTTCGTCTTTGGCTTCTTTTATATCGGATTCTATTAAAAACAAAAAAAAAAACAAAAAAAGCGATCCAATATTATTTTATTTCAATGGACACAGAGCATTTTTACCTTCATCTGGAAATTCCGAAAAATCTAAACTTATATCTTCCAGACGTTTCTTCGTCTTGTTCAACGTTTTCGCGGTGGTAGAACTAAACTTCTGCAAGTAGTTATTGATTTATTTATTATTAAAATGAAATTGTTTATGATTGATTTGTAGAATGCACCTTGTGTGATGTACTAGAGCCAGCACCTTGTGAATCTTCTTCCTAAAAATGAGAAATTCAACTAAATTAAATGTTTACTGATTGATTCACTCACTTCTGTTTGAAAAATATCTGGGCTTTGCTAAAACCAAAAAAGAAAGAAAAAGAACAAATGTTAAAACAGTAAAGTATTGAAATGGAAACTTACGACGGCCTCGGGTAGGAAGTTCGCCCCACATTGCTACGTAAAACAATTGTTTTTAATTAGTAGGACAGTGACAATTAATTGAAATACTTACTGAAATAATTATAAACAATATCAGTATATTTGTATGAAACATTTTTTAAATTGAAACAAACATATTTTTACTTAAACATCAGTTTAAATAAACGTTGAATTAAAACAAGCATGATTTATTGTACACTACATCATTATTATTTTACTTGTACTCATAAATTAATTGACAAAACATTTCACATACACACACACATTGTTTTTGTAATTGATTTTTATTTTAGTTTTTATTTATAAATACATTCAAGTGGAAGTAACATTATTTTAATCGTGGAAAAATTGCATGCTATCGTATTTCTCGTCGTCCGAATGGAACTGCTCGCCAACGGTGACGTTCGTGGGCTTCACCAGCTCTTTGTTGAAGTAGGCCGGACCCAGTTTGAAGCTAAAATGTAGACGCTGCTTGGTGGGCCCCTGGTTCGTTGCATTCTTTTTCGCATCGGCTAAAAACTGACGATAAATAGATGTTATTATCAGCGGTTCCACTTTCGACTGAAAACTATTGGGGTTGTCTTTCGAGGGCGGTTTCTTCAGTTGCATTAAAATATACTTGCCGGAATTGTCCGTCGCGTTTTTGTTCACAATTGGCGCCGAAGTCACCAGCACCATGTTCTCTGTAGATGGTGTCTTACGGTCGTTGTTCTCCAAGTGGTGGTACATGTAACTGCCGCTCTCGTCCTGGTTCACGGCGGTGAGCACCAGGTCATCTTTCGGCAGCGATTCGTCGTTGATGGATGAATAGAATTGTCTGATTTTCGCTGAGTCGCCGATGTATTCGGTGGTTTGTTTAAACTTGGGCAACTCAAAGATGTTGGGCGGATGTTTGGGGAACAAGCCGAGGAACTCGGCCGGGTCCTCGGAAGTGGGAGGCTCGTCTAAAAAAATATTCTTATTGTACTCGGACAGGTTCTTCCACAGCTTCGAGGCTTCCTTGGCTTCTTTGACGCGGTTCCTGGGCCGATGGAAAACGGGCTTGGAATGATTTACCGGTGGCGGTGTTGGCGATGCCGTTGCCGTTGGCTCGGTGACATTGTGCGGGATCAATTTGTTGGGGTCAAAGGTGTACGAGAATATTGTGTGGTTCTGTGGGTCACGCTGCGTGATGGAAATGTTCATGGGGCTGTTTCCGTCCCAAAAAAACGGGGGAAGCTTCTGTGAGCCTCCCCCGAACGTAAAATTCTGGGGCTCGTCTAAACCGGAGAAGAATGATTTACTGTCGTCCATTGGGGGCGCCTCGCGACGCAAGTTTGGAGGTTGGTACGTCTGATAGTAGCGGTTCCGGACGACCTTGGTGATGGTTGGAGGTCGATACGAATTGGGCAGAGGTCGCGGCGGAATGTAGGGCCGCGGACTGGTCGGCATGTTTTCAATATTTCGGGGCCACGGGCGTCGCCCCGTCGTCAATCGAGTTCTGTGTCTGCGGTGCGACGGCAGCTCCCGCTTTATTTCCTGGGGCGCAGCGGCCGGCTGCATGTACACCACGGCCGACTGGTTGTCTTTGGAGATGTTCTCCAGGCTGTACTGGTCGGGAGTCGGGTTGATGTCCACGTCCACGAACATGTCTTTCTTTTGCGCAGAAAACCGCGTGATTTGCCCGTTTTGCCCGTTGCTTTTGGTTATATTGGCGCCCGCCCGGAAATTGTTGTAATCGACTCCGGGCGGTCGTTGAAACGTAACTCCGGGCGGTCGACCTAGTAACCATTCGGAGTCCGGAGGCGGCGGGGGCGTACTCCCGCTGTTGTTTCTGTGATTGCTGTAGTAGCGTCCTCCTTTATTTCTATTCTGCATTTGTTGTTGTTGCTCGAGTCTGAAATAAGTGTTAAGTTTTCTGTTTTTTTTTTCTTTAAGGGTGAAATTTAAATTTCTGAATATATATACCTACGGCTGGCCGTAGTTGGGTCTTGGTAAATGGGGATTTTTTTGAGGGTGCCATTTTCGGACGGCACGTGCATTATTATATTGAGCGAAGGCCAGTGCAGCTTCTCCAGTGGTCCATCATGGCCTGCTGGGATATGATGGTTAATTATCTATTAAAAAAAAAATAATAATAAAATTAATTTTGTAATTAATATTAAATTAATATAAAATACTTACTTGTCCACAAATAAATTCAATAACTAAACAAAAGATGAGAATCTTTAAAGGCATCGTACGTACATTGGAATCTGGCCTCGTCCAAAAATCAATCGGTTAATTTATAAACTAATTTTTGTCATTAAAAAAATTATGAAATAATTTACGAGCCAGAAACAAATAAACTTTATTATTATTTAGTGATAATTTTTATGAAAAGTAATTAGCATAGTTTGTTTTAATTACGTTCATCAATCTTTTTTTAATTGGTGTATTAGGTGTGAATAAAACATGAAACAAATCAAATGTTTATGTGTGTATATTTCAAATTAATTTATAAATAATAATATCTATGTTTGTTTTGTAAACTATGAACGTGTTTCATTCTTTTGACACAATTGACAGAATCTAAAGTAAATAAATAGCTGAGTAATTTATTATTTAAACCACAGGGTTAATTGTACAATTACACGAGTTAACGGTACAGGTGTGTCATTGTAGGTAATTCTAGTATCAATTGAACCGTTCTTTGATGTTGAAGTCATCGATCGATGTGACCATCACAGGTGGTTCACCCTCTTATGCTCAAAAAGATTTTCAGAAATTACAAAGTTTTACATTTTTGTTTCCTGTTCAGTGTTCCAATAATATCAATCAATATAGCATTTGTTATCAAAGTTAGCTAGTCTTTTTTTTTTCAAAACAAATATATTTTGACAGAGTTTCAATAAAAAAGTAAAGAAATGTCGTCTGTAAGGTACATGTTCGAGAGACCGCAGGGTTATTGTCGCCTCGCTTTATGTGTAAGTGAAGTGTGATTGTTCGTATTTTGCAAGAATTAAGTGTCGTTTCGTAGGTGGTGTTACTGTTTGGGTGCCTGGGTTTTAGGCACCTAGTGCATGATGTTAAGAATCCGTTCTACACCATAGAACTCGTGGACTGGGCGCTGGGCGGCGGCTCCGCGATGGCCGTAGCGCTGCTGGCGAGCGGCCCGCAGGACAACAACCCGGTCGGCGAAGTGTTCTTCCCGCTCAGCTACTTGGTGGTGACCATCGCCGCCGCCATCAAGTTCTCGGAAAGGTACAACACTCCACAAATAAAACGTACCTATACGATCGATTACCCATATACATGCTTCTCTTTATTCGGCGGCTGTGTTCTGTGGGCCCTTGATCTTATTCTCTCCATCAAAGGCAACTATTTCACGCAAGGGGAGCGGCCGGTGCCGGAGCCGGCGCCGGCGCCGCCGCCAGCGCCTGAACCCGAGCCAGAACCAGAACCCAAATCGAAACGCAAGAAGTAAGACTCGCTTATTTTATTCAACGCGGAACCGACTTTAAACTTGTTCCAGGAAAGAAGCAGAACCGGAACCAGAGCCGGAACCGGAAACCAAAGCCAAGAAATCTAAGCACAAGAAGTAAGAATATTTTATTTTACTCAACTTGGAGAATCGAACTAAAATTTGTTTCAGGAAAGAGGCAGAACCGGAACCAGAGCCGGAACCAGAAACCAAAGCCAAGAAACCGAAACACAAGAAGTAAGATTGTTTTATTTTACTCAACTTGGAGAATCGAACTAAAATTTGTTTCAGGAAAGAGGCAGAACCGGAACCAGAGCCGGAACCAGAACCCAAAGCCAAGAAAAAGAAGTAAGAAACATTTTATTCAACAACACACTTTTCGAACCGATTTAACACTTTGTTGTTTCAGGCGCTGATTCTTGTAAAACTTATCATCTTCATGGATTGTTTTTTTTTTTTTTTCTTTCTGTTTTATATTTTATAGTTTGTTGTACAATTGTTGTGTTAAATAAATCGAAGAAATATTACATAAAAGTGTATTTATTTGAATGTGAATATGTACAAAAGACAAGAATCAAGTTAATTTCTTCGGCGTCGAACTCGGGAGATGCGCCAGGCGTTGGGCTCCTCGTACTTGTTGTAGAGCGGTTCGAGGCGCTGGTTCTTCTTGAACTTGCTGAGTTTCGTGGGGTCGGAGAACTTGAAGAAGGCGGGCGCGAATTCCACCAGCCACTTGGGGTCAATGGTGGTGACCTCGCGCATGTACTCTTTCGTCGTCTGCACCAACTCGTGGTAAATCACCCTGCAACCAACACAAATGTGTTAGTGAGTCGTGGATTCACTTCATTTGTTTGACAACAGATGAAAGCAAAGAAATGTCAGTGGTGAAAGATTTGTTGAAGCGACCTCAGGGTTACATTCGTCTTGCTCTATGTGTAAGTGAAGTATGTTATTATGATTAGTATGATTTCAAGTGAATGCATCGTAGATGTTGCTTCCGATGGGCAGTTGTATCGCTGTTTGGAGTATCACGCAAGACACGGTGCCCTACTACGTGTACCGCGACATCATCGACGTGGCGCTGGCGGGCGGCTCGCTGATGGCCTTCACGCTGCTGGCGGCCGGCGCGCGCAACAACCCCACCTGCGAGATGCTGTTCGCCGGCCTGTACGTCATCGTCGACGTGTGCGCCTGCACACTTTACTACCGCCACCAAATACTGACCCCAAAGTACGGGAAGGGGTCCACGTACATCGCGTACGCGAAGACCACGGTCGCCCTGTTCGCTGGATTAGTTCTGTGGCTCATTGACTTTGGCTTGTCTGCAGTGGATTGCTACCGCCAATCGAAAGTAGCCACCACCGAAGAGAATGTTTAAATGCATTTGTTGATGTGTTAATAAAGAAATAAAAGTGTGGAGTTAGCACTTACCACTCGGGTTGTCTGTTGAAGAGTGCAGAGCTGGGATGAATGTAGACGACTTGCGAGTCGACGAGCGTGCGGTAACCTTCCTGCGGATCTTTTTTGGCGGCGTTGCGGAAGAATCCGGAGCAGACGGCTTTCTGGACGCGCACCGTGTTCTTGTCGGCGGAGACGACGTCCAGCTTGTGGCGGTCCATGATGCCGAGCAGCTGCTTGCGCACGTCTTGCGCGCGCTTCAGCGTGCGGATCTGCACAAAGTTCTCGTAGCACCAGGCGTTGGAGAACTTGTTGTTGCGCCACGAGTTGTAGACGGCGAGGAGGGTGACGTGGTCGCCCTCCGGCTGGTTGAACTTGGCCTTCTTGGCGTCGGCCAGCGCCTGCTTGTCCTTGGGCCGGTAGAACACGTTCTGCACGCTGAGCATGGAGGTGACGGTGAGGATCTCGTCCGAGCAGCCCAGCGACACCGACATGATGAGCATCTTGGACAGGCTGGGGTCGAGCGGGAACTCGCTCATGCGCCGCCCCAGCCGCGTCAGCAGCCCCTCGTCGTCCAGCGCACTCAGGCTGTGCAGCTGCTCCAGCGCCATGATGAGACTCTCCACGGGCGGCGCGTCCATAAAGTCGAAACGCAGCAGATCGTTGATGCCCATCGTCTTCAGTTGGAGCACGGTGGTGGCCAGGTTGGTGCGCTGGATTTCCGGCACCGGTGTGGCCAGCATCTCGTCGCGGTACGCGCGCTCCGTGTACAGGCGGTAGGTGCGGCCGGGGCCGGTGCGCCCCGCGCGCCCCGCCCGCTGCTTGGCCTGCGCCTGGCTGATGGGCGTCACCACCAGACTGTCCATGCCCGTCTTGCTGTTGTACACCTTCTGCTTCACGAAGCCCGGGTCCACCACGTAGTACACGCCGTCGATGGTGAGACTGGTCTCGGCGATGTTGGTCGCGATCACCACCTTGCGGCTGCCCGGGTGCGCCGGCTCAAAGATCCGCGTTTGCATCTCGCTGGGCAGGGCCGAGTACACCGGCAGGATGATTAGTTCGGGGACATCGGGGCCGAGGGACTTCATGCGCTCGTAGAGGATCTCGCACGCGGTGTCGATCTCTTCTTGGCCGGTGAGGAACAGCAGGATGTCGCCGGGTGGTTCGCGCAGGTGGATCTGAATGACGGTGATGAGGCTGGCGTCCAGGTAGTCGGTCTCGGGTTCCTTGGTGTACAGCACTTCGACGGGGAAGGTGCGGCCCGGGATGGTGAAGATGGGCGCTTCGAAGAAGTACTGCGAGAACTTGACGGCGTCGAGTGTGGCGGACGTGACGATCAGCTTGAGCTCGGGGCGGCGCTGCACGGCGCTCTTCAGCAGGCCGAACAGCACGTCGGTGTGGATGGTGCGCTCGTGCGCCTCGTCCAGCATGATGACGGAGTAGCTCTTGAGGTCCAGGTCGATGAGGCACTCGCGCAGCAGCATGCCGTCCGTCATGTACTTGATGAGCGTCTCGGGCGACGTGCAGTCCTCGAAGCGGATGGTGTAGCCCACCTCCTGGCCCAGCCGGCAGCCAAACTCCTCGGCCACGCGCTTCGCCACCGACATGGCGGCCACGCGCCGCGGCTGCGTGCACCCGATCTTCCCGCGCGCCGTCAAACCCCACTCTGCCAAAAACTGAGTGATCTGTGTCGTCTTACCTATAATCATAATCACATCATACACATTATTATCTAGGTCTAGGTTTAGAGTAGAGTCTACAACTTTAACCTAACCCAACTGAATCTACTCTAAACCTAAGTTTAATTCATTGAGAACGGTTTATTTTTTACATTACACCACCAACAGAAATGTTAGTGAGTCGTGGACGTGTTTCGTTTGTTTGTTTAACAGATAAAAGTATAGAAATGTCAGCAGTGAGTGGTGTGTTGAAGCGACCTCAGGGTTACGTTCGTCTTGTACAATGTGTAAGTGAAATATTATTATAATTATTATGATTTCCAGTGAATGTGTATGAATTGTAGATATTGCTTCCGTGTGGCGCTGCTAGCGGTAGATGGAGTATCTCGCCTACTTCGTTGCGCTACTACGTCTACCGCGACATCATCGACGTGGCGCTGGCGGGCGGCTCCCTGGTGGCCTTCACGCTGCTGGCGGCCGGCGCGCGCAACAACAACCCCATCGGCGAGTTGCTGTTCACCGCCGTGTACACCATCATCCACGTGTACGCCTGCACACTTTACTACCAGTACCAAATGCACAGCCGAGACTACGGGAAGGTGTACGAGCCCTTCTCGTACACGGAGACCACGACCTGCATGTTTGCTGCATTAATTTTGTGGATCATTGACTTGGTGTTGTGTGCAGTCGATTGTTACCGCCACTCAAAAGTAGCCACCGAAGCTACCCACGAAGCTACCACGGATCATGTTTAAATGAATTTGTTGATGTGTTAATAAATAAAAGTTCACTGAATCTACTCTAAACCTAAGTTCATTTTTTACATTCCACCACCAACAGAAATGTTAGTGAGTCGTGGACGTGTTTCGTTTGTTTGTTTGACAGATAAAAGTATAGAAATGTCAGCAGTGAGTGGTGTGTTGAAGCGACCTCAGAGTTACGTTCGTCTTGCTCAATGTGTAAGTGAAATATTATTATAATTATTATGATTTCAAGTGAATGTGTATGAATTGTAGATATTGCTTCCGTTGGGCACTGCTAGCTGTAGATGGAGTATCTCGTATAACACGGTGCGCTACTACGTGTACCGCGACATCATCGACGTGGCGCTGGCGGGCGGCTCCCTGCTGGCCTTCACGCTGCTGGTGGCCGGCGCGCGCATCAACAACCCCATCGGCGAGATGCTGTTCACCGCCGTGTACACCATCATCCACCTGTACGCCTGCACACTTTACTACCAGTACCAAATGACGAGCCCAAAGTACGGGCGTGAGTACGCGTACTTAACGTACACGCAGGCCACGATCGCCATGTTTACTGGATTAGTTTTGTGGATCATTGACTTGGTGCTGTGCGCAGTGGATTGCTACCACCAATCAAAAGTAGCCACCACCGAAGCTACCCACGAAGCTACCACGGATCATATTTAAATGAATTTGTTGTGTGTGTGTGTTAATAAATAAAAGTTTAACCTAAGTTGTGACTTACCACTTCCGGTCTCACCGATGACGATGAGGATCTGGTTGTCGGTAACAGCCTTCACCAGCTCATCGCGCAGCTTGTAGATGGGCAGCGACTGGCGCTGCTGCAGAATGCTCAAGTTGGTCTTCTTGCCGAACGAGGACTTCTTGCCGCCGATGACGTGTTTCTTCCACTCGGGCAGGTCCTGGCTCTGGATGCCGACGCCGCGCATGCCGCTGCCGGGGGCGGCGGAGCTGCCGGCGCCGCCGGCCAGGGCGTGCGCGTCCGGCAGCGGGTCGATCCAGTGCTTGGCGGCGGCGGTGGCGGTGGACGGCAGCGAGTCGAGCTCCGCCTCGCGCGCGATTAGTTTCTGCTCGCGCCGCTCCTTGGCGAGGGCGCACTGCATCATGGCCGCCTGCGCCAGGCTGCCGTCCGGGTTCTTGACGATGCGCACCGGGCTGAGGTCGTTGAGCGAGCGGCCGTGGCCCTGCAGGAACGGCGGCTCGTCCTCCACCAGCTCGATCTCGATGTCCGCCTCGCCCTCGTCCTTGGGCAGCAGCCCCGTCTCGTCGTCGAACTCCGGCAGCTCCGACTTGTCGATGCACCCCGAGCTGATCATCTGCTTGATCTCCCAGCGCTCCGGGCTCGAGATCCGGTGCACGCGCTTCCGCGACGACGTCTCGTCGTCGTCGTCGTCGCCGCCGCCGCCGCCGCCGGCGTCCGCGTGCGCCAGCGCCAGCAGCCGCGTGGGCCGGTCCGGGTTGCGCAGCTGCAGCTCCGCCGCGGCCGGCGCCGCCAGGTGCGCGTGGCTGCTCGGGTTCAAGTCCCGCCCGCTCTGCTGGTCCACGTCCTTCAGGCTCAGCGACACCTTCTGCCCCGCCACCGACAGCACCTTCACGCGCACCTTCTGTCCGCGGCTCACCACGTCCGCCACCGTGGTCACGCGGCCCTCCGCGCGCAACTGCGAGATGTGCACCAGCCCCTCCCACCGCTTGCGCAGCCCCTCCAGCTGCACGAAACACCCGAACGGAACTATATTCGCCACTTTGCCACTGTAGATTTTCCCCACTTCCGGTTCGTCCGTCAACAAATCCTCGTGCACTTCTGGTGACATGTACCGTGGTTTCCGCTCCCGGGATCGCGACCTACCATACTTCCGGTCTCTACCACGATCATCCGGTGATAAATACCTCGATTTTCTATTCTTCCGGTCATCATACTTCGATCTGGTTACTTTGCGATCACCCGAACGACTTCGAGAGCGTTTTCGATCTTTAGACCGACTTCTAGACCGTTTCCGGTCCCTGGATCGCGATCTAGAACGTCTAGAATGCCGCCTAGAACTTCTGAATGTCTTACTTGAACGTTGTCTTGATCTAGATCTAGATCGATGTCGTTTTACGTCTTTGCTGGCAGGTTTTTGACTGGTTGATGGCGCTAGAGCTTCTAATTCTGCCATCGCGTCATCCACAACTTTGTCCACCTCGACTTCCATCTTAATTTCTTGTTTTGTCACCTGAAAATACTGTTTAGTTGCTGGACAAGTGTTAAACAGTTCAATCATACTTACTGGCTCATCAATTGATTTCTGAGGCTCGTTTGGAATGGCTAAACCAGGAAATTTCAAGGCGAGAGAGTCTGCTTGCGTTTTCAGGGGTGTTTTCGAGTCATCTGATACAGATTTGTTTGGTTTCATGTGTTGAATGATGCGTAGTAAGTTTGCGATAAAGGAATCCGAAAATTCCGCACAATTTTCAAGTAAAACCTTTTTAAATGCATCGAACGTGTTGTGTGTTTCCGATAAATGGATTATAAATTCAGCTGAAACCATCCAAATAAATTAATTCACATAAAAACCATACTAACAAATCAACAACTTACCTAAATCTTTGTCATTCATTCCTATATGATTTTCTAACTCTGTACAAACCTTAGAAACTAATGAAAGATGTTCTAATTTAGATACTTCATCCATTTTTACTTTGTATTTACTAGAATATTCAATAAAAATGCTTAAATTATAATATATATTGTTGACAAACGTCAAAAACTGACATAACCCTACTTACTGTATCAGTGTTTCCAACTGTAGAAAACTAAATTTGACAAAAATATAACTAAAAAAATGGGTAAGAAACAGTAAATAAATATTTTCATGCCTTGAACTAAATCAAAATGTAACAAATCTATTTTTATCAATTAAAGCGTATTTTTTGACACAATTTAAGTGTATTTTTGTTTATTAATTACGTTAATTATATATTGTTTTAATTTTTTTAATTAATTGCGCCTAATGCCTGCAACAAACGTTACACTTCTGTTATCCGGGTTGCATGCAATCTGGCGCAACACAATTCAAAAATTCAAAACAATATCTAATTAACGTAATTAATTAACAAAAATACACTTAAATTGTGCCAAAAAATACGCTTTAATTAATAAAAATTGATTTGTTGCATTTTGATGCACTTCAAGGTATGAAATTATTTTTTACACTTTCTTTCCCATTTTTCTCTGAATCTGGGCACATTTGGGTAAAATGTTTCAAATAAAACATTTTTCTTTTAATTTTCTCTACAACTTTTACTTGAAACATTTTTCTCTAAGACCCATAATTTCAGCGTTCCAAAAATCGCCCAAAAAAGTGAAATATTTTCTGTAATAGTGAAAATTTTGGGGATTTCTCCCCAGAAGTCAGTAGCCCCAGTGCCAAAGAAGCAGTATGCAGAATTTCAGCTCGATTTGACGAAAAAACCATTTTTGGCCAAAAAAAACATCGAGGGGTTAGTCCATGTTTTTTTTTTTATTTTGGCGGGAAAAAAAGTTTCGAGTTAGGAACGCTATCCCCTTAATTCGGACCCGCAGATTCCGAAACTGGCGGCCAAAAATTTCTACGGGCCTTAGTTTTTGAGTAATCGCAGTTTAAATTTACAACTATGTCCAATTTTGACGGCCGGTATCTCGGAAACCATAAGGGCTACAGGAAAATGTTAAATGTAGAATAGATAGAAAATTTTGTTTTCTACAACTCGTCAATGTTAAGTTTTTCGCTATCTATTATAGTTTCAGAGATATAAGCGATCTACAAGAATGCTTAGTTTAAGCCAATGACCCTTATTGTACATGTATTTAAGGGTCAGAATGATGATTATTTTCTTTTGAGTTGTTGGCATATTTAACATTGGTACATTGATTACCGCTTCGTGCGCCATCTCTGCAAATATGCGTGAACTACGATGATCCATCATAGTTCACGGGTTTTTACACAGATGGCGCCAAAACAACTGTCACTTTTTAACCAAAATTAACACAATTAGTTTTGTTAATTACTCATGAATTAACGATTAATCGGCATATTTATGTATACAGAATTAATTATTGAATCTTAAAGATGCATTTTGATGTGTGATCATGAAAATTAAAGCTGTTATATGTGAGAAAATAGCTAATGAATATAGTGCTTTCCATTTGTACTCGGTTCAGAATTTTAGGTCTAGTAAATTAATCTGATCAGATATATCGATGAAATTATGGATATTTGTATTTAAAACTGTGGTGAATTTAATGGTGCAGACAAAAACTGCAATTTTACAAACTACAATAGTTAATAACTAATAAAATGTAAGCAAAAAATATTTTCATGGCTTGAAATAAATCAAAATGTGACAAATCAATTTTTATTAATTAAAGCGTATTTTTTGACACAATTTGAGTGTATTTTTGTTAATTAATTACGTTAATTATATATTGTTTTGAATTTTTTTATTTAGTTACGCCCAATGCCTGCAACCATTGTTACATTTCTGCAATGCGGGTTGCATGCAATCTGGCGCAACACAATTCAAAAATTCAAAACAATATCTAATTAACGTAATTAATTAACAAAAATACACTTAAATTGTGCCAAAAAATACGCTTTAATTAATAAAAATTGATTTGTTGCATTTTGATGCACTTCAAGGTATGAAATTATTTTTTACACTTTCTTTCCCATTTTTCTCTGAATCTGGGCACATTTGGGTAAAATGTTTCAAATAAAACATTTTTCTTTTAATTTTCTCTACAACTTTTACTTGAAACATTTTTCTCTAAGACCCATAATTTCAGCGTTCCAAAAATCGCCCAAAAAAGTGAAATATTTTCTGTAATAGTGAAAATTTTGGGGATTTCTCCCCAGAAGTCAGTAGCCCCAGTGCCAAAGAAGCAGTATGCAGAATTTCAGCTCGATTTGACGAAAAAACCATTTTTGGCCAAAAAAAACATCAAGGGGTTGTAGTCCATGTTTTTTTTTTTATTTTGGCGGGAAAAAAAGTTTCGAGTTAGGAACGCTATCCCCTTAATTCGGACCTGCAGATTCCGAAACTGGGGGCCAAAAATTTCTACGGGCCTTAGTTTTTGAGTAATCGCAGTTTAAATTTACAACTATGTCCAATTTTGACGGCCGGTATCTCGGAAACCATAAGGGCTACAGGAAAATGTTAAATGTAGAATAGATAGAAAATTTTGTTTTCTACAACTCGTCAATGTTAAGTTTTTCGCTATCTATTATAGTTTCAGAGATATAAGCGATCTACAAGAATGCTTAGTTTAAGCCAATGACCCTTATTGTACATGTATTTAAGGGTCAGAATGATGATTATTTTCTTTTGAGTTGTTGGCATATTTAACATTGGTACATTGATTACCGCTTCGTGCGCCATCTCTGCAAATATGCGTGAACTACGATGATCCATCATAGTTCACGGGTTTTTACACAGATGGCGCCAAAACAACTGTCACTTTTTAACCAAAATTAACACAATTAGTTTTGTTAATTACTCATGAATTAACGATTAATCGGCATATTTATGTATACAGAATTAATTATTGAATCTTAAAGATGCATTTTGATGTGTGATCATGAAAATTAAAGCTGTTATATGTGAGAAAATAGCTAATGAATATAGTGCTTTCCATTTGTACTCGGTTCAGAATTTTAGGTCTAGTAAATTAATCTGATCAGATATATCGATGAAATTATGGATATTTGTATTTAAAACTGTGGTGAATTTAATGGTGCAGACAAAAACTGCAATTTTACAAACTACAATAGTTAATAACTAATAAAATGTAAGCAAAAAATATTTTCATGGCTTGAAATAAATCAAAATGTGACAAATCAATTTTTATTAATTAAAGCGTATTTTTTGACACAATTTGAGTGTATTTTTGTTAATTAATTACGTTAATTATATATTGTTTTGAATTTTTTTATTTAGTTACGCCCAATGCCTGCAACCATTGTTACATTTCTGCAATGCGGGTTGCATGCAATCTGGCGCAACACAATTCAAAAATTCAAAACAATATCTAATTAACGTAATTAATTAACAAAAATACACTTAAATTGTGCCAAAAAATACGCTTTAATTAATAAAAATTGATTTGTTGCATTTTGATGCACTTCAAGGTATGAAATTATTTTTTACACTTTCTTTCCCATTTTTCTCTGAATCTGGGCACATTTGGGTAAAATGTTTCAAATAAAACATTTTTCTTTTAATTTTCTCTACAACTTTTACTTGAAACATTTTTCTCTAAGACCCATAATTTCAGCGTTCCAAAAATCGCCCAAAAAAGTGAAATATTTTCTGTAATAGTGAAAATTTTGGGGATTTCTCCCCAGAAGTCAGTAGCCCCAGTGCCAAAGAAGCAGTATGCAGAATTTCAGCTCGATTTGACGAAAAAACCATTTTTGGCCAAAAAAAACATCAAGGGGTTAGTCCATGTTTTTTTTTTTATTTTGGCGGGAAAAAAAGTTTCGAGTTAGGAACGCTATCCCCTTAATTCGGACCTGCAGATTCCGAAACTGGCGGCCAAAAATTTCTACGGGCCTTAGTTTTTGAGTAATCGCAGTTTAAATTTACAACTATGTCCAATTTTGACGGCCGGTATCTCAGAAACCAAAAGGGCTACAGGAAAATGTTAAATGTAGAATAGATAGAAAATGTTATTTTCCACAACTCGTCAATGTTAAGTTTTTCGCTATCTATTATAGTTTCAGAGATATAAGCGATCTACAAGAATGCTTAGTTTAAGCCAATGACCCTTATTGTACATGTATTTAAGGGTCAGAATGATGATTATTTTCTTTTGAGTTGTTGGCATATTTAACATTGGTACATTGATTACCGCTTCGTGCGCCATCTCTGCAAATATGCGTGAACTACGATGATCCATCATAGTTCACGGGTTTTTACACAGATGGCGCCAAAACAACTGTCACTTTTTAACCAAAATTAACACAATTAGTTTTGTTAATTACTCATGAATTAACGATTAATCGGCATATTTATGTATACAGAATTAATTATTGAATCTTAAAGATGCATTTTGATGTGTGATCATGAAAATTAAAGCTGTTATATGTGAGAAAATAGCTAATGAATATAGTGCTTTCCATTTGTACTCGGTTCAGAATTTTAGGTCTAGTAAATTAATCTGATCAGATATATCGATGAAATTATGGATATTTGTATTTAAAACTGTGGTGAATTTAATGGTGCAGACAAAAACTGCAATTTTACAAACTACAATAGTTAATAACTAATAAAATGTAAGCAAAAAATATTTTCATGGCTTGAAATAAATCAAAATGTGACAAATCAATTTTTATTAATTAAAGCGTATTTTTTGACACAATTTGAGTGTATTTTTGTTAATTAATTACGTTAATTATATATTGTTTTGAATTTTTTTATTTAGTTACGCCCAATGCCTGCAACCATTGTTACATTTCTGCAATGCGGATTGCATGCAATCTGGCGCAACACAATTCAAAAATTCAAAACAATATCTAACTAACGTAATTAATTAACAAAAATACACTTAAATTGTGCCAAAAAATACGCTTTAATTAATAAAAATTGATTTGTTGCATTTTGATGCACTTCAAGGTATGAAATTATTTTTTACACTTTCTTTCCCATTTTTCTCTGAATCTGGGCACATTTGGGTAAAATGTTTCAAATAAAACATTTTTCTTTTAATTTTCTCTACAACTTTTACTTGAAACATTTTTCTCTAAGACCCATAATTTCAGCGTTCCAAAAATCGCCCAAAAAAGTGAAATATTTTCTGTAATAGTGAAAATTTTGGGGATTTCTCCCCAGAAGTCAGTAGCCCCAGTGCCAAAGAAGCAGTATGCAGAATTTCAGCTCGATTTGACGAAAAAACCATTTTTGGCCAAAAAAAACATCAAGGGGTTAGTCCATGTTTTTTTTTTTATTTTGGCGGGAAAAAAGTTTCGAGTTAGGAACGCTATCCCCTTAATTCGGACCTGCAGATTCCGAAACTGGCGGCCAAAAATTTCTACGGGCCTTAGTTTTTGAGTAATCGCAGTTTAAATTTACAACTATGTCCAATTTTGACGGCCGGTATCTCGGAAACCATAAGGGCTACAGGAAAATGTTAAATGTAGAATAGATAGAAAATTTTGTTTTCTACAACTCGTCAATGTTAAGTTTTTCGCTATCTATTATAGTTTCAGAGATATAAGCGATCTACAAGAATGCTTAGTTTAAGCCAATGACCCTTATTGTACATGTATTTAAGGGTCAGAATGATGATTATTTTCTTTTGAGTTGTTGGCATATTTAACATTGGTACATTGATTACCGCTTCGTGCGCCATCTCTGCAAATATGCGTGAACTACGATGATCCATCATAGTTCACGGGTTTTTACACAGATGGCGCCAAAACAACTGTCACTTTTTAACCAAAATTAACACAATTAGTTTTGTTAATTACTCATGAATTAACGATTAATCGGCATATTTATGTATACAGAATTAATTATTGAATCTTAAAGATGCATTTTGATGTGTGATCATGAAAATTAAAGCTGTTATATGTGAGAAAATAGCTAATGAATATAGTGCTTTCCATTTGTACTCGGTTCAGAATTTTAGGTCTAGTAAATTAATCTGATCAGATATATCGATGAAATTATGGATATTTGTATTTAAAACTGTGGTAAATTTAATGGTGCAGACAAAAACTGCAATTTTACAAACTACAATAGTTAATAACTAATAAAATGTAAGCAAAAAATATTTTCATGGCTTGAAATAAATCAAAATGTGACAAATCAATTTTTTGTTAATTAAAGCGTATTTTTTGACACAATTTGAGTGTATTTTTGTTAATTAATTACGTTAATTATATATTGTTTTGAATTTTTTTATTTAGTTACGCCCAATGCCTGCAACCATTGTTACATTTCTGCAATGCGGATTGCATGCAATCTGGCGCAACACAATTCAAAAATTCAAAACAATATCTAACTAACGTAATTAATTAACAAAAATACACTTAAATTGTGCCAAAAAATACGCTTTAATTAATAAAAATTGATTTGTTGCATTTTGATGCACTTCAAGGTATGAAATTATTTTTTACACTTTCTTTCCCATTTTTCTCTGAATCTGGGCACATTTGGGTAAAATGTTTCAAATAAAACATTTTTCTTTTAATTTTCTCTACAACTTTTACTTGAAACATTTTTCTCTAAGACCCATAATTTCAGCGTTCCAAAAATCGCCCAAAAAAGTGAAATATTTTCTGTAATAGTGAAAATTTTGGGGATTTCTCCCCAGAAGTCAGTAGCCCCAGTGCCAAAGAAGCAGTATGCAGAATTTCAGCTCGATTTGACGAAAAAACCATTTTTGGCCAAAAAAAACATCGAGGGGTTAGTCCATGTTTTTTTTTTTATTTTGGCGGGAAAAAAAGTTTCGAGTTAGGAACGCTATCCCCTTAATTCGGACCTGCAGATTCCGAAACTGGCGGCCAAAAATTTCTACGGGCCTTAGTTTTTGAGTAATCGCAGTTTAAATTTACAACTATGTCCAATTTTGACGGCCGGTATCTCGGAAACCATAAGGGCTACAGGAAAATGTTAAATGTAGAATAGATAGAAAATTTTGTTTTCTACAACTCGTCAATGTTAAGTTTTTCGCTATCTATTATAGTTTCAGAGATATAAGCGATCTACAAGAATGCTTAGTTTAAGCCAATGACCCTTATTGTACATGTATTTAAGGGTCAGAATGATGATTATTTTCTTTTGAGTTGTTGGCATATTTAACATTGGTACATTGATTACCGCTTCGTGCGCCATCTCTGCAAATATGCGTGAACTACGATGATCCATCATAGTTCACGGGTTTTTACACAGATGGCGCCAAAACAACTGTCACTTTTTAACCAAAATTAACACAATTAGTTTTGTTAATTACTCATGAATTAACGATTAATCGGCATATTTATGTATACAGAATTAATTATTGAATCTTAAAGATGCATTTTGATGTGTGATCATGAAAATTAAAGCTGTTATATGTGAGAAAATAGCTAATGAATATAGTGCTTTCCATTTGTACTCGGTTCAGAATTTTAGGTCTAGTAAATTAATCTGATCAGATATATCGATGAAATTATGGATATTTGTATTTAAAACTGTGGTAAATTTAATGGTGCAGACAAAAACTGCAATTTTACAAACTACAATAGTTAATAACTAATAAAATGTAAGCAAAAAATATTTTCATGGCTTGAAATAAATCAAAATGTGACAAATCAATTTTTTGTTAATTAAAGCGTATTTTTTGACACAATTTGAGTGTATTTTTGTTAATTAATTACGTTAATTATATATTGTTTTGAATTTTTTTATTTAGTTACGCCCAATGCCTGCAACCATTGTTACATTTCTGCAATGCGGATTGCATGCAATCTGGCGCAACACAATTCAAAAATTCAAAACAATATCTAATTAACGTAATTAATTAACAAAAATACACTTAAATTGTGCCAAAAAATACGCTTTAATTAATAAAAATTGATTTGTTGCATTTTGATGCACTTCAAGGTATGAAATTATTTTTTACACTTTCTTTCCCATTTTTCTCTGAATCTGGGCACATTTGGGTAAAATGTTTCAAATAAAACATTTTTCTTTTAATTTTCTCTACAACTTTTACTTGAAACATTTTTCTCTAAGACCCATAATTTCAGCGTTCCAAAAATCGCCCAAAAAAGTGAAATATTTTCTGTAATAGTGAAAATTTTGGGGATTTCTCCCCAGAAGTCAGTAGCCCCAGTGCCAAAGAAGCAGTATGCAGAATTTCAGCTCGATTTGACGAAAAAACCATTTTTGGCCAAAAAAAACATCAAGGGGTTATAGTCCATGTTTTTTTTTTATTTTGGCGGGAAAAAAAGTTTCGAGTTAGGAACGCTATCCCCTTAATTCGGACCTGCAGATTCCGAAACTGGCGGCCAAAAATTTCTACGGGCCTTAGTTTTTGAGTAATCGCAGTTTAAATTTACAACTATGTCCAATTTTGACGGCCGGTATCTCGGAAACCATAAGGGCTACAGGAAAATGTTAAATGTAGAATAGATAGATAATTTTGTTTTCTACAACTCGTCAATGTTAAGTTTTTCGCTATCTATTATAGTTTCCGAGATATAAGCGATCTACAAGAATGCTTAGTTTAAGCCAATGACCCTTATTGTATACGTATATAAGGGTTAGAATGATGATTATTTTCTTTTGAGTTGTTGGCATATTTAACATTGGTACATTGATTACCGCTTCGTGCGCCATCTCTGCAAATATGCGTGAACTACGATGCTCCATCATAGTTCACAGGTTTTTATACAGATGGTGCCAAACAAACTGTCACTTTTTAACCAAAATTAACACAATTAGTTTTGTTAATTACTCATGAATTAACGATTAATCGGCATATTTATGTATACAGAATTAATGATTGATTCTTCTAGATGCATTTTGATGTGTGATACATGAAAATTAAAGCTGTTATATGTGAGAAAATAGCTAATGAATATAGTGCTTTCAATTTGTACTCGGTTCAGAATTTTAAGTCTAGTAAATTAATCTGATCAGATATATCGATGAAATTATGGATATATGTATTTAAAACTGTGGTGAATTTAATGGTGTAGATAAAAACTGTATAACTATTGTGGTTTGTAAAATATAACTAAAAAAATGGGTTAGAAACAGTAAATAAATATTTTCATGCCTTGAACTAAATCAAAATGAAACAGATATATTTTTATCAATTAAAGCGTATTTTTTGACACAATTTAAGTGTATTTTTATTAATTAATTACGTTAATTATATATTGTTTTGAATTTTTATAATTAATTGCGCCTAATGCCTGCAACCGACGTTACAATTCTGCTATGCGGGTTGCATGCAATCTGGCGAAACACAACTCAAAAATTCAAAACAATATGTAATTAACGTAATTAATTAACAAAAATACACTTAAATTGTGCCAAAAAATACGCTTTAATTAATAAAAATTGATTTGTTGCATTTTGATGCATGACCCTTATTGTATATGTATTGTATTTTGTATATGTATTTAAGGGTTAGAATGAGGATAAAAATTTGATTATTGTTTATTGGCGTGCAGGTTTATTGGCGGAGACGACACTTCTCGGTCACTTGTGGGGAGATCTGCAACTGCGGCGCCGCAAATGCTCGCATTTTGTGAGTCATGTAATAATGAAATAAGATTTTATTATTTTATGTTTATTTTTCTGTTTACAGGTGAAATATTCAGCATCCGAAACATTCGGAAAATAAATCAAATGTATTTCAATAAATAAATATGTTTTATCCAATACCTCTCAATAAATGCTCTATAACTATAGCGATTTTAAACAAGCAAAGTAACAGATTACCCACTAATTACCCCAATAATAATAATACACAACACCTTGGTAACTACTTTGATTGATATTTTAATTAAAAAATTTAAAGCATATGTCACTGTTAAATAATATTTCTTGGATAAATTTTTCATTTATTAAGAGGTGTTTTTTTTGCCCACTTGTAAATAAATTACTATTATATGTTAAATAAATTATTTATATATGTATATGTATGTTTTTATATTTTCCCTCATCCATTTCTAGGCGTTGCAAATTTGCAACTGCAGCTCTCTAGGCCATTTTTGGTTGAGGAAACTCTGCAATTGCAGATCCTAATGAAATCAAAGCCATGTGTGCTCATAAAATACCCCTCGTCCATTTATAGGCGAGGAAGCTCTGCAACCGTGCAGATCCCAATTAAAATAGCAGCAATGAGTGCTCAATATATCCCCTCTGCATATGCAATTGCAGATTATATCACATCCTCTGCCAGAGGGCGGTGCTAGCGCATCTGTGACGTCACATCCCCTCCAACATCTTCAGTTGTTCTTCCGCCGGTAGTGAATGCAGACGCGCTGCGCTTCCGTGCTACGTATTTCATTATTTTCAGGTAAAATCATAAGTTTCTTTGTGACATTACTTAGTTTAGACACTCTTCTAATATATTCTACACATATTTCAATTGTAAATACATTTTTTCATGCATAAAAATACGTGGAGAATCAGTGACTGTTTACGTAATACGAATATCGCATTTCTTTGGGTAAATTTTGGGAAATTAGGTATAAAATCATATGTCAATGTGAGTTTAAACTGTTTTCTATTGATTCCAATGAATATTTTGGGATATTTTCATATAGTACGCTACTAAAAACCAATTAACTTTTGCATTAATTAGTAAGGAATGTCACTTGTTTAAACTAATAATGCAGCAAGTTTAAACGGACAAATCTCAGTGCAAGTGTTCGTAAAATGTCGCGATTGTTTTAGTGAAGATGTGCAGTGATTAAATTAAAGTAGTGCAGTGTGCTCGAATTTAAATCTCAAAGTGCAGTGGAGTTTCAGTTTGCTGAAGGATTGACATTAGTTTTCTTTAAGGTAACAATTTTTCAATAGTTCACGAAGTTTCGCCCAGAGTAAAAGTATAGCAATGAAACATGCAACAATTAACAAAATAAAAATAGCTTTATTATTAAATAAATATTTACATAAACAGTAAGATATAAAAAACATAATTATCACAATATAAGATCTGTTTCCTTGCAAAAAAAAAAAAAAACAAAAAAAAAATGATTACACCTCTTGTTTTTCGGGGAAAAGTACACTATAACTGGGCGGTTGATCCAGTTCCTCGTATTTGGGGGGGCCTGCGCTCACGACCAACACTGCTGTACTTGCGATGCCCCCCGACGTGATGCTGACCCCACTAGGGGTGGCGGTGCCGCCTTGGGGCGCTCGGGGAGTCTTGGTGCGCCGGCAGCAACATTCCCACAGCCCACAAAATGTTAGGACCGTCCCACAAATCAACATGCCCAACATTAGGTAGCCCCATGGGCCGTACTGGCCCAGGGTGGATGTCGAACTTGTGTCTGTTATATTTGGAGACGGGCTGCTAGCTAAATTACACATTATTATTATTAGAAACATTCCCCAAAAAATAAATGTGTGCACCATAATTACCCATAAAATTGGAAAGTGTTGTAGTTTGAAGCGAGTCTTGCCACCGATTGTGGCCCTTTTGAATCGCCGGAAGTAACCCCCCCTGGCCCTTGACTTTTCCACTAAATTTCTTCAAAAAGTCATTCGCTATTTTCTCCCAATTTGTAGAAGTCAGCGATTTTCTATCCTTACAAAACTGAGGGTTTTCGTCCCCTAGCACCCCCCCGGTCGGACAATTGACCACCCCGTCGCACAACAAGTCTTTTGAAATGCACAACAGGGGTGTCCAGCCCGCTTGCAAACAAGAATGTTGCTTGGAATTTAAACACACTTCGCCTGCACCGACAGCAGTGATCTGCAACCACCGATCCGTGACCTCCGACCCGGGCGTGAAGGTCAGCTCAGCCTGGTGAGAAAGTAACCCACCCTCGGGGTTGAGCGCGCGTTCACACGCGTCTATCGAGTATGACGGATTGTCAGATAGTTCTGGCTGATACTATACACAAAATATTTTAATAACAAACCAACAAAAATTACACTTATAGAATACTTACAACATTTAGAGGGCAGCTGTCCTCTTGCGCCCTTTTTTGAACCACTGGTTTACCGCTAACATAATCCTCCAATTGTTTTTGAAACAATGCCTCATCGTCTTGAATATTTTGTGTCTGTTGCTTCTCCGACTCCGAATTGAAATTAGTTTGTTCTGTTTTGTTGTCAACTACTCGTATGTATATCAAATGGGTGTTGGGGGTTGAAATGTGTATTCTACAGGGGTTGTTGAGGGTGTACAGGGTTTTTGAGGGAACGGGGGATAGTGCAAGGGAGATGGAAGAGTTTTTGCCATGATCTGATAAAGTAATAGTTGATTGACACAAGTTTAAAATGTTTGGTATATCTAAAACAATATAAAAGTATTTATTAACTCATTACATAATAATAAATAAGTTTTAGTACAATTTTACTGTTTGATTCTGCTGTCCGTGGGTGTAACTTACTTTGTGATGTGCAATAACCAGCGTCAATTATACTTATTGAAATATATAAGGTTGATTAAAGTGGCCAACGGTGACCACTTGGGTCAAAGTTGAACTCAATTTATATAAAACGTTTTTAAATAGTACACATGTACTGACATTTGCAAATATCTTTTAGTCAGGTCCTGTATTTCGATTGAAAAACATGTTTTTTTGAAAACTAGTCATTTATTTTTACCCATAAACTTTAGTAATTTTCCACGAAATCAATTTGATATTTCTGTTACAATTAAGTGAAATGAATTGAATATATTTTTCCAACAATTATTTTATTTATCTGTCGTCTTTGGACCAACGGAATTCCAATTGTTAAATTATAGATTGTATCAGGACAGTCTCAAGGAGCAATTAAAGGGAAATTGATACTTGACTAATTTTAGATAAATTTTTATTTATGATAATTAGCACAAATGTGATTAAAATATTATTTACGCATAACATATTCAAAGAAAACAACTTGATACATAGCCGGGGTCATTGTTTTTTCGTTTTTGGTATACATTTAATTTAATTATTTATAGATTTGTCAATAAAGTATTGTTGCACTCAAAAGAATTTTTGAATATACTAACCTTTCTGTGCATTTATAACAATAAATCCAACAATTAAAAGTAGTAGAACGCACTGCATTTTCTTTTATAATCAAAAAATAGTTACAACAATAAAATAGATACACAACAATAGCTTTTAACAATCAGTCACATTATTGAACGTGCCAAACACACTTTACAAAACACACTGAACTCAAATTCAATCAATCGCCGCTTATAAAAATCGCAGATCACAATTAATCAATGAAAAACAATACAATAGATAATTTTTGATTACTACTATTGATAATTTTCGGTTTAAACTTGATTAGAAATTAACATAAATTATTTATAGCAAATGTTTAACAGTTTGTTTATACGTTGTTACAGCAACAAAGTCAACAGACGACTGTTTCTTTCTTTAAGATAAATGAAAGATGCTGGGCTCTGCTACCCAACAGATTCAATTATCGGATGCTTGCCGCGAATCTTAATTTTTCTAGAGCACAAATACAGCAAGCTGCCAGTGTAATATTGTCTTGTTTTTATTCAAATCACTTTTAATCACTATTTCAAATGATAAATATGTTTGTGAATGTATAAATAAATAATTATTTTGTCTAGGATATGTTGCTATATCGAATTCGTGACATAGCAAACATATTTTCGACTTCCTTGTATCTAAAATAATATTTTTCCTATTTGAAAACTATTTAACTGCAAAATATTGTTATCTCAAGTTCACAAGAGGTCATGTTCTAGTGTCAACGACATTTTTACAATAACATTATTATAAATAAGGACAAATACATCATAAATAATGTTGTAAACATCGAAAATAATTATGATTTTTTGTTTTATTATTCATTGACTATATACACAATAATAATTGTTACAAAAATATTTACAATTCAATATAGAGATCACAGAATAGACAGAGATAGATGTACCCAAGGCTTAATTTAAAAATAAGTCAGTCTTTTATTTATAATACTAGCTTAAAAAATATTTACACAAATATTTACAATCATAAATAAACATTTTCACCCAAAGAATAAATAAAATTTGTTAAAGTCTTTGAAACACGTTTCGCACAATGTCATTAAATTCGGTTTAAATTAATTTCCGTGTACTGCGGCGGGGGTGAGTTCTCCAAACACCCTCCCCGGACTTGCGGAACACTGTGAACCGGGACTACAAACACATCAAACTTTTGTTTTTCTCTGATTTCTCCCTTTTCGCCGAAAATCACAGTGTCGTCGTAACTGGGTGGCGCGAACAGATGGTAGCCGGGCGGGGGTGTTTCACAGCTGATCGCTGAGGGTTGCGCGTTGTTCAGACGACACCTGGGGCTGCGCGAGCGTCCACTAGGGGTTGGAGTGCCCACGGTGGCGGCCGCTAGGGTTGCAGCAGACCGCGAACGTAGACAACACCACTCGCTGCAGCTGATCACCAAGAAGAACGCAATGAGACCTCCGAATGACCCGATGTACCAAACGATCGACCACGGATCAAACGTTGAACTGGATTCTACACAAAAAAAAAATAAAATAATAAATTATTAATTATTTTTAGTACCAAACAATACAAAATTCCGTGAACAACACTTGAAAATCATTCAGATTAATATCTCGAAAAACATTGTGTGTCATTTGTTCTGTCTGTTCAATAGTTATCAGTTGCTAGGCGATAAAAAAAAAAAAATTAAAAAACATCTGACTACCGCACACTAGGTCAATAATTAGAGTCGTACTTGTTTTTTTTTTTTGCTAGATTTAGTCGTTAGGTTTAAATTTAGACCCGGCTTATCTTCAATAGAAATTGATAACATTATTAATTTCCAGTTTGTGTAATAAAGTAAATTATTACAACAACATTTATGTTTAAAGATTGATAGCAGCGCCAAAACGCTGGAACTACGACAGCGTAGTTCATGAAATTGCACACAGAGTACGCTACAGTCATAAACACAACGTACCTTCATCGTCGCTATCAGCAGCAGAACTATGATGTGGTTTGCTGGTGCCCTTCCCCAACAGTTCTCCAACTGTCATCCCTCTAGGTACATACATTTGAGCAACGTCTGACGGTACGCCATATTGTCTTAACTGTCTGTATAATCGTTCGCGGGCTTCTTGATGTTTACTGGACACGTCACTGTACACCAGGTCACCCTCTGAAGACGTCTCCATGTCCAGGCGGTATCGCAACGCCGCTATCTTTGAATCTATAAAAAGAAAATATGTTAAGGACATACTCACATTTCAAACATAATAAATATTTAGTAGCACGCTAAAATGGCTGTGAATTTAAATATAAATAGTTATTTAATTATTTTAGTGTGCCATGAGATCTGCAACGAAAACAATTAACAATCGAATTAATTGTTATTTTAAAATTGCCACGCCTGTTGGTCCGCAACCCAAGTTGCATACGTATATTGCGGGCCGCCTGATCTTAAGGGGTATTTTTTTCTTGAAATTTTAATTTTTCTCATCTAATGTTGTTTACGTGGGATATTGTTGGATTGGAACAGCATTATTTATGATGTTTACATGATATTAAACGTACTAGGTAGATTTATTTGTTATTTGATTCGAAAATTACAGTTCTTTGTAAAATGTAAAATGTTGTGAAATAGTTTTCGGCCAATTTTTTTAAAGTCAACGCTCTGAAAATTACTTTAGTAGCGTGACCTCTACAATGAGTCATGTATCATTAAAAATTTCAACTTAAATTGCGCTATTTTTGGAAATATGAAATCAGTTTTACCCCAAATTATTTCGCGACATAATTATTAAATAAAAAAAGTACAGAACACAAAAATTCCAGGAACTCAAACCAAACCACAATTTATCAATTGTTATCGCGAGGGTAACCACGAATGTCAAATAAAAAAAAAAGAACATTACCATAGGGTTAATTTGCTACGAAATCAAATGTTACGAGAGGAACAAAACACGGCCGAAAATAGCTAAAAATAGATGAACATCTATGGACCAATGACCTGAGTTTTGAGAGAGTTTTGTAGCTTAATGTTGAGGCAGTTGCGATAACTTTACTCAATTTTTAAATTGTATATTTTTGAAGGCAAACCAGTCGTGAAATTTTGATTAGTAACACAAGTTTTTTTTTTTTCCAATATTCAGTCACCAAAATAACACGATATTGACCTTGTTTTAAACATCTACCTATTAAATAATAATTTCAACTTACCAGAATCAAATTGAAGGGTAGCGGAATTGCTCATTTGAATATTAGCGACAAATACAACAACAATTAGTATAAAAAAAGTATTCTTTTCCATTTTGAAAGGCACTGTTTCACACGGTAATGTTTATGAAAATATTAGATGCGCTCCAAACGAGCTAATAGCACTCTGGTAAACAACTGGCTGTCCCCATATCGCGGCACCGCGTTTATACACCGACCGTAGTGGGGATATGCACACAAACACACGCGTGTCAAAAAAACCACACATGTAGTATTGTCTAATATTATAATAATTAATAATTGAATCTTGTCTCTCGTATTTGGAAAGATAAGAAGACGACACGATACAAGTGTTTGGGTGCTGTTGGCGTTTGATGTTGCTTAGCGACCGCGAGGCTACGGGATCGAGGTGGAGCTGCAAATCAGATAACAACAATTCAAGTGTTTTGATTATTATTTATGTTACTATGGGGAAAAGAAGCCAACAGGTAGATGGACAGGGGTTTGTTTTATGAACGGTCGCGAGCATTGAAATGTAGTAACACTGGAACCACGTACTTGTAGACTTTTATAAAATAGAAAAACGAGACTGAGACATATAGGATGTCACCCTTCTTTATAGGGTGGTTGTTATGCATTTGTTAAGGGGTTGCAGTGAGATAATGGTATAGTTTGTTTTATTAGGGGGGTGGTTCTGTACAAAATAATTGAAATAGAAATAAGAGAACATCAATCTCTTACAACAACATTTGGGAATCAACAATCACAGTTTCTATGATTAATACAGCTTAAATAATTAAATAAATTGATAAGATTTATATAATTTTTACAACCATATTAGGAAGTACTTGTAAACAATTGATAAGACTGTCTTTTGATCCATGGATCATTCGATTATCAGTCGGTGATCTGCGTGCTCGTGATTTTTAACTGAACTGCGAGAAGAAAAAAAAATGAAACTATAAACATAGAAAAAACAATTTTCATATCAGTTGAGAGATAAATTATTTCTGTTCCTATAGCTATCGGGTGAGAGAGGTGTGTTGGCCTTCACCGTCGTCACTTAATTGTTTCTAATCGTTTCACTTGTTTTAAGCGGTTATTGTTTTTGTTTTTTCGTATTTTTTGAAGGGTACCATTTATTTTGTAGGAATCTTATTTATAGCAAATTACTCTTGAAAGATGATTTGAATTTATAGGAAACTATTGGAAAATTATCTGAGGAAAACTTGTTATTTTCTTCTATGGAGAATCCAAATCGCGTATTGTTTTTAATCGTACGATTAACTTTGCAGACTTGTTTATAATTAAAATTTCCGTTGCATCAATTTTAACATTTTTTTTATGTCTAATTTTACTCGAACTGTTTTTTCTTTTATCAAAGTTATCACAGCGTACGTGATCTTCTACTTGTACTTTACGTCCTGATAATCAGGTCACCGTAATGTATGACGTCGCTAGTAATACGTCATACATCTTTTCCTTATCTCTGTTTCTGTTTCAACTTACAACGACGACGGTATAAAAATCTAGTGTTGTTCTTGTCTGGCACGTGGAGTTCCCTCCGGTGACGTCACCCGCTTCAGGCTATCGTTAGTTATTTCCGTTGCCAAGGTAACACTGAGAAATGTGGTGAAACAAACGTAAATAAATTTTAGGAAATTTTTTTTTACAAAACGTTTTTTATATTTTTATTATCATTTTATTTGATTGGGAAAAAATAAAACACATTAGGGAAACGTTTTTCTAACGTACTTACTCTATCAATGTTTACCAGCCGTCAAATTGTAGAATGATAAAGAAATGAAAACAATTAAAGATATTTTATTCAATTTCGCTCATTTCAGCAACAAATACAGTTCAAAATATTTAATTCGTTTCGTTGGTATCGTGTGAGTTGTCAGTATCTTCCGGTAACGGCGGCGTCGGTTCCGGGGTGTACACATACGCGAGCACTTCCGGCAGATTCGAGAAGGATCTAGAAGCACCGGAAGCGAGTGAAGATGTCTCTTCTGTCATGGACATTCGGGATAATTGGGTCAATCTGTTTACAACAAATTTAGCGAATTATTTCGAGAGAAAAGAATAAGTTTTTGGTGTTTAGTAGATTTTATTTGTCAATGTTTTACAAGAAATGATTTCGGTTCTTCTTAAATGTTATTTTGTCCAAACGTCAGTTTGGCTTTTTGGTCCAACTTGCGCGACAAAATTTTCGACGGACGCGACCCAAAGTTGAAGGTTAAATTGTCCAATCTAAAAAAAAAAATAAATAAAAAAGAAACAAATCATGTAGATCTAGTGGGTGTGTTGGTATTTGGTGGGTCTTCGCAGCCGGGTATGAACTGGGGATAGCGTTCGGACGACGACTTCTTGGACATCGTCTCCAGCATGTTCTCGGTGATGGTGGACAGAATGGACAAGCTGCCTTCGGGCGTGGAGAACGACGACGAACACAGCATCTCCGCCGTCTTCTGGTTGATTTTACTGATTTTCGTGATGGACTCTTGGAACGTGTTCATGTCGTCGGCGATGCTGCGCTCGATGTCCGCTTTGCTCAGCGGATGCAAGTTGGTTTCCGGCGACTTCCGCTCCAGCTGCAGCAAGTTGTTGTTGGATGTGGGCGGCTGGGCGCCGCTGGAAGCGGAAGCGTCGTCGTTGAAGAAGTCGACCATCGCCAGCGGAAGTTCGTCCTGCAGCGAGCTGCTGGTTCCGGTGCGTCTGGAGAACTGCTGCTGCATCAGCGTCTCGAACTGGAGCGACGACTCGCTGGGCAGCGAGGGGGTGGCGGTGTCGCGCGATGGCCCCGCCCGCGGCGACATGTCCTCCAGGAGGTTGAACTCGCTGTGGATGGTGGTGCGGCCGGATGACTCCTCGCCGAAGAAGATGTGCTTGAGTGATTCGGTGACTTCCGGCGGGGAGGTGGTGCGTCGCAGTGACTTCCGGTCATCCTCATAGTACGGTGCGAAGCGTTTCGATTTATCGAGAGGGCCGCCGCCACCGTCCATTTCCGGTTCCGCTAACAGCGGTAATAAGTTGCGCGGAATTTTATTCAAATCGATGACCAGTTGTTGTTCAACGCTCGGTTGATCTGCAATTGCAGCTGCGGGCGTCGGTTGGTACTCGCACATCTCGTCTTTCAGGGCTTCCAGCAGCTGCTCGTTGCGCTCCAAGCCCCGCTGCAGCGACGCCGCCCCCGCGGGGCGCGCGCCGGCGGCGTGCAGGCTGGCGGTGGGCGGCTCGTCGCGCGCCGCCCACACGCGCTCCAGGATGTCGTCCAGCAGCGCGGCCGCCGCCCCCCGCGCCCCCAGCGGCCGCATGGTGACGGGCGGCTCGCTGTCGTGCGCATCATGCGTCGCGCCGTGCTCCACGCACGCCTCCTTCAGCTCCGACACGTTCAGCAGCAACTCGGCGAAGATGCTCTCGATCTCCGCTCCGATGTTCGCAAAGCGCTGCTTGCTGCCCACTGCAGTTGGCACCACTGACAACTCAGACTCTGACTCAACGTCATTCTTTCCATTGTTGTCGCTAGTGTTGTTGACAACTGTTGCATTGAACATATCAGGATACAAACTCAACACTTCCGAATCGGATTCTAAATAAGTTTGTAACTTTTTCTTTGTGTTCTCCAATACGAATAGTATTTCTTTTTGATTGGCTTCCGGTTCAATCTGTTGTTGATGTTGTTGTTGATGTTGTTGTTGTAGTACAGTGTTTGGTGAGTTTTGTGGTGCGCTGCACATGTTCACGTGTTTCGTTTCCTCTTCCTTTTCGATTTCCTTCAAATACTCGGCCATCTTGTGTTTGTCATGTAACAGTGACATCATCTTCCGTTTGCGCACCACCTTTTGTTTCTCGCCATAGAAAAACGGCGCCGCCGCCTCCTCCGCCTCCGCCTCCTCCATTGTTTTGATTGTTGCCGGGCAACACTGCACATTGAAATTCGCGAAAATAGGATCGTAGGCGACCGAGTAGTTCACCACTTGATCGTCACTTGTCTGCTGGAAAATCATTTTGAAGAAATCGTCCAGACGATAGCCGACACTTCCGGTGCACGCTGGCAGACACACTTCCGTCTGCTGTTGGTGTTGTTGATGGTGGTGGTGGTGGTGGCGGTTTAGGTGGTGTTGGAGGGTTTGCGCTGAACCAGACGTTGTCAAAGTGTCCGCCGGGAACCTGCGTCGCAAACAGAACAAATTATTAACAATTATCTACAACGTCTGGTTCATCGCGCGCTCCTCCCCCAAATGTCTTAAACACGTACCGTTCGGTTGGCAACATTTCCTCTGCATCCTGATCCGCAACGTCGTCCTCCTGCGTGGTCACTGCCCCGGACGATGGCAGCACGAGCACAACACCACTTCCGGTCACCACTTCCTCTCGGTCTGCACCCAATCCAATCATCTCGATCTCTTCTTCCTGTTTGCGGTTGCAACATTTTATCAAACATCCACTCAATCACAATTACAATTACTTACTTCTTGTAACGTTTTCTCGTCCTCGGCTGCGTCCTCCTCGCCCAGGTTCAACTCCCGGACCACGATGTTGCTGTCCGCGTCCTTCTGTTCCACTTTCTCATCGAACGTGATCACTTTGTCCGCCTTGTCTTCGTCAACACTGGCGTCCGACGTCTCGCTGTATTCAAACGAGTATCCGTCGCGCCCTAAAGAACTCTCGCGAGGCTCGGGGGCCTTCTTCGAGTCGGGCGCCGCCGCCCCAGGCGCAGGCAAGTCGGTCTCGAGCTCGCCTAGAGCGCTGGGAGCTTCCGGTGCGTCCGACGCTGCTGAAGACGTCGAAGACACGTCTGACAGATATTCTAGGATGGACTCGTCGCGCGCCACCTCGGAGGTCGGCGGTGCGATGCCTGACAGCAGCACTGACGGAGGCGGCGTGGCCTCCACAACCACCGGCGAAATTCTCTGTAATGTTTTCTTTATGTCTTCAATCTCTTCGTCGACGTGTTCTTTCTCATCTGGAGTCTTGGGTTCTTCAAAGATCGCATTCAGTCGCGCACTGGGCACCGCTGCTTTTGGATCTGGTACTAGTTCTGAATTTAATTATTCAAACATTTTATTTTCTTTTACTTTCAATTTAAAAAAGTGTATTTTTTTTATAATAAATAATAGTGTGTGTATGGGTATGTATAATTATGTACCTTTAACATCGTTTTTCTTGTGCTGTTTACGGAAGAGGCTTCTCCAAAAAGACCTTCTGGGTTTGACGTCGACGTTCGCGTGGACAAAACTCTCGGGATCTGCGGAGACGGCATGTTTGTCCGAGTACAATTTCGGCTTGTTCTTTTTGTCGAGTTTTGTTGATGTATTCCCTAATTCTCTACAAAGATTACATTGTTTTTGGATGATTGATTTTGCGAATTGTTTTTACATACGACTTACGGATTTTCCATATTTTTAAACTGTCGATAATTGTTTATGAAATGAAATTTATACGATTGAAATTTTTGATGGAACTGTCAAATGATTCGAATGTTTTTCGAAATGTTTGTTTCGCCTGGACGACTTTAATTCCTAATTAGAAATACAGATTTAGGGGTTGTTTTCAACGATAGTTTTCAGGTGGCAACTACACGTTCTCCCCTCTACTGAGCGTAGTCAATTTTAACATCTGTTCTTGGGTCCTCCGCTTCTTGAGATCTGGTTAGTCGATGGTTAGCCGGCTGTTAGCGCGCTACTAACTTAGTGTGACTCGGTTTTAATGTTGTCATGTTGTTGATTTAATTTTCTTTATTTTAGTGTTAGTATTTATTTATTTATTTGCCAAGGTGAGTTTTTATTAAATATTTATTAGCTTACACCCTCCCCCCCCTACTTTTAAATTCAGAAAAAACACCGGATTTGAACGTATCTCCTCGTTTTTTGAAAATATTAACAAGATATGTAGATCTCGGTACGTCAGTGGTTCAAAAACAGGTGCTACACATTCTAGTGTTGTCTTTCTTTACTCTTGATGGTTCAGGGCAGTGATTGGCTCGCGATCGGCAGATGTTTGTCGCGTGTTTACTTTATATACAGGTTGTTAAAAATTTATAAACACTTTACTAGTTGTTTCATTAAATATATGATAATGTTTTTTTTTAGTACAAACAAGGATTTAAAATAATTAAATTTTGAGTTATACTGTATATAAAAATGTTTGCATTTTCCACATTTGTTCAGATTTAAATGAACACCTTGCGCTCTCCTCTCTCGCTCTCTCCTGTGCATTCTCTCTTTCTCTCCCACTGATACTTGATATTCTGTAGTATTTTGCATTTGTTATTTTGGAAACTGGAAGGGTGGGGGCAGACACCTGGCAGGCGGCTGTGATCACATCAGCTGGACCAAACACATTGGCGTCTCGTCACAAGCTAAAAAAAGGGGCATGTGATAAGGTAACATGTTGAGAGCCACCGTTTCCGGTTCGCCCTATAGGTAGTCAGGTCACGTGGTACATTCACACCGGAAGTGTGAGTGTCTACACAAACTATACGATTAGTAATTCATTCAGATTTTTATTTTGAGACCCACAACAATTATATTATAAAATAAAATACATATTAGAGCATTAGGTTATCCGTGACACGCCCTAAACTGATTCGGGGATGGCATAAACTCATTTTCAACCCCCATTAAACCCGGGTCAGAATAAAATTGATTTTTTGGGTAGTACTGGTTGGGGTTGAAATAGGGCGGATAAATGGGGTAAAATGGCGATTCTAGCAGTGCTTGTACGGGGGCATCGTCCAAAGAATCAACCACAACTTCTGCACTTTTCCCTTTTTTCAATACAACTTTGTTTGGCACCATTAATTCCGGGTTAAATATTCGTAATTTTGGTTTCAAGGGTGTGGATGCACCCTTCGTACTTGTTATTAATTTGGTAGTAGTGATTTCCGGTGGCACTGTAGTCTTGGCTGTTGTAGCATCGAAATTATTTTCTAATATAAATCGAGCCACTGGTTCTTCCGAGTTTCCATCTGCATTGCTATCAGGATTCATGAAATATTTTCGGGCGACTCCCGCTTCGCCAGAATCTTCTTCAGTGTTTACGGACGGCCGGAACAGATTCCGGAACGATATTTTTTCGGCAGGACCTTCGTTTGAATCACTGAAAACATTACACCCTAACTTTCGTCATGATTAGTTAAATAATAAATTGAATACAAACCTTCCAATCATATGTTCATATTTATGGTTTTTGCAAATATGTTTAATAATTGAACCAAAATTCATTTTTAACATTTCTAGTGTTTCCTCGGGTAGGGAATTAACCCATTGAGACACAGGGCTACCAATTGCAGTTGTAAACTAAAAAGAAACAAACAAATTCCTGCAAAATAATAAATATTCTCCCTTATTGTCAGCAACCTGCAATACACATATGAAACTCTGGTTGCCTATATGCAAGGAAGAATATTTTTCTTAAATTGTTGAATTTCAACAATTACATAGATATTAAGCAACTATTGTACTGCAACTGCCTTCGTATGTATGTGTGTTTATGTTTACATAATTTGAGCGATTATTTTATGGTTGTTTTGCCGTTGAAAACAATAAAAAGTTAGTAAAATTTTATAACCGTGTATAATGGACAATGCTTACAATATTTTTTATTTTTCATTGAACTAATTGAATCATTGAAACGTGAAAATGTAAAATGTTATCGCTAATTTTTATTAGGACTCAAAATTAACAATAATTTTCTTCATTTTTTTTGCAACAATTTCATCTAGTTGATATTATGTACCTATTTTAAATTATGCAATTAAAAATTTATATAGTTACTTAACAAATTAAAATGCATGAAAATATTATTTGAACAAATTTACCTGGCACAGTAAAATAAATGCAATTGCCGCGTGAACTTTCACCCCTCGGCCAGCAACAGTTCTCTGATCAGTTTTTCTGGTCATCTTGAAACCAACTGACCATTGCCGCGGCCTGCTACGCGTTTATAAAGCGACTTGAGATAATAAACAATTGGTAATAATTTTTTGTTGTTGTTTGTTTGTTTTATCGTGCCGACAGAGTGGGGCAGAACGTGGGCGGTAGCATTGCGTTTAGGGGTGTTGTACGAAGATGTTGTGGTCGGGATGACTCACCACCCTTCTTAAATGCATTCTTCCACCCTTAAGAAACATCCCCCTATTATGTCTTTAAGAATGTGACAGCGATTTGTGTATAGTTGCAGATCTAAATTATATGTAATTAATTTTATTTTTATTCCAGGGTTAGTTTATTAAATAGTTTTTGTAATGTAAGCATTGTTGAAATCTTTAATTGCGGATTTAAAGCAAAACTAGAAACATAGAATCTGGTTAAAATGTCGCTGTAGCGTTTAGGGTTGTTTCGAGCAATCAATGAGCCACCCTTCGCTTCGCACCCCTGCACTAGCTTCCGGTACTCAATACTGACTTCCGGCAAGCGAACCAACCCTGGCGCAAACTTACCAATACTTATTTTCACCTCAAGTTGTTTTGCGAAAACATAATTTATTGTGAATCGCTTGCGAAGCGAATTTGACGACGCGCTGACGTGGATCTGCAATTGTAGAACATTTTGTAACAGATTGTGTAAACATTTTGTTGAAATTTTATTGCAATTTTTATTGCAACGTTATCAAATGCAATTAAACACAATTTTTTTGTAAATTTGTTTTGGTACTTTGCTTCCATTTAAAAGTAAATTAAAATTGTACTTTTCAATAACAAATTTGCCATGCGCATATTTCCACGCATTCCAACGTTCAGTTCTGCAATTGCACCCCCGAGAAATTCGAATGAATCAAAATTATTTTCAGTGATATTTCCGAACACTCAAAGTTAGTTTCCGACGCTGGACGCTGTTGAATGGACGTCAGAGGCGTCGCAACGCATGCGTCGGCCAACAGACAGCGCGTCGTCGTCATCCAATACACTCAGTTGTGTGAGGAACCTGGAGGTCTTCGCCTCGCGCGTTCGTTTCATTTTCGGTGAATTCCTTTAATTTTATTCTCTCTCTCTCTCTCTCTGTCTTTCGGATTGTGTGCGTTGTTTCTCGTGTTGTTTGTATCGTGGTGCTGGGTTGCTAAGCGACCGGTGGACAGCGGGGGGATGTGCGACAGTTGACATGTCCATCTGAAACCGGAAACACCGGGGGGACACGGCGGAAATGCATCGAAAAATGAAAAACTAAACAATTTTTTGGATATTTACACAAAAATAGGTATTTTTCTCTAATAATATTAAATAGAAATTAAAATTGATCGATTATCGATTGTTTAATCATTCACCGTGACCTTGTACAATTGATTTTACATTGATGTAACTAATCTGCATTATTTATGTACCTGGTGAAACATTTATGTTACGTTCGTTTTAATTATAGTATTCGTGTAATTCGAGGCGCGATACTGATCTCGGGTCACATTCAACGAATTCTTGTTCGTTTCCGGTCACTTCCGGTTCATTTTTTTGCGAATATTTCCGGTCGACGGAGTCTAGAGATTGTCTACAAGTGATTTAAAACATGCAGAAGAAGTCAGCGACTTGGAACTAATTTTAATTTGTATTCTGCGAACTCTCAAAAAATATATTTTTATCGCAATTATGAAATCGTTTAACCACTAGTGCAGCACTTGTCAGTTACCCTTGCCTTACTTAAGCACCCTTAATAACTGATGTTGTCTCTGTCTCTTGACTCTTTATCATCCCTTTGTTTTGCACAAGTAGGCCGTGAAACAAAACAACAACCTGTTAGGGGTGGTTGTTAAGTTATTTACTTTTAAATCCGTAACCGTGGAAATATCCACTCATCTATTTAAATACCACAGCTGTTTCAACCCTCATTTCCATGGTTATACACCCTTGACAACGTGTTTATTTATTCATATTTTTTGTAACAGCCGTGCTCTATGATAAAGATAAAGCACACACACACGTTATGTATGATGTGCATTTTAAGTGGATGCGGGGTTGGTCTGTTGTTGCAGATCTAGTCCGATGTAAACAGGATGAACACCCCAGTGCCGTGCCGGTCCCCCGTGGGGGGTTTACTAGACCCTGTCCCCCCCAACTCGTGCACCGTGGCCTATGACAACAATAACGAGGCCAACGTTGCCAAATTGAAGCAACACCAGCCGCAGTCGCACGCGGACCTGGAGGCGGCCAGCGGCGGCACACCTGGGGCGGGCAAAACCACCAAGGGGGCGGCGAAAACCAGTGGCGTACGTTTGTGCGGCCGTCTACATTTAAATAGCTTGTGGTCTGTTTGGTATGGCTTCTTCGGGACATTTCTTCAGGCGTACATCGCTGTTAAGTGCACCAAACGGTTTCTAAGTAAGTTTAGAGTGATTTCCAGAGGGGGTTGGATAATATTTATATGATTTGAAACGTTTCTAGGGTACTCGGTGTTACCGTGGAATAATTTAGTCGCCGTTTGGGAATTACACGCGTGTTTGGTGGCCACTGGTCTAGCCGTGATGCTTCTTCCATTGTTTCTAGCCAGCGCCGTCTTCAAAGTACGGTGACATAAACAATTAGTTAAATATTTCATTGTTTATGACATTTCATTTGAACGTGTTAGGTCGGGAATTACGCGAACGATGGGTACAAGTTGGGTCGCGGAAGCGCCCGCGTCTCCACCCCGACGAGCAGCCGCCCCTGTGGAGCTCTGTGGCGGCACGCGGGGCCCACCGCTGCCTTTCTGCACCTGGTGATCGCTGTGACTCTGCTGGCGCCCCGGCTCGTCATGGAAGCGCGCTTAGTTCAACACGGATTCCTGCCATCCGGTGAGTTCAAACATTCTGTATTCAACTCAGTCTAATTGAATTTTCGCTGCTGTTTGAAGCAACGCGGCCGCTTTCAAACAGATGATAAACGTTTCTGTGAAACAATGTAGCATCGCAGCGGTTGCTAAGCGACCATTGCTATAATAGAACAGCATATAATAGATGGGGGGCGAGTCTTCATTTTGTCTGAAAAACTGTTTTAGAATTATATTTAAAAAGGAAACAATATGAGGTCGTTGTCCTGGTAACATTCCTAAAAGACAATTTGATTTGATTGTATTTGTTTTTATAAACAATCGAAACAAAATGTTTTCATATTGAAAGAGACGCAGGCTGCTAAATAAATCAGCTGAGCTGTTTATTTATAGATATTAAACTGGCGCTGCTAAATTTATTCGTAACCCATTTAGAAATGAACTATTTTCGTGTTTTATGTATTTTAGTTATTTCCTGCGGACTACAAAATATACACACTTTGAAAACTCATTAAGAGGGGTTGAGGGTGTGTCGGTAATAATTAAATAAAATTAGCTACAGACGTGCGACACTTATGTTTTGATTTCATGTCTTGTTTTAATATAAACTATTTTGGGGCGATTGGGGGGGGGGGGGGGGGGGTAAACAGGAAATGATATAAGTGTCAATTTGCGGAGAGTTTCCAACACGTTTCCGGTTTTGGTTCGATCTCACGCTTTCCGGTAAATTTGATTTTGCTAGGGTGGGGAAATTTGTGTTAAAGTGGAAAATTTCACCTGGTTACATTCTTCGGGAGTTCTGTGTTTGTTCAGACATCATCCCTTAACCCTGTGAGCGGGAGTCAATGACCCTCAGCCCTCAAATAAGTGGCTATCGATTGGAAAAATAGCTAGCTCGATCATAATAGGGCCTAGAGGTGTTCATGATCAAAGGCTGACAACTTAACGAACTGAAGAGCATCTCGCAGGCTCATTAAGGGATGAACGAAAACATACTTGAATTTATTTTGAATTATTCTTCCAATCTGTTTAATTGTTAAATATCATAGTTTTTGAAATAAACAATTATAATAAACGCTGCTATTTACATCTTCAATCGTAACCCACTAATTAAATGAACAATAATAAATAATTAATTGTCGCTAAATACGTAATACTTGAGTCGCGAGATTTAAAAATTTAAATATAAACAATTTACCACAGCTCGGACATTCGGTAATGCTGTGGGGTAAAGGCATGCATCGTCCACCCCCGCACGCCACCAGCGGCGGCTCGTTATTGATTTCTCTCCCGCGTTAGAATGAGACAGATGCATTACTCATGTTTCTGTCCTTTTTGCGAATAAATACGCTGAGCGAGCGAGACAGATGCCGGAAATAATACTCTCTTTGTCAAACAATTTTATTTATTCTTTCATAATAGTTATACAATGATTATTTAATTATTACAATTCTTTACATAATAATAATAAAAAATAATCAACTCGAAAAAATACACCTTACACGTATACAACACACATCACACTAATGTATCTCTGGTTGCATATGAACTAGGGTTATTTTTTTTCTATAAACGAAAAATTAAATGAATGATTTGGTTTCAGATGCTCTGTGGCGAACAGACCTGGACTTTATGGTGGTTCACCACGACCGCCTAGTCGTGTTGAGTTTCATGACGGCTGCGTCGCCACCTGGTGGACACCACAGCCTCAATGTAACCTCAACCCCACCTCCGGGGACGAACAATCACAGTACAGCGGGTGACGCGATGGCCCTGAGTAGTTTCAACACAAGTTTAGCTCATAACGTGCTGGATTTTCTCAAGAACTTGCTGAAGATGACGGAGGATGACCCTCATGGCATTGACAGTCACATTGGTAAGAATATGCATTTAATTTTAATTTATTTAAACTAATCAATTAATTTTAGAACCAGGTTTCGGAAGTACAGTGAGCGTGGAGTACTTAAACTATGGTTTAGCGCTACTAGTGTACTCGGTTCGATACCCGGCCGTATTTTGGGCGACAAATAAGTGTTTTGGAATCATTTTCTCGATACAATTGTTGGCGAACAGTATTCAGAGTTTGTTGGCGTTCGCTGGAATGAGTGTCTTGTATAAAGTACAAGTTGTGGGAGCGTACAAAGCACTGCCTCTTTTACGTCATTATCCGAAAGGTGCTTCGCCACTTGGAGGCGACGGAACTCCGTTTCTATTGAACTCTCACGTCACGTTGGCGATTTTTGGATTGTCCAGTTTCCTGGTGCTGGCTTCGAGTATGATTTTGTATCTTTACGGCCACGCCAGGTACAACTCTTTCTTGTCTTCATATAAAGACCGCAGCGCCCATATTACATCCGTGGGGCCATCGGGCTCCGGTTGGGGCTATCGGACGCACGGCGCTGCACTTGCAGCTCTTCTAGCGTCGGCGGTGGCGCACGCGCCGCTCTTACACGACCTGACAGTTGCGTATCGCGGCTCGCTGGACGGTGCTGTGTTAGCGTGCATCGTGGGCGACATCACCACGCTGTTCCTCTGGGTTGTGGTGTGGCTGGGGCTCACCATTAAATACCGCTGGAGTTTTAAAGTTACTGTGACCGTTGGCACGGCCACAGTTCGCTCGGCGCGCAGCGTTCGTCTAGTGACGGACGTGGAGCTCGCTGGAAGACGTCCGCAAGGCCCCAGCCAGGCGCAGCCACTCCTCGTCGTTGGCAATGGACGCGCGTACGCGGTGTCTGAGCCTCACAGTCGCAAGGCCATCATGAGTGTTGTGCAAAAGACACAACAAGCTAAACAACAACAACAACAACAACAACATCAACAAAACACCAGTCAATCTTCAGCTTCGTCTCAAGGTGGTAGTGAGTACTTGGAAGAAGATGGAGACGAGCAGATCTATTGGTTGCGTCCAGCTGGTGCTTCGCCTCAACGTTCACCCGACAGCGTGTCCGGGGGGCCACTGTGCTGGCGGGGGCGAAGCCATTCCACCCATTCCACGCACAGCAGCGCCGCCTCCAAGAAGAAACACAAAGTCACCTTCAACGAGGCCACTAGTACGTCCCAACGGTAACCGCACATCATACTAACTATCGTTTTATGTGCTTTAACCCGCATGTTGCATGATGTGTGTGTGTGTGTCTATCCTATCTCATGATGTGCATTCATTATTTGCGCGTGTCTCGTTTCTTATTGACTTGTGTTTAGTTCGAGCAACAAAGGGCTGGACGGAAGCGGAAACAGCGTCTCCGGACGAGTGTCGGGCGCTGATGAGGACGACGGCGACTACGCCACACTGAGGGAGTTGCCCTTGCTGCCTGGGGCACACCGAGGCCCTCCTGAGGATGACTCTGCGTCCGAGGAGGGCAAAGTACGTTTCGATTAACATTTAAAGTATTTATTAGTAAATTGTTGTTGTCTTCTGTAGCTGTTGGCTTGCGTTCACGATGATAACGTGACGTACGCGAGCACCAGCCGGGATTTGATTCCTCCAGCTGACTACGAAGACCCATCGCCGCTACTAACCCCCGAACCTCTTTCAGAGAGGGATAACACTGCCTCGAAATCAAACCATCAACTAGTCACAGTTCACAGCCAGGTAAACAAACATTCAGCAATCATTTACTTGCATATATGCCCTTTTTTGTCTTAAAAATACTTCTTAATTGCAAATAACATACTATATTCTAAATATTATTGCCAATATATTTCAATTAACAACATTTTAATTATCTGCCCTTTTTCGGGCACAATGGTTAATAAAAATAATTAATATGTATTGGTTGTGTATGTTGTAGTTGTCAGCAGGGACGACGCCCCGGTGTTTGCGGCGGGCTGATTCCGGAATGCCCCACGAAGAGCTCACCCCCAGGTCAGACAGCGTGTCCACAGAGTCATCTTCATCGCCGCCGGACGTGCCGGGTTCCAATCACAGCGAGACGTCTTCCGGCGTGCACAGCACAGCCAGCAGCACGGCAGCAGCGCCCAACCGCCGCGCCACCAGCGTCGCGGATCTGCAACAGCAGCCCGCGCACCACGACATCTGGAAGAGCTGCTCGCTGCAGAGGAACGTGCCGCCGCCGACCGGAAGTCAACACTCGGTGATTCCGGTGGTGGTGGCGCGTGCCCCGCAGCCTATTTACGGGTACACGGCCGCGGCACCGGAAGTGGAAACGGTGGTGGTCAAGGCCGGCTGCAGCGGCCTCAACCCCAACCAAGGACTGTACGGCGTGGTGAAGAGTAAAGTGCCAGCACCGGAAGTGGCCAGCGAGCATGGCATTCCAGCCGTTATACTCGAGACAAGCGGTGACAACACTGTTGTCATTCGCCGGAAGTCAACAAAACCTATCTTAG
Organism: Poecilus cupreus; assembly: GCA_963942605.1. Taxonomy (NCBI): domain Eukaryota; kingdom Metazoa; phylum Arthropoda; class Insecta; order Coleoptera; family Carabidae; genus Poecilus; species Poecilus cupreus. The sequence goes on from OZ012713.1 coordinate 42,304,286, forward strand.
ACCAGCAACAGATTCCGGTTATCAAAGAAGAACCGTTCAGCAGGTCTACCAACATGAAGATGACCAGCTTCACCGAGCACAACGACCTGAAGAATGTACAAGCGTCGTCGGCGACGCTGCCGCACTACCCCACGCAACCGCTGCAGCAGATGGCGTCGTATCCGCACTGCTCCACGATGCCGCTGCCGCACAACAGTCAGCCGCCGCCCCCGGGCGCCAATCTGGCCGCCGGCACCAGTTGCAATGTTTTCCCGCGCCCCCACACCACCATACCCACACACCACAACGGTGTGCGTCTCTTTGGTGGTGCTAGTGCTAATACGGGGGCGCAGCACCCGTACGTCAAGCGGGTGCAACAACAAACCAACCACATTTACGGATACAATAACAACAAGTCGTAAAACCAACAAGTCCCTAGAAAATAATTTTGTAAATTTTGTATAAATTTTGTTGCTTTCAACCAAAGAGTTTTCATTTAAGTTTTGTAGATTTTTTACTGACTAAACATTCCGTACATTTTAAGGAAAGAAGACCGGAAAAAATGGACCACCAAACACAATAACACATTCATATCATTCATTCATATCTCTATCATTTTATTTCTCTTTGTGTTCTGTTTATTCTTTTATTCATAAATTCATCAAAACCTTGTACATTTTTTTATATTTCTACGAAACAGTTTTATTTTTATTCGCCTAAAGGATAAATTCATAAAGAAACGCCTAATTTATAATAAAATACTCGAAACTGTACTTTTACAAACATAAGATGTACTCTCTACTTCTCACTGTCTCATATGGCTGCTAAATATCTCTTTAACTGTCGATTTATTAACCACCAACAATCAATTACTCACAAACGAGTCTCCCGCGCGACTTGAATTCGTTTTGCAAAATAGTGAAAAAACATTACATTCATAACTAGGTTTACGTGTCTATAAATAATTAGAAAAATAGTGAAATATATGCGGGAGACTTGTTTCATTCTAAGGATTCTGTGTCGTTACGTTCCTAAAACTACCCCAAAAACATTCATTTAATTCTGTGTAACATATACAATAAATATCATATATTAAATGTTATTGTTTTAGATTAAATTCGAACAAATTCAACAAAGCAGCGGAGAGCGCATTGTTATATCATCAACTGTGGTAATTACACAATCGCATAATCGTTCTTTAATTAAATTAACTGTATTCGGTCACTAATATTTCTTTATTCAGTTGTGTGAAGACTTTCAAAGAGTTAACAGAGTGTTCAAACGTATCAAGTGAATAGTGTTTGTTCAATAATGTGCAGACATTCAAAGTGTTATCAGTGTTTGTGCAACAATGTGAGGAGTCATCAGAGTTTGTGTGAAGACATTCCAAGAGTCAACTGGGTAAAAGGAATCAAACAAAAATTATGCTGAGTAAGTAAACAGTTTCAATGTATTTATTACACAAATAATAGCAACAAAATCAATTTAAAAAACGTTTATTCATAAAATTATCAGAATTTGGGTCAGGAATTCTTCGGAAAACAGCGAGAAACTTATCTCCGCGGTTTCTGGTGACTTTTTGTCCTTCCTCTGAACTATCAAACAATTTCTCAACAATGGGATCCGTTTGCTACAACAATTACACTCAATTAGAATTAATTCTGATTAGATAATGCAAGACGTACAAGTTCAGGGTTGGGAATTCTTTCAAACAGTGGATGTTCAATGAAATGTTGTACCATCCAGTTATGTAAGTCTGCCACATCGGTGACTGTATACACGATGCCCTGTTCCGCTAAAACGTACGCGTATTCAGCTAATAGAAATTTATTTATTATGCGCCATTTGTGCTTGGCCTTTTTGAAATGTGGATCTGGATACAGGAAAAACATTTTCTTTAGCTGAAAACAAACTAATTGTAGCTTAAATACAATAAAGTTGTGTGATTATAACTGTACCTGTCCTTTTCGGAAATAATTTGGCAAATATTTCATTGCATTGGTTCGAAGACAAGCAATGTTTTGATATTGGCCAGGATTCTGTGAGCGAAGTGCTGCTATCCTATCCATTACGTAGTCAGACACTTTCACACGAATTTCCATCCCCAAAATGAGGGTTTCGGGGAACATTGGAGCCAATGTTACTAATAGTCCGCCGTATCCGCAGCCAATGTCTGCAAATTCAATCATTTTCTTGTCGCCATTCGAAAGCTCTGGATACAATTTCAATAAATCAAAGTCGTCAGGTGTCCTAGGACTAATAATTAAAGCCATTTTTAGTATTCAGCTTAGTTTTAAGACACTATTAATGTGAGCTTACTAGTCAATGCAATGATCAGCAACTGGATTCGAGTGTGCCCTTTGTCTATAGTGTTTTTTCTGTGGTAGAGCTATTGGTTCCGTCATTTCTATTTATTATCGATGTATTAATGTGTAAATAATGTATTTCTTTAATTAATTTAACGTGAAAATAATTCTAACCTAAAATGTTGACACGTTTAAATGTCAGATTTCATCGACCAATCAAAATGCAAGAATTTTTGATAGCATTTCGGACTCATGTCTAGTATCATAATATGAAATGTCATAAAAATATTTTTTATTTATTATAGCCTTCTAAATAATATTTATTAAATTATTATCATTTATTATGTACACTGTAATTTATTTACAATTTATAAGCTTGAAATACGTAAAATATAATTAATTTAGAACCAATTATTTTTAGATCTAAAAGCATCTGTCCGACGCCATGATTGTCAGCTGTTCCTAGTTTTTGACATTCAATTTCAGTGATCTTTTTTGAGGTTGGTTTCTCGTGAGAAAATGTGAGATAAAAGGGCTTTATCTATTATGTTAAACATTTACAATAAGAAATATCAGTTGTACATTCAGCAATAATGATTCTTACACGGTTACAATGATGTACAAAGAATACAAGTTGTTGAAATGCAAGTGCATTGTGATTAATTAGTCACATTTGTGTCTCTACATTAATTGTAAGTTGAATTTTTATTAATTGTTATTTATTTAATGGTCAGTTGATAGAGTAATATTTATGGTTTAATATTATATCAAACGTATTTGCGATAGAAAATGCAATGGAAAAGATTTTAGGTTATAATGGGTTGGATTATTTGCACTACTTGCGAAATAGTTTGCGATAGACAAGCTTAGATTATTTTTAGACTATTTTTATATTGATTCTAGACGTAATAGCCGTGTTTGTATTTATACGTAACATGTAGGTAAATAGAATTAATTTGATAATACAACGATAATAGTTTTGTATGTTAGAATTGAGATATTTAGGTGTAATTTGAATTTTTAATACTTTTAATTAGATCTCTATTTAATCTGAATAATTAGCTCAGTGATTGTCAAACTAAAGTAGTGGGTTGACTAGGAAAAATTAGTGTATAAAATAATTGGTTTAATTAATGTTTTAGAAGGGTGAAAGAAGTATTAAAAATGTTTATTATTTTGAGTTGAGTTGACTTTTAATAATTTCATAATGAGTGTCAACTATTTGATGACACAGTACAAACAAAACACTCTTCAAACAATAATTGAACAGCTGTTAAAAACAAAAGAGTTGTTAATAGCGGCAATCAAGCACACTTGATTAACATTCGTTGAGTTGTCACTTGTTATATCAGTGTTGATTTGTCTCTGGTGATGGCAATTTGTTTGAAATGCCTGAATCTTGGTGTAAAATATTCGATGAACGGTCTCCATTCGAAAGACGCAAGAATAAGGTATTTCCAGTAATTTTTAATTCACTTGGCACATGATATGTTATTATTTCGAAAAACTTTGGCCCACATTCACTGAAAATATTTTTGGCACGTGCTACCAAAATATACTTCATTCATACTTTTTTATTTATGTTTCATTGCGTTTGCACGTTACTTAATGACGCAGAATATATTTGGTCCATGACATAAGTGCTCAAGTTTCTATTTAAAATTAAAGTCACATGGCTACATTGTTTGCAAACACTGGTATTGTTGAGTTGACGTCATCCATGCAAATATCTTCTTCCGGTTTCCTCTTGCGATTATTTTTTTTATTTACTTGGTCGTCTTTATCTCGTATTATTTTGGAAATTCGTTATAACCGATTTAATTTATTGTTTTGTTAATGAAATAACCCAGTGTTTATTTAATAAACAGAAAAATCATTAAATATTCTCCCTAATGCGCCGGCAACCAAAGTTGCGTTTATGTATGGCGGGTCACATATGCAGTAGGGGTATTTTTCACTCATTATTTTTAAAATATTGCATTCAACGTGTTTTAAACGATAACTTGTATCGGTTTTGATTATAAAATGAATAAATAACTGTATTTTATTATAATTAATGTTAAATATCTTGTATTTCATGTTTAAATTTTAAAAACACATTCCATTCATTCAAATTACAACTACTGACGTCTGTAAACTGTGTCTTATCAGTCGACGAAGCATAGATAAGAAATAAAAAAAATGATAAATTTCCAATCGTATTGAATGTAAATAAGTTGTTTCCAATGTTTCGTCTGTCAGTTGTAAACTAGTAAATACGGTGGCGTCTATTGGGTGATAAATTAATGTCGTGTGATTTTAAATTGGGGTTTTTGAACGGGGCTCAAGAACAAGATGATGATTTCGAGTGATGGACTGTTATCTCTATACGTGTGTTATCGATTCAGTAATTATATTTAAATAGGTTTTTTGTTGTTGACTTGATTTCGAAGTTCAGTGAGAATGAGCGTTAACATGTCTTTGAAAAACCTGGCAAAATCACCCCAAGAATCAACGCCTCTCGTTTTAAAAATTCCAAAAACGTATGGAGCAGTATTGCCATATTATCAGTTTATAAAAGCCCAAGTATTGGCTGCATCGAATCAGGTATGAATCATTTTTGAAACTAACTAATGTGAAACTAGGAAATCGCCTGATTAGTTAGACCACCTTTTCATCAGGTGTGAATCAATGGAAATTTTATGTTTCATGTGCATTTTACACATTAACCTGATAAGAAACTTTGTTTATCTTTAATTGTTATCTGTATTTGTTTAAATTATTCTATGGTACAAATTTACGTATTTTAATAAATTACAAGTTAGTGTAACACAAGTGTTGTAGAATTTAACAAGTATAGAAAATGAAGAAAGTGCGAAGTTTACACAACATTAAGGTATTATCAAATTAGCCTAGGGCCACAGTTAAATGGACTCATCAATGAATGAGTAAAACGTCACAAATTTACCAAAATTTACCGTAATTCACAACATTTATTTATGAATCACAAAACCGAAAGCGGTTACAGACAAAATGAGGAGAATTTCTTGAAAACCACTTTAAATTGGTCGTAGTTAAAAGTAAACACTCTTAATGATCTAATTTTAGAAATGGGTATCATTAGAATTTAGCTAATTATATATTTAAAATTAATTAATATGTTTGTTTCACTAAATTTCGGGTCCCAAATGTTAGTATTAGTTATTGGGTGCTCGCGCCAACAACACCTTAGTTTTAAAATTAATTTTATTTAGTTTTTAAAAGACAACATGGTGTACGATAATAAAGATTGTGTTGTTTTAAATGTTCGCAAATTAATTTATAGATTTCAGAAAGTAAGTATCTATTACTGCTTGGGTTTGAACCCCTAAACCGGCTGATAAAAGTCTGTGTTATCAAATCAGAGATAACAATTGGTAATTAATTATTGAGAGATTGAAATCTTCGTTCGGCAAATTTAATCTTAAACTGGTGTTGGGCTAACTTGGTGCGCGACGTACATGAGCTAACTGTTTCAAGATAAATATCTATTTATTTTTTTCTATACTTTATTTATTTTATTGGTGATTTATTTAAAGTCGAAATGAGGTCAATTTTACAGAAGCAGGTTTACAATGTCGTAAGTAATTTTACATTAAAATACGAACTGTTTGTGTTTAATTTTTTAATTATTGCGCACATTATTGAAATGATTTCTATTTTTAAAACTAATTGTCAAAATATGATAAACAATATCTGATTCATTTAATCCCTTTGTTTTTGTCTGTGCATATCAATAAATCACAGATGTTATTATGAAATAATTAATTAATTAATTAATCTGTGTTTATCTTAACTTGAAAACACTTTTTTTTTCCTTTAAATTGAAATTTATGATTATTTAAATGGATGCACTTTACTTAATTAGACTTTAGATCTTGAAGATACGAAGAACAATTGATAAACAATGTTTTTAAATATGTTATCACTATGACGACGGCAGCAAATATTCACAGAAACATTAATTGTTAGATAATTATAAAATTGTCTCTGTTATCTTTTATCTCAGTCAATCGTTGTTAGCTGCTACTTGAATAGTTCAATGACTGTATTATACATGATGTGCTATAGCAAAAATGCCCCGGCACTCGATATGCGCGGACACTGTCTCGCAGAATTCACTTCCGTGTCCGGAAGAAGCAGCGCATCATCCGCACAGGCGGCGCTCGTTTCTGACCCTGACCTTAGGACGGCACGCAGGTCATTCGGGTCCTTTGTCAGCGCCGCCGTCTCATTTTCCTGTGCCTTTGTTTACGCTCACCACGCCGGACGGAGACCATCATGTGCAAGGCCGAAAATTTCATTTCGGACTTCGCAGACATTCGAATACGGTTGTTGTTATTCTTGTTGTTGTTCCATTGTGGAGTGTTGTACTTTAACATTAAATGCTGATTAAACTACGTTTTACATATTTAAAAAAAAAATCAGTCAAAACCGGGGTCATTAATTAACAATAATTAATAATTAATTGATAACAAATGATTCTTTTAATAATACGACAGATTGTAACAGCGTGACGCATGATGTTTTGAGTGTGTGTGTGTGTGTTGCACTAACACTACATAGTTATTAATGATTTTGCGTTTTTAATTTGATTAGTTTTTATTTATAATGTGCATTTGATAACAGACCCTCAACCGGTCGGAATCAATGGCCTCGCTGTGTTTCCGGTCGTTGAGTAGCTTTATACTCGAGGACAACTTGGCCGGGCTGCAGGGCTTCCTGGAAAACAAACAGGTGCAAGTGGATGACCGCGATGAGGTAGAGTTGAGCTGGTGGCACCTGGTGCACACGTCACAATGTTTGTTTGTGGACAGAATGGGGCGACGGCGCTCATGCTGGGCGCGACGCGCGGCCGCGTGTCCATCGTGCGCACTCTGGTGACCCACGGCGCGGACGTGAACGCGGCGGACTTGGACTCGTGGTCGGCGCTGCTGTGCGCTTCACGCGAAGGCCACGCCGACGTGGTGGCCACCCTGCTGGACTCGGGCGCTGAGCTGGAGCAGCGTGACATGGGCGGCTGGACCGCGCTCATGTGGGCCAGCTACAAAGGCCACACGGACACCGCCCTCTTGCTGCTGGAGCGCGGCGCCGACGTCAACGCGCACGGCAACTTCCACATCTCCAGTCTGCTGTGGGCGGCGGGCCGCGGACACGAGAGGATCGTCAGCGAGTTGGTCGCCCGACAAGCTAAGGTTCACAATCATTATTTATATTTGATTATTTTGTTTATTATTACTATTTAAAGTAAAGTCACATGGATACATTGTTTGCAAACACTGGTATTTGTTGAGTTGACGTCATCCATGCAAATATCTTCTTCCGGTTTCCTCTTGCGATTATTTTTTCTATTTACTTGGTCGCCTTCATCTCGTATTATCTTGGAAATTCGTTATAACCGATTTAATTTATTGTTTTGTTGAAGAAATAACGCAAAAAAATCATTAAATATTCTCCCTAATCCGTCGGCAACCAAAGTTGCGTTCATGTATGGCGGGTCACATATGCAGTAGGGGTATTTTTCACTCTATATTTTTAAAATATTGCATTCAACGTGTTTTAAACGATAACTTTTATTATAGGATAAATAAATAACTATATTTCATTATAATTAATATTAAATATCTTGTATTTCGTGTTTAAATTTTAAATACACATTCCATTAATTCAATTTACAACTACTGACGTCTGACTATTATTTTGTTTATTATTACATACTATTTTCAATAACTAGTATACAATATTGAATCACCTGTAAACAATAAAAATCATTTCATCTAAAACCCATTACTGAAGGATAGATGACATTTCTATTTAATTCAATGATTTAAATCAATTGTATTAAATAATAACAACCCTAATTATTTACCGATTTGAAAAATAATAACTCAAGTGTGGTTTTAGGTAAATGTTGGGGACAAATATGGGACAACGGCGCTAGTGTGGGCGGCGCGCAAGGGCTATACACAAATCGTAGCGACGCTGCTGCGCGCGGGAGCCAACGTCGACACCCAGGGAATGTACTCGTGGACAGCCCTGCTGGTGTCAACACAGGGCAACCACACGGACGTGGTGAACCTTCTACTGGAGTATCGGCCTAACGTGAACGCTCTGGACAAGGACGGCTGCACGGCGCTTACTCTTGCGTGCAAAGAGGGTTATTACGACATCGCGCAGGGTCTGCTGGCGGCCGGCGCCTACATCAACATCCAGGACCGGATGGGCGACACCAACCTCATCCACGCGGTTAAGGGCGGCCACCGGGGCATCGTGGAAGCGCTGCTGAAGAAGTACGCGGACGTGGACGTGTGCGGCAAGGATCGCAAGACCGCCATCTACACAGCCGTCGAAAAAGGTAACATCCAGATCGTTAAGTTGCTGCTGAGCGCCAATCCCGACCTGGAGATCAGCACCAAGGATGGCGACACGCCGCTGCTGCGGGCGGTGCGCAGTCGCAACGCGGACATCGTGCAGCTGCTGCTGGACAAGCGCGCCAAGGTGAACGCCACGGACCGCAAGGGTGACACCGTGCTCCACATCGCGATGCGCGCGCGCAGCAAAGCCATCGTCGAGATCCTGCTGCGCAACCCGAAGAACTCGCAGCTGCTGTACCGGCCGAACAAACAGGGCGAGACGGCCTACAACATCGACCTGAACCACCAGAAGCAGATCCTGGGCCAGGTGTTTGGCGCCCGCCGCCTCAACACCAACGAGGACAACGAGAACATGTTGGGCTACGATTTGTACAGCTCCGCGTTGGCGGACATGTTGAGCGAACCGTCGTTGAGCATGCCCATCACCGTGGGCTTGTACGCCAAGTGGGGCTCCGGCAAGAGTTTCTTACTTAATAAATTACGAGGTATAATTAAATCGTTTAATTTAATTACACAACGTAATCCATTATAATTGTTTGTGTTGTTTTACAGAGGAAATGAAAAATTTCGCCCGCCAATGGGTCGACCCAGTGTTTCATTTCTCCGCCTTATTATTTCTAATCCTAGTGCATTTCGCGGTTACCGTGGGAACTCTCGTCGGCGTGGCAACACTCAGCTGGTTGCTAGGCACCATCGCCGGGGCAACACTCTTTGTTGTTTGTTATTTGTTCCTGGCAATAGTTTGGTTCCTTAATCAACGGTAATTATTTTAGTTAGGTTTAGAGTAGATTCAGTTGGGTTATGTTAACCTAACCCAACTGGATCTACCCTAAACCCAACCCAATTGAATCTATTCTAACCCAACTTATGTTTAGTTTAGATTCAGTCTGGTTATGTTTGTAAATTTTTTGTTTGTTTGTTCTAGATACGATTGGGATTGGCCGTATAATTTCACGGTCAACTTGAGTCGCAAACTAGACTCGCTTAAATTAATTTTACAAGTGACTTTTTGTCACCCGCCCTCAGTGAATTCCAGTGAAAATGTTACAGCGCAACCAATCAGGTAAATCAAGTGTTGCAGATTTTCCTGGGGGTGAATAAAATAATCAATTGGTTTTTGTTGCAGATTTTATTTCACCGATCAAACAAGGGTTAGTAGCACAACGGGGGGTGAAAATACTGTTGTCCAAATGTTGGGATCGCTTTACGATGCGATTGAAACTAATTATGGCGCATTTCCCACCCGATTGTACCGCGCTTTCCGTCCGAAGGCCGCGAAAAGCTCTTCGTCGTGGCGCCTCCGACGCTTGTGTTGTCTACCGTACGTCGTCGTCTTCGAATTGTGTTTCGCGTGTCTCCTAGTTGGGATATGCACCTTGACTATTTATCTGACGCGCCTGGCGGAATCACCAACACCCACAACAGCAAGTAGCATCGATGAGGCGAACAGTCTAGGCACAGTAACGTTGCACGTAGTGCTCATCACCGTGGCGTTGTTGCTGGGTGTGACGTGCGTCGCTAACTTGTACACGTGGGGGCGCGTGTTGGCCGCGCTCATCTTCTCTCAGCGGACGCAGCTGCGTCGAGCCATCGCCCGCCTCGACACCCTCAAGTCCGAGGGTTTCCAGCAGGCGCTGGTGGCAGAGGTGGCGCTCATGCGCGACATGGTGCGCTGTCTGGACGCGCTGAGCGCGCAGCAGACGCGCCTTGTCGTCATCGTCGACGGGCTGGACTCGTGCGAGCAGGACAAAGTGCTTTTGGTGCTGGACGCAGTGCACATGCTCTTCTCCGACGCCAACTCGCCATTCATCGTCATCCTGGCCATCGATCCGCACGTCATCAGCAAAGCGGTGGAGACTAACTCGCGCCGCCTCTTCAACGAGAGCAACATCGGCGGCCACGACTACCTGCGCAACCTGGTGCATCTGCCATTCTTCCTGCAAAACTCGGGGCTGCGAAAAGTCAAAGTGGCTCAGCAGACGGCACAGGCGCAGCACCGCAAGCAGACGGCAGGCGCCTGGAACGATGCAGACGACAACATCGGCTTCGTGTCCGGCAGCAGCAACAACATGCTGGTGCGCTCGCTCAGCAGCCGCCGCCTCTCCACCGAGAGTGCGCTCATGTCCAGCTGCGAGAAACTCAAGCCCCCCGCGGCGGCGGCGCGCAAAGGCTCACGCAAACTCAAGCTCAGCGACTCGATCGCCAGCTCCATCGGCTCCAACCTCAACGTGGTGGTAGGCGCGCACGATCTCACCAAGATGCTGCTCACCGACGACTACTTCTCCGACGTGAACCCGCGCTCCATGCGCCGCCTCATGAACGTGGTGTACGTCACCGGCCGCCTGCTCAAAGCCTTCCAGGTCGACTTCAACTGGTACCACCTGGCCTCGTGGGTCAACATCACCGAGCAGTGGCCGCACCGCACTTCGTGGCTCGTGCTGCACTACGAGCGCCACGAGGACCGCATCGACGACGCCACCTCGCTCAAAGCGCTCTACGACCAGGTGCGCCCGCAAATCCCCACCCTCAAGGAGGCTGAGCCGCTGCTGGAGTTGGACCGCGACGAGAAAAAGTTCGACATCTTTCTCACGTTCCATCGCTCCAGTTTGTTGGTCAGCGACCTGAAGATCTTTCTTCCGTTCACCATCAACTTGGATCCGTACATTAAGAAGATTATCAAAGAGGAATACCACCAGCAGCAGCAGCAACAGCCGCCGGTGCAGCTTCCGGTGCAGATGGAAGCGGGCAAGACGAGGAAAGCGTTGGGGCGCACGTGGGGCGCAACGCAGCCGCCCTCGGAGTGGCCGCCGGCTATTCAAGTGGCTCGACCGATGTTTGGTGCGTGGGGCCATGCGGCGTGGCCGCAGCCGCAGCCCTACCAGCTGGCGCCAGTCACCGCGCTGCCACCGGAAGTGCTGGAGGTCAAGTTGTCCGCGTTGAACGTGTCCGGCGTGTGTCAACTGTTTGATAAGATCGACGAGCTGAGCACGAGTGCGCAGAGCCAGTACACCGCGGTCATCCGCAGCAACAACATCAACGGCAAGGTGCTGCTGCACTGCGACCTGGACGAGCTGAAGAAGGTGCTGCAGATGAGCTTCGGCGACTGGGAGATGTTCCGCGTGCTCATTGTGTCGCTGCGCGAGCACGAACTCACGTCGTTCGCGCGCCACGACGAGGCTGCGCCCCGCGGAGTCCGCTTCAGCGACTCTGCTCCGCGCGAGAGGAAAAGTAAGTGGAACAAAGTGAACTAGTGCAATTATTGTATTTCTCATTTATGTGGTGTTTGTGTTTAAGGTAGCAATCCCAAAACGGAATCAGCCATGAGAGATGAACCAAAGCCCCGAGGGCCAACCAAACAAAGCATTATGGAGAAACAGGTTTGTAATAAATACTCTCTGTTTGAAGTGTAATAATAAATTTATTTACACAATGTTTCAAATTGCTTTCGATGGAATATTTTTAGTATCAGGTATAAAAAGAAAAACAAAATCAAAGAGACTTTGGATCCAGCGTTTCTTATGATGTGTTTTCGGTGCAGGTAACGTTGGAAGAACAGATGATTTGCGGTGCTCTCCAAACGTTAAATGAAGAAGCGTGCGAAGATGTGCTTGAGCTGGAGGAGAGTCCGCCGCCACCCTCGGAGGCTGTGCCCCACACAACGCTCATTCCACCCAGTCCTGAACCCCAGCAAGGTGAGGTCTCCAGAGTGTAAACTTCCAGGGGCTGGTCTCATCACACATCTGCACATTATTTATTTATTTATTATGTACATTATTTTATTATTTATTGTCAAACATTCCAAACCAAAAAATACTCAAATTTGAATTCACTCTGATTATGTTTTTATTTTCATTATTATTATTATTATTTGTAATTTTGTATTGAAAAAAATAAAAGATTATTTTGTTTTTCCTTTTGTTTTGTTTTGTATTTGTTTAATGTGTTTGTGTGAATTCAAATTTGTTTTCCATGCAGAGTTGAAATGTCCAAACTATCAAAGTGACGGTGTGTTGTTGTTGTATATTCCAGAGACAGAGTTCGTGGTATTGGCGGGCTGGAAGGGTGGCCGTTGGGCCCCAGTGGGCTCCGGAGGTCCCAGTGAAGCGTCGTCCACGTGTAGCACACCGCGCGCGGTTCGTCGCCATTACATACACACAGACACGGATACAAATCAACACAGCGTCATCAGCATCGACCTGAAACCGATTGAATCGAATCCGGGTCGAAACGCCGAGGTGCACAGCGCCATGTACGGACAAAACTCCAAACACAATGCAGTCAGTAAGCCGGGCCTTCGCCCCAGGCCGTCCAGTTTGTTAGTTGAGCCCGCGCAGGCTGCGCCCAGTATTAGTACGCGCTCGAAATCTGTTGACGGCAACAACAAGTCGGCGGAAAAGCTGGAGAAAAGCCCCGCATCCAGTCTAGAGAAACTTGCCAAGCTGAAAGAGAAATTGATTCAAGCGAGCGGCGACAAAACACAATTACCCACCACCTTAGACTCGGATGATGAGTCGACGCCGCTGGTGTCGGATTTGTCGACACCGTCGGTGAGTTTGGGGCCCAACTCGCCGGCGGGAGCTCACCGCTTCGTCAACACTGCATTCTCGCCGCAGAGTCACTCTAATTCGAATAAATCGAGCCCTTCACAGCAATTCTCGTCGCCGGAGGCGGAACACAAAAACGACATAACAGACTCGACAGACTTTAGCCCCGTGTCACCGTTGCAGATGCAGCATCACGCGAAGGGCGGTCTGTCAGCCAGTTTGTTGAGCATGGACAACATTTCACTCTCCAGTGACGGTAGGAAACGGTCTGGAAGCAATGCCAGCTCGCTGTCCAGACAAAATGCCCTCGACAGAGAAGAAAGACTTTAAATGGATTTTTCCAACGGTGACAATTCCATTTGTTAGAATTTTTTTTACTGATCACTGTACAACTAGTTTAATATATTTAAACTTGCTAATAAATAAATAAAACATTCATAAATATTGTGTCCAAATACTGTCCAGAGTTCTCGAACACACACTCTGACTTCAAGACACACATACGAGACAGAAACACTTGACTAATCCTCATATATCCCAACACTCATACTCGAAGCCATTATCCTACGCAAATATGTAAAAATTGTTACAAATAAATTGACTTACACCCAAACACGGATTGAGTGCTGGTTGAGTGATAATTTTCATTACACATTGAAAACACACAAATTAACTTTATTCCATTGCTCAAAGCCACACACACTTTCTCCCCAGAAGTCAGTAGCCCTAGTGCGAAAGAAGCGGTGTACAGGAACGCTATCCCCTTAATTCGGACCTGCAGATTCCGAAACTGGCGTCCAAAAATTTCTACGAGCGTTAGTTTTTGAGTAATTGCATTTTAAAATTTACAACTATGTCCAATTTTGACGGCCGGTATCTCGGAAACCAAAAGGGCTACAGGAAAATGTTAAATGTAGAATAGATAGAAAATTTTATTTTCTACAACTCGTCAATGTTAAGTTTTTCGCTATCTATTATAGTTTCCGAGATATAAGCGATCTACAAGAATGCTTAGTTTAAGCCAATGACCCTTATTGTATATGTATTTAAGGGTTAGAATGATGAATATTTTCTTTTGAGTTGTTGGCATATTTAACATTGGTACATTGATTACCGCTTTGTGCGCCATCTCTGCAAATATGCGTGAACTACGTTGCTCCATCATAGTTCCCAGGTTTCTACGTAGATGGTGCCAAACAAACTGTCACTTTTTAACAAAAATTAATGCAATTTGTTTTGTTAATTACTCATGAATTAACGATTAATCGGCATATTTATGTATACAGAATTAATTATTGAATCTTCTAGATGCATTTTAATGTGTGATACATGAAAATTAAAGCTGTTATATGTGAGAAAATAGCTAATGAATATAGTGCTTTCAATTTGTACTCGGTTCAGAATTTTAAGTCTAGTAAATTAATCTGATCAGATATATCGATGAAATTATGGATATATGTATTTAAAACTGTGGTGAATTTAATGGTGTAGATAAAAACTGTATAACTATTGTGGTTTGTAAAATATAACTAAAAAAATGGGTTAGAAACAGTAAATAATTATTTTCATGCCTTGAACTAAATCAAAATGAAACAGATCTATTTTTATCAATTAAAGCGTATTTTTTGACACAATTTAAGTGTATTTTTATTAATTAATTACGTTAATTATATATTGTTTGGAATTTTTATAATTAATTGCGCCGAATGCCTACAACCGACGTTACATTTCTGCTATGCGGGTTGCATGCAATTTGGCGCAACACAACTCAAAAATTCAAAACAATATGTAATTAACGTAATTAATTAACAAAAATACACTTAAATTGTGCCAAAAATTACGCTGTAATTAATTAAAATTGATTTGTTGCATTTTAATGCACTTGAAGGTATGAAATTATTTTTTACAGTTTCTTTCCCATTTTTCTCTGAATCTGGGCACATTTGGGTAAAATGTTTCAAATAAAACATTTTTCTTTTAATTTTCTCTACACGTTTTACTTGAAACATTTTTCTCTAAAACCCAAAATTTCAGCGTTCCAAAAATCCAATTTTGACGGCCGGTATCTCGGAAACCAAAAGGGCTACAGGAAAATGTTAAATGTAGAATAGATAGAAAATTTTATTTTCTACAACTCGTCAATGTTAAGTTTTTCGCTATCTATTATAGTTTCCGAGATATAAGCGATCTACAAGAATGCTTAGTTTAAGCCAATGACCCTTATTGTATACGTATATAAGGGTTAGAATGATGATTATTTTCTTTTGAGTTGTTAGCATATTTAACATTGGTACATTGATTACCGCTTCGTGCGCCATCTCTGCAAATATGCGTGAACTACGATGCTCCATCATAGTTCACAGGTTTTTATACAGATGGTGCCAAACAAACTTGTCACTTTTTAACCAAAATTAACACAATTAGTTTTGTTAATTACTCATGAATTAACGATTAATCGGCATATTTATGTATACAGAATTAATGATTGATTCTTCTAGATGCATTTTGATGTGTGATACATGAAAATTAAAGCTGTTATATGTGAGAAAATAGCTAATGAATATAGTGCTTTCAATTTGTACTCGGTTCAGAATTTTAAGTCTAGTAAATTAATCTGATCAGATATATCGATGAAATTATGGATATATGTATTTAAAACTGTGGTGAATTTAATGGTGTAGATAAAAACTGTATAACTATTGTGGTTTGTAAAGTATAACTAAAAAAATGGGTTAGAAACAGTAAATAATTATTTTCATGCCTTGAACTAAATCAAAATGAAACAGATCTATTTTTATCAATTAAAGCGTATTTTTTGACACAATTTAAGTGTATTTTTATTAATTAATTACGTTAATTATATATTGTTTTGAATTTTTATAATTAATTGCGCCGAATGCCTGCAACCGACGTTACATTTCTGCTATGCGGGTTGCATGCAAATTGGCGCAACACAACTCAAAAATTTAAAACAATATGTAATTAACGTAATTAATTAACAAAAATACACTTAAATTGTGCCAAAAAATACGCTGTAATTAATTAAAATTGATTTGTTGCATTTTAATGCACTTGAAGGTATGAAATTATTTTTTACAGTTTCTTTCCCATTTTTCTCTGAATCTGGGCACATTTGGGTAAAATGTTTCAAATAAAACATTTTTCTTTTAATTTTCTCTACACGTTTTACTTGAAACATTTTTCTCTAAAACCCAAAATTTCAGCGTTCCAAAAATCCAATTTTGACGGCCGGTATCTCGGAAACCAAAAGGGCTACAGGAAAATGTTAATGTAGAATAGATAGGAAATTTTATTTTCTACAACTCGTCAATGTTAAGTTTTTCGCTATCTATTATAGTTTCCGAGATATAAGCGATCTACAAGAATGCTTAGTTTAAGCCAATGACCCTTATTGTATACGTATATAAGGGTTAGAATGATGATTATTTTCTTTTGAGTTGTTGGCATATTTAACATTGGTACATTCATTACCGCTTCGTGCGCCATCTCTGCAAATATGCGTGAACTACGATGCTCCATCATAGTTCACAGGTTTTTATACAGATGGTGCCAAACAAACTGTCACTTTTTAACCAAAATTAACACAATTAGTTTTGTTAATTACTCATGAATTAACGATTAATCGGCATATTTATGTATACAGAATTAATGATTGATTCTTCTAGATGCATTTTGATGTGTGATATATGAAAATTAAAGCTGTTATATGTGAGAAAATAGCTAATGAATATAGTGCTTTCAATTTGTACTCGGTTCAGAATTTTAAGTCTAGTAAATTAATCTGATCAGATATATCGATGAAATTATGGATATATGTATTTAAAACTGTGGTGAATTTAATGGTGTAGATAAAAACTGTATAACTATTGTGGTTTGTAAAATATAACTAAAAAAAATGGGTTAGAAACAGTAAATAATTATTTTCATGCCTTGAACTAAATCAAAATGAAACAGATCTATTTTTTGCAATAAAGCGTATTTTTTGACACAATTTAAGTGTATTTTTATTAATTAATTACGTTAATTATATATTGTTTTGAATTTTTATATTTAATTGCGCCGAATGCCTGCAACCGACGTTACATTTCTGCTATGCGGGTTGCATGCAATTTGGCGCAACACAACTCAAAAATTCAAAACAATATGTAATTAACGTAATTAATTAACAAAAATACACTTAAATTGTGCCAAAAAATACGCTGTAATTAATTAAAATTGATTTGTTGCATTTTAATGCACTTGAAGGTATGAAATTATTTTTTACAGTTTCTTTCCCATTTTTCTCTGAATCTGGGCACATTTGGGTAAAATGTTTCAAATAAAACATTTTTCTTTTAATTTTCTCTACACCTTTTACTTGAAACATTTTTCTCTAAAACCCAAAATTTCAGCGTTCCAAAAATCGCCCGAAAAAGTGAAATATTTTCTGTAATAGTGAAAATTTTGGGGATTTCTCCCCAGAAGTCAGTAGCCCCATTGCCAAAGAAGCTGTATGCAGAATTTCAGCGCGATTTGGCGAAAAAACCATTTTTGCCCAAAAAAACATCAAGGGGTTAAGTCCATGTTTTCGTTTTTAGTTTGGGGAGTAAAAAAGTTTCGAGTTAGGAACGCTATCCCCTTAATTCGGAGCTGCAGATTCCGAAACTGGCGTCCAAAAATTTCTACGAGCGTTAGTTTTTGAGTAATTGCATTTTAAAATTTACAACTATGTCCAATTTTGACGGCCGGTATCTCGGAAACCAAAAGGGCTACAGGAAAATGTTAAATGTACAATAGATAGAAAATTTTATTTTCTACAACTCGTCAATGTTAAGTTTTTCGCTATCTATTATAGTTTCCGAGATAAAAGCGATCTACAAGAATGCTTAGTTTAAGCCAATGACCCTTATTGTATATGTATTTAAGGGTTAGAATAATGAATATTTTCTTTTGAGTTGTTTTCATATTTAACATTGGTACATTGATTACCGCTTTGTGCGCCATCTCTGCAAATATGCGTGAACTACGATGCTCCATCATAGTTCACAGGTTTCTACGCAGATGGTGCCAAACAAACTGTCACTTTTTAACCAAAATAAACGCAATTTGTTTTGTTAATTACTCATGAATTAACGATTAATCGGCATATTTATGTATACAGAATTAATTATTGAATCTTCTAGATGCATTTTAATGTGTGATACATGAAAATTAAAGCTGTTATATGTGAGAAAATAGCTAATGAATATAGTGCTTTCAATTTGTACTCGGTTCAGAATTTTAAGTCTAGTAAATTAATCTGATCAGATATATCGATGAAATTATGGATATATGTATTTAAAACTGTGGTGAATTTAATGGTGTAGATAAAAACTGTATAACTATTGTGGTTTGTAAAATATAACTAAAAAAAAGGGTTAGAAACAGTAAATAAATATTTTCATGCCTTGAACTAAATGAAAATGAAACAGATCTATTTTTATCAATTAAAGCGTATTTTTTGACACAATTTAAGTGTATTTTTATTAATTAATTACGTTAATTATATATTGTTTTGAATTTTTATAATTAATTGCGCCTAATGCCTGCAACCGACGCTCCAATTAACCTATGCGGGTTGCATGCAATTTGGTGCAACACAACTCAAAAATTTAAAACAATATGTAATTAACGTAATTAATTAACAAAAATACACTTAAATTGTGCTAAAAAATACGCTGTAATTAATTAAAATTGATTTGTTGCATTTTGATGCACTTCAAGGTATGAAATTATTTTTTACAGTTTCTTTCCCATTTTTCTCTGAATCTGGGCACATTTGGGTAAAATGTTTCAAATAAAACATTTTTCTTTTTATTTTCTCTACACCTTTTACTTGAAACATTTTTCTCTAAAACCCAAAATTTCAGCGTTCCAAAAATCGACCGAAAAAGTGAAATATAATGAAATTTTAGTTATTGAATAAAGTTGTTTAAAATCCAAACATATATTTTATGTTTCATACACTCCCCATATTATTTTAAATGATTATACATGTACACATTTAAAAACAAATGTATAATTTAGTTTAGGTTATTTATTCGTGCGTCAAAGTTATACAATGATTATTTAATTATTACAATTAGTTACATATCACATAAATAATTAATTAAATTATTGTATTGAGGAACCTTTGGCTGCGTCGTCCGCGATCACATTTGCTGGGGCCCACCTGAAACAGAAAAATGCAACAATAGTAGAAAATATATTATTGTACATACACATATTTAAAAACAAACGTATTGTTTAGTTCAAGGTTATTTATTTTCTCATAAAAGTTATACAATGTTTATTTAATTATTACAATTGTTTACATAACACTTGAAAAAATGAGGCACCTTTCGCTGCGTTGTCTACGCCTCCAGTCGCTGGGGCCCACCTGAAACAAAAAAATAAATGAAACCACGGTAAAAAATTACCTCTGGCAATGTGGTCCACGCCTCCAGTTGCTGGGGCCCACCTGAAACAAATAAATGAAATAAAACCACGGTAGAAAATTACCTCTGGCTGCCTGTTCCACGTTCCCAGCTGCTGGGGCCCACCTGAAACAAAAATATATAAAATGCAACAACAGTGGGAAACAAAAATGAAATTGTGAAGCTCGTTGGTCGCCAGCCCCAGGTGCGGGGCTGACTTAAGCTCTGCCACCTCGACAAGGTCTCGCTTCACACAGGCAGAGGGGCGGCCTGGTTAGCTCATGCCGGGGTGTGCAATGGCATGAACCCAAGACCTAGGAATAGGATGGAGGAGATGATGGTAAACGTACACAAATGAAAACATAGAAGTTCGCAGCGCGCGCGCTGCTGCCTCGGCGACCCTACCAGCTTCCGCCCCATTTCACCCTCTTCGCCAGTTTCACTATGGTATCCCCCAGTAAGCCTGGCCAGGACTTCTTTACTGGAGGTATAGCCATAGCTACTTCACAGCTGCTACACTGCGTTTGACTACTAACGGTTACTTCACGATCATCGTGGTGGACGCAAGGTCTGGATTTATAAGTCCCGGGCTCGGTGGCTGAGGCAATTCGATATATATATCGTAGATCGATACATATATACCGTAGGAGGATATATACATATCGTAGATATATACATTGAAATCCACAACTGATGGGACAACACAGTGAACAAAAGGAGAATGACATCGGATATTACGCTGTCACACTTTATAAACAACTATGGTGACGCAAGTAATTAATTCATAATTAAATTTAAAAATCAACTTGAAAAAATACACCTTGTACGTATACAACACACATTACACTACTGTATCTCTGGTTGTCTGGTACAAGGGGTATTTTTCTACAATAATATTTTTTTACTGCAACAAACAGTTTGCAGACTTTTTTAACTTTAAATACAATTAAATAATATGTTTGCAAAGGAATCATTGTTTGTTTGGTTTCAATAAACTGACTTGTATAAAACTATTCACCTCTCATTGCATAATTTGTATTCTTCATTAAGTCAATTATCGTTACTAATTTGTTTGAGAATTAAATAACAGTATAGCTAGGTAAACGTAATTGTATGCAGTCGTATTTGAACAGCCGAAATGAATTGATATGTGAATCGTGTACTGTGATAGTGTTTACTTTAATTCGTATTGTTTAAATAAAATGTGAACCTAGTGGAATGAACTAAAGTGATATTCTGGTAGTGTTGTTGAATATTTGTGGAAATACTCGATAAATTATGTGAGTGTGTGGCTAGTTAATTAATTAACATGAAGTTCATTTGTGTAGTGCATCCTTTTGTTTTCAATGTGTGATAAAAATTGTCATTCAGCCGAGGGTCCAATCAATACTTGCTGGTAAGTAGACAGATATCAATTTATTACAAATTATGTGTTGGTTTAAAAGAGTATGTTGTCAATTAAAGCATATCGTATAAAAAATGAACAAGAAACTATTCTAATATTAAATAGTTAAAAATAAATGTATATGCCTCATGCCAGTATATCTTTTAGGCCGTAAGCTGCGAGAGAGTTATTAAATAAAAGTTTTATATTTTCTGAAGAATGGATTAAGCAGGGTAAAGTACAATACATCTTAAAATAATGGGTGTTGAATTGAAATATATAATATAGGCAATATGATGATATTTTTAGGAGATTGTTTAGATTCATAAACTGTATCCAACAGTATACAATGTTGCGTAATTGTTTATTATGCTAGATTAAGAGCAGAACTGAAACTTATCTATATAATTAATTAATACATAATTATCATGTATCTGTGTTCAATTCGACTCTAATTGATTCTATCTACCTTATACTTTATTGTATTTACATATACGCTATTCCGTACTACTATTATTTTTTTAATACTGATAACTTCATGCTAAGTCGAGAAAAGGGCAGATAAATAAAATGTTTATAATTAAATGTTTCAATTGAAATATCTTGGCATTAATATCTAGAATATAGTTGTGTTGCGCCAGATTGCATGCAACCCGTATAGCAGAAATGTACCGTTGGTTGCAGCTATTAGGCGCAATTAATTATGAAAATTCAAAACAATATATAATTAACGTAAATAATTAATAAAAATACACTTAAACTGTGTCAAAAAATACGCTTTAATTGATAAAAATAGATCTGTTTCATTTTGATTTAGTTCAAGGCATGAAAATATTTATTTACTGTTTCTAACCCATTTTTTTAGTTATATTTTACAAACCACAATAGTTATACAGTTTTTATCTACACTATTAAATTCACCACAGTTTTAAATACATATATCCATAATTTCATCGATATATCTGATCAGATTAATTTACTAGACTTAAAATTCTGAACCGAGTACAAATTGAAAGCACTATATTCATTAGCTATTTTCTCACATATAACAGCTTTAATTTTCATATATCACACATCAAAATGCATCTAGAAGAATCAATCATTAATTCTGTATACATAAATATGCCGATTAATCGTTAATTCATGAGTAATTAACAAAACAAATTGCGCTAATTTTGGTTAAAAAGTGACAGTTTGTTTGGCACCATCTGCGTAGAAACCTGTGAACTATGATGGAGCATCGTAGTTCACGCATATTTGCAGAGATGGCGCACAAAGCGGTAATCAATGTACCAATGTTAAATATGCCAACAACTCAAAAGAAAATATTCATTATTCTAACCCTTAAATACATATACAATAAGGGTCATTGGCTTAAACTAAGCATTCTTGTAGATCGCTTATATCTCGGAAACTATAATAGATAGCGAAAAACTTAACATTAACGAGTTGTGGAAAATAAAATTTTCTAACTATTCTACATTTAACATTTTCCTGTAGCCCTTTTGGTTTCCGAGATACCGGCCGTCAAAATTGGACATAGTTGTAAATTTTAAAATGCAATTACTCAAAAACTAACGTTCGTAGAAATTTTTGGACGCCAGTTTCGGAATCTGCAGGTCCGAATTAAGGGGATAGCGTTCCTAACTCGTAACTTTTTTTCCCGCCAAAATCAAAACAAAAAACATGGACAACCCCTTGGTATTTTTTTTGACCAAAAATTGTTTTTTCTTCAAATCGCGCTGATATTCTGCACACCGCTTCTTTTGCACTGGGGCTACTGACTTCTGGGGAGAAATCCCCAAAATTTACACTATTACAGAAAATATTTCACTTTTTCGGGCGATTTTTGGAACGCTGAAATTTTGGGTTTTAGAGAAAAATGTTTCAAGTAAAAGGTGTAGAGAAAATTAAAAGAAAAATGTTTTATTTGAAACATTTTACCCAAATGTGCCCAGATTCAGAGAAAAATGGGAAAGAAACTGTAAAAAATAATTTCATACCTGCAAGTGCATTAAAATGCAACAAATCAATTTTAATTAATTACAGCGTATTTTTTGGCACAATTTAAGTGTTTTTTGTTAATTAATTACGTTAATTACATATTGTTTTGAATTTTTGAGTTGTGTTGCGCCAAATTGCATGCAACCCGCATTGCAGAAATGTAACGTCGGTTGCAGGCATTCGGCGCAATTAATTATAAAAATTCAAAACAACATATAATTAACGTAATTAATTAATAAAAATACACTTAAATTGTGTCAAAAAATACACTTTAATTGATAAAAATAGATCTGTTTCATTTTGATTTAGTTCAAGGCATGAAAATAATTATTTACTGTTTCTAACCCATTTTTTTAGTTATATTTTACAAACCACAATAGTTATACAGTTTTTATCTACACCATTAAATTCACCACAGTCTTAAATACATATATCCATAATTTCATCGATATATCTGATCAGATTAATTTACTAGACTTAAAATTCTGAACCGAGTACAAATTGAAAGCACTATATTCATTAGCTATTTTCTCACATATAACAGCTTTAATTTTCATGTATCACACATTAAAATGCATCTAGAAGATTCAATAATTAATTCTGTATACATAAATATGCCGATTAATCGTTAATTCATGAGTAATTAACAAAACAAATTGCGCTAATTTTGGTTAAAAAGTGACAGTTTGTTTGGCACCATCTGCGTAGAAACCTGTGAACTATGATGGAGCATCGTAGTTCACGCATATTTGCAGAGATGGCGCACAAAGCGGTAATCAATGTACCAATGTTAAATATGCCAACAACTCAAAAGAAAATATTCATTATTCTAACCCTTAAATACATATACAATAAGGGTCATTGGCTTAAACTAAGCATTCTTGTAGATCGCTTATATCTCGGAAACTATAATAGATAGCGAAAAACTTAACATTAACGAGTTGTGGAAAATAAAATTTTCTAACTATTCTACATTTAACATGTTCCTGTAGCCCTTTTGGTTTCCGAGATACCGGCCGTCAAAATTGGACATAGTTGTAAATTTTAAAATGCAATTACTCAAAAACTAACGCTCGTAGAAATTTTTGGACGCCAGTTTCGGAATCTGCAGGTCCGAATTAAGGGGATAGCGTTCCTAACTCGAAACTTTTTTACTCCCCAAACTAAAAACGAAAACATGGACTAACCCCTTGATGTTTTTTTTGGCCAAAAATGGTTTTTTCGCCAAATCGCGCTGCAATTCTGCATACAGCTTCTTTGGCAATGGGGCTACTGACTTCTGTGGAGAAATCCCCAAAATTTACACTATTACAGAAAATATTTCACTTTTTCGGGCGATTTTTGGAACGCTGAAATTTTGGGTTTTAGAGAAAAATGTTTCAAGTAAAAGGTGTAGAGAAAATTAAAAGAAAAATGTTTTATTTGAAACATTTTACCCAAATGTGCCCAGATTCAGAGAAAAATGGGAAAGAAACTGTAAAAAATAATTTCATACCTGCAAGTGCATTAAAATGCAACAAATCAATTTTAATTAATTACAGCGTATTTTTTGGCACAATTTAAGTGTATTTTTGTTAATTAATTACGTTAATTACATATTGTTTTGAATTTTTGAGTTGTGTTGCGCCAAATTGCATGCAACCCGCATAGCAGAAATGTAACGTCGGTTGCAGGCATTCGGCGCAATTAATTATAAAAATTCAAAACAACATATAATTAACGTAATTAATTAATAAAAATACACTTAAATTGTGTCAAAAAATACACTTTAATTGATAAAAATAGATCTGTTTCATTTTGATTTAGTTCAAGGCATGAAAATAATTATTTACTGTTTCTAACCCATTTTTTTAGTTATATTTTACAAACCACAATAGTTATACAGTTTTTATCTACACCATTAAATTCACCACAGTCTTAAATACATATATCCATAATTTCATCGATATATCTGATCAGATTAATTTACTAGACTTAAAATTCTGAACCGAGTACAAATTGAAAGCACTATATTCATTAGCTATTTTCTCACATATAACAGCTTTAATTTTCATGTATCACACATTAAAATGCATCTAGAAGATTCAATAATTAATTCTGTATACATAAATATGCCGATTAATCGTTAATTCATGAGTAATTAACAAAACAAATTGCGCTAATTTTGGTTAAAAAGTGACAGTTTGTTTGGCACCATCTGCGTAGAAACCTGTGAACTATGATGGAGCATCGTAGTTCACGCATATTTGCAGAGATGGCGCACAAAGCGGTAATCAATGTACCAATGTTAAATATGCCAACAACTCAAAAGAAAATATTCATTATTCTAACCCTTAAATACATATACAATAAGGGTCATTGGCTTAAACTAAGCATTCTTGTAGATCGCTTATATCTCGGAAACTATAATAGATAGCGAAAAACTTAACATTAACGAGTTGTGGAAAATAAAATTTTCTAACTATTCTACATTTAACATGTTCCTGTAGCCCTTTTGGTTTCCGAGATACCGGCCGTCAAAATTGGACATAGTTGTAAATTTTAAAATGCAATTACTCAAAAACTAACGCTCGTAGAAATTTTTGGACGCCAGTTTCGGAATCTGCAGGTCCGAATTAAGGGGATAGCGTTCCTAACTCGAAACTTTTTTACTCCCCAAACTAAAAACGAAAACATGGACTAACCCCTTGATGTTTTTTTTGGCCAAAAATGGTTTTTTCGCCAAATCGCGCTGCAATTCTGCATACAGCTTCTTTGGCAATGGGGCTACTGACTTCTGTGGAGAAATCCCCAAAATTTACACTATTACAGAAAATATTTCACTTTTTCGGGCGATTTTTGGAACGCTGAAATTTTGGGTTTTAGAGAAAAATGTTTCAAGTAAAAGGTGTAGAGAAAATTAAAAGAAAAATGTTTTATTTGAAACATTTTACCCAAATGTGCCCAGATTCAGAGAAAAATGGGAAAGAAACTGTAAAAAATAATTTCATACCTGCAAGTGCATTAAAATGCAACAAATCAATTTTAATTAATTACAGCGTATTTTTTGGCACAATTTAAGTGTATTTTTGTTAATTAATTACGTTAATTACATATTGTTTTGAATTTTTGAGTTGTGTTGCGCCAAATTGCATGCAACCCGCATAGCAGAAATGTAACGTCGGTTGCAGGCATTCGGCGCAATTAATTATGAAAATTCAAAACAATATATAATTAACGTAAATAATTAATAAAAATACACTTAAACTGTGTCAAAAAATACGCTTTAATTGATAAAAATAGATCTGTTTCATTTTGATTTAGTTCAAGGCATGAAAATATTTATTTACTGTTTCTAACCCATTTTTTTAGTTATATTTTACAAACCACAATAGTTATACAGTTTTTATCTACACCATTAAATTCACCACAGTTTTAAATACATATATCCATAATTTCATCGATATATCTGATCAGATTAATTTACTAGACTTAAAATTCTGAACCGAGTACAAATTGAAAGCACTATATTCATTAGCTATTTTCTCACATATAACAGCTTTAATTTTCATGTATCACACATTAAAATGCATCTAGAAGATTCAATAATTAATTCTGTATACATAAATATGCCGATTAATCGTTAATTCATGAGTAATTAACAAAACAAATTGCGCTAATTTTGGTTAAAAAGTGACAGTTTGTTTGGCACCATCTGCGTAGAAACCTGTGAACTATGATGGAGCATCGTAGTTCACGCATATTTGCAGAGATGGCGCACAAAGCGGTAATCAATGTACCAATGTTAAATATGCCAACAACTCAAAAGAAAATATTCATTATTCTAACCCTTAAATACATATACAATAAGGGTCATTGGCTTAAACTAAGCATTCTTGTAGATCGCTTATATCTCGGAAACTATAATAGATAGCGAAAAACTTAACATTAACGAGTTGTGGAAAATAAAATTTTCTAACTATTCTACATTTAACATTTTCCTGTAGCCCTTTTGGTTTCCGAGATACCGGCCGTCAAAATTGGACATAGTTGTAAATTTTAAAATGCAATTACTCAAAAACTAACGCTCGTAGAAATTTTTGGACGCCAGTTTCGGAATCTGCAGGTCCGAATTAAGGGGATAGCGTTCCTAACTCGAAACTTTTTTACTCCCCAAACTAAAAACGAAAACATGGACTAACCCCTTGATGTTTTTTTTGGCCAAAAATGGTTTTTTCGCCAAATCGCGCTGCAATTCTGCATACAGCTTCTTTGGCAATGGGGCTACTGACTTCTGTGGAGAAATCCCCAAAATTTACACTATTACAGAAAATATTTCACTTTTTCGGGCGATTTTTGGAACGCTGAAATTTTGGGTTTTAGAGAAAAATGTTTCAAGTAAAAGGTGTAGAGAAAATTAAAAGAAAAATGTTTTATTTGAAACATTTTACCCAAATGTGCCCAGATTCAGAGAAAAATGGGAAAGAAACTGTAAAAAATAATTTCATACCTGCAAGTGCATTAAAATGCAACAAATCAATTTTAATTAATTACAGCGTATTTTTTGGCACAATTTAAGTGTATTTTTGTTAATTAATTACGTTAATTACATATTGTTTTGAATTTTTGAGTTGTGTTGCGCCAAATTGCATGCAACCCGCATAGCAGAAATGTAACGTCGGTTGCAGGCATTCGGCGCAATTAATTATGAAAATTCAAAACAATATATAATTAACGTAAATAATTAATAAAAATACACTTAAACTGTGTCAAAAAATACGCTTTAATTGATAAAAATAGATCTGTTTCATTTTGATTTAGTTCAAGGCATGAAAATATTTATTTACTGTTTCTAACCCATTTTTTTAGTTATATTTTACAAACCACAATAGTTATACAGTTTTTATCTACACCATTAAATTCACCACAGTTTTAAATACATATATCCATAATTTCATCGATATATCTGATCAGATTAATTTACTAGACTTAAAATTCTGAACCGAGTACAAATTGAAAGCACTATATTCATTAGCTATTTTCTCACATATAACAGCTTTAATTTTCATGTATAACACATTAAAATGCATCTAGAAGATTCAATAATTAATTCTGTATACATAAATATGCCGATTAATCGTTAATTCATGAGTAATTAACAAAACAAATTGCGTTTATTTTGGTTAAAAAGTGACAGTTTGTTTGGCACCATCTGCGTAGAAACCTGTGAACTATGATGGAGCATCGTAGTTCACGCATATTTGCAGAGATGGCGCACAAAGCGGTAATCAATGTACCAATGTTAAATATGCCAACAACTCAAAAGAAAATATTCATTATTCTAACCCTTAAATACATATACAATAAGGGTCATTGGCTTAAACTAAGCATTCTTGTAGATCGCTTATATCTCGGAAACTATAATAGATAGCGAAAAACTTAACATTAACGAGTTGTGGAAAATAAAATTTTCTAACTATTCTACATTTAACATTTTCCTGTAGCCCTTTTGGTTTCCGAGATACCGGCCGTCAAAATTGGACATAGTTGTAAATTTTAAAATGCAATTACTCAAAAACTAACGCTCGTAGAAATTTTTGGACGCCAGTTTCGGAATCTGCAGGTCCGAATTAAGGGGATAGCGTTCCTAACTCGAAACTTTTTTACTCCCCAAACTAAAAACGAAAACATGGACTAACCCCTTGATGTTTTTTTTGGCCAAAAATGGTTTTTTCGCCAAATCGCGCTGCAATTCTGCATACAGCTTCTTTGGAAATGGGGCTACTGACTTCTGTGGAGAAATCCCCAAAATTTACACTATTACAGAAAATATTTCACTTTTTCGGGCGATTTTTGGAACGCTGAAATTTTGGGTTTTAGAGAAAAATGTTTCAAGTAAAAGGTGTAGAGAAAATTAAAAGAAAAATGTTTTATTTGAAACATTTTACCCAAATGTGCCCAGATTCAGAGAAAAATGGGAAAGAAACTGTAAAAAATAATTTCATACCTGCAAGTGCATTAAAATGCAACAAATCAATTTTAATTAATTACAGCGTATTTTTTGGCACAATTTAAGTGTATTTTTGTTAATTAATTACGTTAATTACATATTGTTTTGAATTTTTGAGTTGTGTTGCGCCAAATTGCATGCAACCCGCATAGCAGAAATGTAACGTCGGTTGCAGGCATTCGGCGCAATTAATTATAAAAATTCAAAACAACATATAATTAACGTAATTAATTAATAAAAATACACTTAAACTGTGTCAAAAAATACGCTTTAATTGATAAAAATAGATCTGTTTCATTTTGATTTAGTTCAAGGCATGAAAATATTTATTTACTGTTTCTAACCCATTTTTTTAGTTATATTTTACAAACCACAATAGTTATACAGTTTTTATCTACACCATTAAATTCACCACAGTTTTAAATACATATATCCATAATTTCATCGATATATCTGATCAGATTAATTTACTA
The DNA here is from genome assembly GCA_963942605.1 of Poecilus cupreus. Lineage (NCBI taxonomy): Eukaryota > Metazoa > Arthropoda > Insecta > Coleoptera > Carabidae > Poecilus > Poecilus cupreus. The sequence goes on from OZ012713.1 coordinate 42,333,812, forward strand.
GACTTAAAATTCTGAACCGAGTACAAATTGAAAGCACTATATTCATTAGCTATTTTCTCACATATAACAGCTTTAATTTTCATGTATCACACATTAAAATGCATCTAGAAGATTCAATAATTAATTCTGTATACATAAATATGCCGATTAATCGTTAATTCATGAGTAATTAACAAAACAAATTGCGCTAATTTTGGTTAAAAAGTGACAGTTTGTTTGGCACCATCTGCGTAGAAACCTGTGAACTATGATGGAGCATCGTAGTTCACGCATATTTGCAGAGATGGCGCACAAAGCGGTAATCAATGTACCAATGTTAAATATGCCAACAACTCAAAAGAAAATATTCATTATTCTAACCCTTAAATACATATACAATAAGGGTCATTGGCTTAAACTAAGCATTCTTGTAGATCGCTTATATCTCGGAAACTATAATAGATAGCGAAAAACTTAACATTAACGAGTTGTGGAAAATAAAATTTTCTAACTATTCTACATTTAACATGTTCCTGTAGCCCTTTTGGTTTCCGAGATACCGGCCGTCAAAATTGGACATAGTTGTAAATTTTAAAATGCAATTACTCAAAAACTAACGCTCGTAGAAATTTTTGGACGCCAGTTTCGGAATCTGCAGGTCCGAATTAAGGGGATAGCGTTCCTAACTCGAAACTTTTTTACTCCCCAAACTAAAAACGAAAACATGGACTAACCCCTTGATGTTTTTTTTGGCCAAAAATGGTTTTTTCGCCAAATCGCGCTGCAATTCTGCATACAGCTTCTTTGGCAATGGGGCTACTGACTTCTGTGGAGAAATCCCCAAAATTTACACTATTACAGAAAATATTTCACTTTTTCGGGCGATTTTTGGAACGCTGAAATTTTGGGTTTTAGAGAAAAATGTTTCAAGTAAAAGGTGTAGAGAAAATTAAAAGAAAAATGTTTTATTTGAAACATTTTACCCAAATGTGCCCAGATTCAGAGAAAAATGGGAAAGAAACTGTAAAAAATAATTTCATACCTGCAAGTGCATTAAAATGCAACAAATCAATTTTAATTAATTACAGCGTATTTTTTGGCACAATTTAAGTGTATTTTTGTTAATTAATTACGTTAATTACATATTGTTTTGAATTTTTGAGTTGTGTTGCGCCAAATTGCATGCAACCCGCATAGCAGAAATGTAACGTCGGTTGCAGGCATTCGGCGCAATTAATTATGAAAATTCAAAACAATATATAATTAACGTAAATAATTAATAAAAATACACTTAAACTGTGTCAAAAAATACGCTTTAATTGATAAAAATAGATCTGTTTCATTTTGATTTAGTTCAAGGCATGAAAATATTTATTTACTGTTTCTAACCCATTTTTTTAGTTATATTTTACAAACCACAATAGTTATACAGTTTTTATCTACACCATTAAATTCACCACAGTTTTAAATACATATATCCATAATTTCATCGATATATCTGATCAGATTAATTTACTAGACTTAAAATTCTGAACCGAGTACAAATTGAAAGCACTATATTCATTAGCTATTTTCTCACATATAACAGCTTTAATTTTCATGTATAACACATTAAAATGCATCTAGAAGATTCAATAATTAATTCTGTATACATAAATATGCCGATTAATCGTTAATTCATGAGTAATTAACAAAACAAATTGCGTTTATTTTGGTTAAAAAGTGACAGTTTGTTTGGCACCATCTGCGTAGAAACCTGTGAACTATGATGGAGCATCGTAGTTCACGCATATTTGCAGAGATGGCGCACAAAGCGGTAATCAATGTACCAATGTTAAATATGCCAACAACTCAAAAGAAAATATTCATTATTCTAACCCTTAAATACATATACAATAAGGGTCATTGGCTTAAACTAAGCATTCTTGTAGATCGCTTATATCTCGGAAACTATAATAGATAGCGAAAAACTTAACATTAACGAGTTGTGGAAAATAAAATTTTCTAACTATTCTACATTTAACATTTTCCTGTAGCCCTTTTGGTTTCCGAGATACCGGCCGTCAAAATTGGACATAGTTGTAAATTTTAAAATGCAATTACTCAAAAACTAACGCTCGTAGAAATTTTTGGACGCCAGTTTCGGAATCTGCAGGTCCGAATTAAGGGGATAGCGTTCCTAACTCGAAACTTTTTTACTCCCCAAACTAAAAACGAAAACATGGACTAACCCCTTGATGTTTTTTTTGGCCAAAAATGGTTTTTTCGCCAAATCGCGCTGCAATTCTGCATACAGCTTCTTTGGAAATGGGGCTACTGACTTCTGTGGAGAAATCCCCAAAATTTACACTATTACAGAAAATATTTCACTTTTTCGGGCGATTTTTGGAACGCTGAAATTTTGGGTTTTAGAGAAAAATGTTTCAAGTAAAAGGTGTAGAGAAAATTAAAAGAAAAATGTTTTATTTGAAACATTTTACCCAAATGTGCCCAGATTCAGAGAAAAATGGGAAAGAAACTGTAAAAAATAATTTCATACCTGCAAGTGCATTAAAATGCAACAAATCAATTTTAATTAATTACAGCGTATTTTTTGGCACAATTTAAGTGTATTTTTGTTAATTAATTACGTTAATTACATATTGTTTTGAATTTTTGAGTTGTGTTGCGCCAAATTGCATGCAACCCGCATAGCAGAAATGTAACGTCGGTTGCAGGCATTCGGCGCAATTAATTATAAAAATTCAAAACAACATATAATTAACGTAATTAATTAATAAAAATACACTTAAACTGTGTCAAAAAATACGCTTTAATTGATAAAAATAGATCTGTTTCATTTTGATTTAGTTCAAGGCATGAAAATATTTATTTACTGTTTCTAACCCATTTTTTTAGTTATATTTTACAAACCACAATAGTTATACAGTTTTTATCTACACCATTAAATTCACCACAGTTTTAAATACATATATCCATAATTTCATCGATATATCTGATCAGATTAATTTACTAGACTTAAAATTCTGAACCGAGTACAAATTGAAAGCACTATATTCATTAGCTATTTTCTCACATATAACAGCTTTAATTTTCATGTATCACACATTAAAATGCATCTAGAAGATTCAATAATTAATTCTGTATACATAAATATGCCGATTAATCGTTAATTCATGAGTAATTAACAAAACAAATTGCGCTAATTTTGGATAAAAAGTGACAGTTTGTTTGGCACCATCTGCGTAGAAACCTGTGAACTATGATGGAGCATCGTAGTTCACGCATATTTGCAGAGATGGCGCACAAAGCGGTAATCAATGTACCAATGTTAAATATGCCAACAACTCAAAAGAAAATATTCATTATTCTAACCCTTAAATACATATACAATAAGGGTCATTGGCTTAAACTAAGCATTCTTGTAGATCGCTTATATCTCGGAAACTATAATAGATAGCGAAAAACTTAACATTAACGAGTTGTGGAAAATAAAATTTTCTAACTATTCTACATTTAACATGTTCCTGTAGCCCTTTTGGTTTCCGAGATACCGGCCGTCAAAATTGGACATAGTTGTAAATTTTAAAATGCAATTACTCAAAAACTAACGCTCGTAGAAATTTTTGGACGCCAGTTTCGGAATCTGCAGGTCCGAATTAAGGGGATAGCGTTCCTAACTCGAAACTTTTTTACTCCCCAAACTAAAAACGAAAACATGGACTAACCCCTTGATGTTTTTTTTGGCCAAAAATGGTTTTTTCGCCAAATCGCGCTGCAATTCTGCATACAGCTTCTTTGGAAATGGGGCTACTGACTTCTGTGGAGAAATCCCCAAAATTTACACTATTACAGAAAATATTTCACTTTTTCGGGCGATTTTTGGAACGCTGAAATTTTGGGTTTTAGAGAAAAATGTTTCAAGTAAAAGGTGTAGAGAAAATTAAAAGAAAAATGTTTTATTTGAAACATTTTACCCAAATGTGCCCAGATTCAGAGAAAAATGGGAAAGAAACTGTAAAAAATAATTTCATACCTGCAAGTGCATTAAAATGCAACAAATCAATTTTAATTAATTACAGCGTATTTTTTGGCACAATTTAAGTGTATTTTTGTTAATTAATTACGTTAATTACATATTGTTTTGAATTTTTGAGTTGTGTTGCGCCAAATTGCATGCAACCCGCATAGCAGAAATGTAACGTCGGTTGCAGGCATTCGGCGCAATTAATTATAAAAATTCAAAACAACATATAATTAACGTAATTAATTAATAAAAATACACTTAAATTGTGTCAAAAAATACACTTTAATTGATAAAAATAGATCTGTTTCATTTTGATTTAGTTCAAGGCATGAAAATAATTATTTACTGTTTCTAACCCATTTTTTTAGTTATATTTTACAAACCACAATAGTTATACAGTTTTTATCTACACCATTAAATTCACCACAGTCTTAAATACATATATCCATAATTTCATCGATATATCTGATCAGATTAATTTACTAGACTTAAAATTCTGAACCGAGTACAAATTGAAAGCACTATATTCATTAGCTATTTTCTCACATATAACAGCTTTAATTTTCATGTATCACACATTAAAATGCATCTAGAAGATTCAATAATTAATTCTGTATACATAAATATGCCGATTAATCGTTAATTCATGAGTAATTAACAAAACAAATTGCGCTAATTTTGGTTAAAAAGTGACAGTTTGTTTGGCACCATCTGCGTAGAAACCTGTGAACTATGATGGAGCATCGTAGTTCACGCATATTTGCAGAGATGGCGCACAAAGCGGTAATCAATGTACCAATGTTAAATATGCCAACAACTCAAAAGAAAATATTCATTATTCTAACCCTTAAATACATATACAATAAGGGTCATTGGCTTAAACTAAGCATTCTTGTAGATCGCTTATATCTCGGAAACTATAATAGATAGCGAAAAACTTAACATTAACGAGTTGTGGAAAATAAAATTTTCTAACTATTCTACATTTAACATGTTCCTGTAGCCCTTTTGGTTTCCGAGATACCGGCCGTCAAAATTGGACATAGTTGTAAATTTTAAAATGCAATTACTCAAAAACTAACGCTCGTAGAAATTTTTGGACGCCAGTTTCGGAATCTGCAGGTCCGAATTAAGGGGATAGCGTTCCTAACTCGAAACTTTTTTACTCCCCAAACTAAAAACGAAAACATGGACTAACCCCTTGATGTTTTTTTTGGCCAAAAATGGTTTTTTCGCCAAATCGCGCTGCAATTCTGCATACAGCTTCTTTGGCAATGGGGCTACTGACTTCTGTGGAGAAATCCCCAAAATTTACACTATTACAGAAAATATTTCACTTTTTCGGGCGATTTTTGGAACGCTGAAATTTTGGGTTTTAGAGAAAAATGTTTCAAGTAAAAGGTGTAGAGAAAATTAAAAGAAAAATGTTTTATTTGAAACATTTTACCCAAATGTGCCCAGATTCAGAGAAAAATGGGAAAGAAACTGTAAAAAATAATTTCATACCTGCAAGTGCATTAAAATGCAACAAATCAATTTTAATTAATTACAGCGTATTTTTTGGCACAATTTAAGTGTATTTTTGTTAATTAATTACGTTAATTACATATTGTTTTGAATTTTTGAGTTGTGTTGCGCCAAATTGCATGCAACCCGCATAGCAGAAATGTAACGTCGGTTGCAGGCATTCGGCGCAATTAATTATAAAAATTCAAAACAACATATAATTAACGTAATTAATTAATAAAAATACACTTAAATTGTGTCAAAAAATACACTTTAATTGATAAAAATAGATCTGTTTCATTTTGATTTAGTTCAAGGCATGAAAATAATTATTTACTGTTTCTAACCCATTTTTTTAGTTATATTTTACAAACCACAATAGTTATACAGTTTTTATCTACACCATTAAATTCACCACAGTCTTAAATACATATATCCATAATTTCATCGATATATCTGATCAGATTAATTTACTAGACTTAAAATTCTGAACCGAGTACAAATTGAAAGCACTATATTCATTAGCTATTTTCTCACATATAACAGCTTTAATTTTCATGTATCACACATTAAAATGCATCTAGAAGATTCAATAATTAATTCTGTATACATAAATATGCCGATTAATCGTTAATTCATGAGTAATTAACAAAACAAATTGCGCTAATTTTGGATAAAAAGTGACAGTTTGTTTGGCACCATCTGCGTAGAAACCTGTGAACTATGATGGAGCATCGTAGTTCACGCATATTTGCAGAGATGGCGCACAAAGCGGTAATCAATGTACCAATGTTAAATATGCCAACAACTCAAAAGAAAATATTCATTATTCTAACCCTTAAATACATATACAATAAGGGTCATTGGCTTAAACTAAGCATTCTTGTAGATCGCTTATATCTCGGAAACTATAATAGATAGCGAAAAACTTAACATTAACGAGTTGTGGAAAATAAAATTTTCTAACTATTCTACATTTAACATGTTCCTGTAGCCCTTTTGGTTTCCGAGATACCGGCCGTCAAAATTGGACATAGTTGTAAATTTTAAAATGCAATTACTCAAAAACTAACGCTCGTAGAAATTTTTGGACGCCAGTTTCGGAATCTGCAGGTCCGAATTAAGGGGATAGCGTTCCTAACTCGAAACTTTTTTACTCCCCAAACTAAAAACGAAAACATTTCGCCAAATCGCGCTGCAATTCTGCATACAGCTTCTTTGGCAATGGGGCTACTGACTTCTGTGGAGAAATCCCCAAAATTTACACTATTACAGAAAATATTTCACTTTTTCGGGCGATTTTTGGAACGCTGAAATTTTGGGTTTTAGAGAAAAATGTTTCAAGTAAAAGGTGTAGAGAAAATTAAAAGAAAAATGTTTTATTTGAAACATTTTACCCAAATGTGCCCAGATTCAGAGAAAAATGGGAAAGAAACTGTAAAAAATAATTTCATACCTGCAAGTGCATTAAAATGCAACAAATCAATTTTAATTAATTACAGCGTATTTTTTGGCACAATTTAAGTGTATTTTTGTTAATTAATTACGTTAATTACATATTGTTTTGAATTTTTGAGTTGTGTTGCGCCAAATTGCATGCAACCCGCATAGCAGAAATGTAACGTCGGTTGCAGGCATTCGGCGCAATTAATTATAAAAATTCAAAACAATATATAATTAACGTAATTAATTAATAAAAATTATTATGGATAGGGACACTTTTTTTTTATAAAGTAGTACATTCGTGTTGCCATATACTTGATACCAATTATACGTGACTTAAATAACGCAATATTCTAGTTTTTTTTATACTAGTACTGCCATCTATTATTACCTTTTGGAACCCTCCTAATTATTTAAGTTATACATTAGGGTTGCCATATATTTGGTACCAATTAAATGCGACTTTAGTTACGCAGTATTCTTGTTTTGACACTAGTCCTGCCATCTGTTATCGACAGCAACCATATCAATCAATACACTTGTTCTGCTTTATACTTGGTACAAATTATACGTGGCATAAGTTGTGCAGGATCTAGTTTTGAT